>JBBDGP010003317.1:0-374932 GCA_037952835.1 Lithobates septentrionalis | reverse complement strand
GCTTGCAATGGGGGGCACCCATGCAGACGTGCTCCCCCCGAAGCGCTGCTCTGCGTGTCCATTCAGACACAGAACCACACAGCCCCGCCCCCTCTCTCTCCTCATTGGCTCCAGTGGTGGCCCATCTGTTAGGGGTGCCCGGGCACCGCCCCCTCTATCCACGCCACCCCCTATATGTATGATAGATTCATGCATAGCATGAATCTATCCACGGCTGCCGCGGCCACCCCCTATTCATGTGCCCAGCCCCTTTCAGGACGCCGGGCCCTGAATTACAGCGGTGGAGGTGTTTTTTTTAAGCACCTGATTAGAGCCATAGGCTCTAATAGGCTTCAAAATAGGGTTGGCTCATGGCGCAGGGCAATGCGCCCACACAGGTGTTATTACAGTGAATGAACATTCGCTGTTAAAACACTGATCCTCAATCCAGCCAATCAGAAGGACCTATGAGACCCGTTTTCCGATTGGCCGAAAAGAGAAGACTCCCAATTGTCCGCCGAGGAGGAGGGAGGAATTGGAAGATGCCGCTGCCACCGTGATGACCTGTGGAGAGCAGGGGAACGGGACGCCTGCTACCGACCGACCAACCGGGTGGGGGGTGGCTTAGGGCTTGGGTATACTGTTTGCTGCCCCCCCCCCCCAAAAAAAATATTACCACCGGCCACCACTGATTGGCTCACTGGCTGTGAATGATGGCAGCAGGAGCCAATGACTTTCGCTGCTTTCTCAGCCAATGAAGAGGGAAAGTCCCCGGAGAGCCGAGACACTCGTGCACATTTCTTGGTCAGAGGGAGCTCAGGTGAGTATGGGGGGTTGGTGGGGTTGAGGGGGCTGCTGCACACAGGAGGTAAAAAAACATTCAGCCTTTTGAACCACTTTATTACTATTGGAATTTTGTAGCAATTGTATTCTTGAGGCTGCATGCTTCTCCAAAAGTGATCACGGGAGCTTCTGGAAGAGTTGGGCCTAATTTCGGATCTAACCGTAGAATGTTCCAGTGTTTCTTAATAATCTTATAAATGGCTTGATAAGTACCTGGCCCCTGCTGATCATCGGGGAGAGACACAGAAAACACTGGCGGCTGGTGGTATTTTTTTTTTGGGGGGGGCGCAAACCCCCCTCCCGCCCGATCCCCGTCGCTCCTCGGATGCCCTATCCCCGCCATTGCTTGGTGCCCCGATCCCCGCCGCTCCTCGGATTCCCTATCACAGCCCCTCCTCGAATGCCCGAACCCCGCCACTCTTTGAAGGCCCGCTCCCCGTCGCTGCTTGTTGCCCCAATCCCCACCGCTCCTCAGATGCCCTCCGATGCCCGATCCCTGACGATGCCCTAGATGGGGTAAGAGCCAGTGGACCGACCAGGAGACAGCGGTGGGGGGGGGGGTTGTTTGCCACTGCCCCCAAACAAAAAACCACCAGCCGCCACTGGGAGCCGGTACAGCAGTGCAACACAGGAGGCAGGATTTCAATTTTAGAGGCGAAACATCATTTGGCATTTATTCCCCGGATCCAGGCGGGGGGGGATTGCGTTGCGTCACATACAGCTGCCGTATTGCTCTGAGCCTCCCACTTATGTTCTTCATCATGCCAACCGCACGTGTCTGCTGCACTGGGAATGAGTTAAAGTGTCACCTCGTCTAACATGGGACTTTGTTTTATGTCAGCCATAACCATAAATGAAGGTCTTAAAAATTAACAGTTCTCATATAAAGTAAATGCAAGGCAGATGCAAAGAAAAACAATTCGCCTGACATTTAGTAACAGTTAACCTCCATCCCCGGCAGCAGCTCATAAAGACACAGAGGGGGGGGGGGAGGGGACTCTGATTCAATTTGCGTTACAAAATGTAACAACCGACGGCCAAAAGGAAGCCAATGTCATTGGTGGCCTTCTCTTTGCCCGGCTGTGATGCTCTTCAGTGTATTCTTTGCAGGTGATGAGCATTTCCAAAAACAGGTCAGCAACCCAACTTCCATGTTAGCACAGATTTCCTTTCTTAACCACTTTGCTGCCAGAACCGTTTTTGCTTATTTTTAAATACAGGTGAAAGCCAGTAAATTAGAATATTTTGAAAAACTTGATTTATTTCAGTAATTGCATTCAAAAGGTGTAACTTGTACATTATATTTATTCATTGCACACAGACTGATGCATTCAAATGTTTATTTCATTTAATTTTGATGATTTGAAGTGGCAACAAATGAAAATCCAAAATTCCGTGTGTCACAAAATTAGAATATTGTGTAAGGGTTAAATTTTGAAGACACCTGGTGCCACAAACTAATCAGCTGATTAACTCAAAACACCTGCAAAGGGCTTTAAATGGTCTCTCAGTCCAGTTCTGAAGCCTACACAAACATGGGGAAGACTTCAGATTTGACAGCTGTCCAAAAGGCGACCATCGACACATTGCACAAGGAGGGAAAGACACAAAAGGTTATTGCTGAAGAGGCTGGCTGTTCTCAGAGCTCTGTGTCCAAACACATTAATAGAGAGGCAAAGGGAAGGAAAAACTGTGGTCAGAAAAAGTGTACAAGCGATAGGGATCACCGCGCCCTAGTCAAGATTGTGAAAAAAAAACCCTTCAAAAATGTGGGGGAGATTCACAAGGAGTGGACAGCTGCTGGAGTCAGTGCTTCAAGATCCACCACCAAGAGACGCTTGAAAGACATGGGTTTCAACTGCCGCATACCTCGTGTCAAGCCACTGTTGACCAAGAAACAGCGCGAAAAGCGTCTCACCTGGGCTAAGGAAAAAAAGAGCTGGACTGCTGCTGAGTGGTCCAAAGTCATGTTTTCTGACGAAAGCAAATTTTGCATTTCCTTTGGAAATCGAGGTCCCAGAGTCTGGAGGAAGACAGGAGAGGCACAGGATCCACGTTGCCTGAAGTCTAGTGTAAAGTTTCCACCATCAGTGATGGTTTGGGGTGCCATGTCATCTGCTGGTCTCGGTCCACTCTGTTTCCTGAGATCCAGGGTCAACGCAGCCGTCTACCAGCAAGTTTTAGAGCACTTCATGCTTCCTGCTGCTGACCTGCTCTATGGAGATGGAGATTTCAGGTTCCAACAGGACTTGGCGCCTGCACACAGCGCAAAATCTACCCGTGCCTGGTTTACGGACCATGGTATTTCTGTTCTAAATTGGCCAGCCAACTCCCCTGACCTTAGCCCCATAGAAAATCTGTGGGGTATTGTGAAAAGGAAGATGCAGAATGCCAGACCCAACAACGCAGAAGAGTTGAAGGCCACTATCAGAGCAACCTGGGCTCTCATAACACCTGAGCAGTGCCAGAAACTCATCCACTCCATGCCACGCCGCATTAATGCAGTAATTGAGGCAAAAGGAGCTCCAACCAAGTATTGAGTATTGTACATGCTCATATTTTTCATTTTCATACTTTTCAGTTGGCCAACATTTCTAAAAAATCCCTTTTTTGTATTTGCCTTAAGTAATATTCTAATTTTGTGACACACGGAATTTTGGATTTTCATTTGTTGCCACTTCAAATCATCAAAATTAAATGAAATAAACATTTGAATGCATCAGTCTGTGTGCAATGAATAAATATAATGTACAAGTTACACCTTTTGAATGCAATTACTGAAATAAATCAAGTTTTTCAAAATATTCTAATTTACTGGCTTTTACCTGTATATGTGCAAAAAAAAATAAATAAATTCATGGCAACTGTGAAGCTTGGTGGAAGTTCCTGCAGTTTGGGGGCTGCATTTCTGCAAATGGAGTTGCAGGTTCTGTCAGGATCAATGATGTCCTCATTGCTGAGAATTACAGGCAGATATTTCTCCATCATGCCGTAACATCAGGGAGGTGTGTGATTGGCCCCAAATTTATTCTGCATGAGGACAACCCCCACCCCCCTCCCAAACATACAGCCAATGTCATTAAGAACTATCTTCAGTGTAATTAAGAATAAGGAGTCCTGGAAGTGATGGTTTGGCCCCCGCAAAGCCCTGATCATGGAGTCTGCCTTGGATGAAGGATTGGAGACAGCCGACATCCACAGAAGATCTGTGCTTAGTCCTCCAAGATGTACATAGAACAACCTACCTGCTGAGTTCCTTCAAAAACTGTGTGCAGGTCTACCTAGAAGAAGAAGGGGGGGGGGGGTTCACCCCAAATATTGATTGGATTTGGATTTCTCTTCTCTTCATTTACTTTCCATTTTGTTGATAAGAATAAATTACTAACACGTCTATGTTTGAAAGCACTCTTCATTTTTATCACTTTTTCACACCTGCCTAAAACTTTTGCACAGTACTAATATATATATATTATTTATTTATTTATTATTATTATATATATAATTTATTATACAGTGCCTTCAAAAAGTATTCATACCCCTTGAAATTTCCCACATTTTGTCATGTTACAACCAAAAACGTAAATGTATTTTATTGGGATTTTATGTGATAGACCAACACAAAGTGGCACATAATTGTGAAGTGGAAGGAAAATGATACAAATAAATATGTATCATTGCTCCTCTCATGAACTTCCTATTTAAGCCATTCCTTTGCACTTCCTTGTGCTCTCTCCAGCCAATATCTAACTCTTGTCTCTCCTGCATCGTCACTAACACTCCTTCCCGACCTTTAGCTTGTACTGTGACTACGCTTCTGCTTGATCCCAACTTGCAACCACTTGTTACTGACATTTAGCTTGTTTACTGACTACACTTTTGGTTGATCCCTACCTGCTATATCTGCTACTGCCCCCCCCCTCCCCCCCGGCTTGTTCACCTCCTGGTGGGGCAATCCTGAGGACTGCGGCCTGGTACTAACATGCAACAAAACCCATCCCCACCATCAGGAACTGGTGAATACCGGTTAATGCTTAGACCCCGCACCTCGGGTGAGCCCGCGTCACCCGCCAGGGTGACCTGCTTGTTTTCGTATCCAGCTGGTCAGTGGGAGCCTCTCTACTGCTATACTTACTGCCTGATCTCCGAGGCCAGAACCCTGACCAGCATAATAATTTAATAATGTGACCATTCATGTGCAGGGCCAGGACAAGGGGTGGGGAGGAGGGGAGGCTGCCCTGGGCACTGTGGTATCATGTGAGGTGGTGGTGGTGGGGTGGGAACCATGAGGAAATTAGGGGGAGGGAATTTGTGTTAGGAGGGGGAATTTGGAGGGCGGGTGGCAGGGGTAAGAATTGTTCTAGGAGGGGAAATTTGGGGAAGTGTACTAGGAGTGGAGATTTGTGTTGGGCAGGGGGGATGGGTGAAGAGGATTTGGAGGGCTTGTGCTACAAAAAGTAATATGGGGGGGGGGGGGGGGTTTGTGGCAAGATTTGAATATTTTTTTGAGGGGGGAGATTTATGCTAGTAGGGATGATTGGGGTCTGTTTGTGCTAAGGTTGGGAGTAGGGGGGGGGGGGGGGATTCGTGCTCGGATGGGAAATTTGAGAGGTAGAGAATTTGTGCTAGGAGGGGGAAGGTTGGTTTTTATTTTTTATTTTTTTTGGGGGGGGGGGGGGTTGTGCTGAGGGCATATGGGGAGCGAGGATTTGAGCTAGGGGGATGGGGGGGGGCAAATACCTGTGCCAGGAGGGTGTATTTCAGTAGGGGGTGGATTTGTACTGGGAAGAAGGGGGGATTAATGCTTAGGGGGGAGCATGTAGATTAGTGCTCAATTCTTTATTGGGGGGGGGGGTTTGCTGACCCATAATCTTACATCTTGGGTGGGGGGGGGGGCACAATTTGGCATGTTCGCCCAGGGCTCCAGATGATCCTGTCTTGGCACTGTTTGTGTGATGTCCTTAGACTAGGTTCATATGTGCGGCAGGATTGCTGCACCTTAAAAAGTGATTTGTGGTCTCTTCAATGGGTTGCTTCGGTGGCGGCATTGCCCAACAAACACGACGGGGAGGGGGGAGCCATTTCTGCCAACGTGGCTGTGGCATTTTAACATACTTGTCCTGCTTCCTTTGCATCCTAAGGAGGGGGGTGTCTGTTGGGGGGCAATTAAAATATTGCTCAACTATGTGCTCTTACTGCCCCCAAGCTGCAGGTCTAAATGAGCCCTGGTATCTTTAGATTCTTTATTAGTGTCTGTATCTGCCCCTGGGCATCCCCACGCTGAACTGGGCCGGCCTTGGTATAGAGAAGCTGGCTCTACCACCCTATCAGCGGCCCTGAGTTTTACTATTATACTTAGCTATTATATTATACTAGCATAAACACCTTTCTTCTCTCGTACTCAATGATGAAGCCCAGTCTGGGGGCCGAAACGCGTTGGAGAAGTGGGTATTGAAGATTGTCTCTGACTTTTTTTTTTTCCTTGGACTGTTCAGCTTTTTAGGACAAAGAATAGGCCCTGCCTGGCCTCTGTTGCACGGTCCTTTTTGGAGGATGACCCGGTTCTTTTGGTCTCTCCAGTGTCCGAGCAAATAAATCCTGAGAGGGGCTGCAATCTTTTCCCTTCTCTACCCAAAAAACTGAAATAAAGGTTTTGTTTTTTGGATCGACTTTCCTTATAGCCGGTCATTTCTTGACGTGTTTTCGTATGAATATACGGAGAATCTATTGAACTCGATGAGCTCCACTTCTGGAAGAGGGAGGTGTGCGCGGCCCGTGCGGTTTGAGCCGGAGGAACCGTCAGATTTTCATCCTTTTGTTCTGCGGGAAAGTCTGAACAATGGCTGCAATTTAGGGGAAAAAAAAAAAGAGAATGGCAGCAATTTCACCCTCCGGCGCGTCCGTCCACCGTCCAGAGCGCCGGGTGATTTTTACCGACAATGAGATGAAAGCTCCCTCTCCCATTATTCTTCACCCCGACTGGTTGGCCCCTCTGCATTTTAATTTTTATGGCCATCAATGGCTCTTTGTGCTGCCAGGGAATGACAAAAGAGAATGAAATGAGGAAGATGAATGGATGAAAATGAGCGCAATAATCAACGCTGCGCGAGCCGCTGATGAGCTTGCGAGGCGGTGGCAGGGAGAAAAGGAATGCAGGGTGGAGGGTTCGGGTGCATATAGGGGTAAAGGTCTTATCTGATACTGGCGGCGAAACATCGGCCATGGAAGAGGGAGGGATGGACGGAGCCGGTACGCTAGAAAATCTCTGGACGCAATCAAGAACTCGTTTGGCATCTTCCAGGTGGAACTAACGTCAGGTGTCAAGCTGAACTCCCAGGATTAAAAAAAATAAAAGTACCCTTACATGGCAGAGAAGATTCTAGTTATGTCTTTGTGAAGAGGAATAAGCTAATAGGCACATAGTTAGGTTTAAAAAAAGACACAAGTCCGTCTAGTTCAACCAATAAAATACTTAGACCCCTCTTCACACTATGACCCTATGGTAATGTGTGCACAGCAATGAACGTTTAAATGCATTGGTGCGATTAACAAATAACTTGTTAATATGACATTTTTTTGTAAAAAAATAAATGATAAAAATGTATTTCTTAATTTTCCAAAGAATTGTGGGAAAAAAATTACAACTTCAAAAAACTCGCCATGCCTCTTACTAAATACCTTGGACTGTCTACTTTCCAAAAAAAGGGGTCATTTGGGGAACATTTGTACTGTCCTGACATTTCAGGGCCTCAAGAATTGAGTCTGTCAGTACATCAGGTGTGATCGATTTTCAATAATTGGCACCGTAGCTTGTGGACTCTATAAGGCTACTTTCACACTGAAGGTGTTTTTCGGGCGTTTTCGCGCTAAGACTAGCGCCTGAAAACCGCCTTCCATGCCGCCCCAGTGTGAAAAGCCTGAGTGCTTTCACACTGGGGCGGTGTGCTTGCAGAACGTTACAAAAAGTCCTGCAAGCAGCATCTTTGGGGTAGTTTAGGAGGGGTGTATACAGCGCTCCTAAATCACCGCTGCCCATTGGAATGCATGGACAGCGTTTCCGAAGAGCCTCAACATGGGCGGTTTTGACCCTTTCTTCAGCCGCTAGCGGAGGTTAAAAGCGCAGAAAAGTGCCACTAAAACTAAGGTAAAGCGCTGCCAAAACGAGCGGAGCTTTACCGCTAACGTGGCACAGCTACAGTGCAAAAGCAGCCTAAAACCCCTCTCACAATGAGGCCGCCCGTGCATTAGCGCTAAAGCGCCGTTCGTTTTAGCGGCACTTTAGCGCTGTTTAAACGGCCCTAGCGGCCAAAGAAGGAATTAAAACCACCCGTTTTGTGCTGCTTCGGAAGCGCTTTTCAGGCCATGCATTGCAACAGGCAGGGGCATTTTTGGGAGTGCTGTATACCGCCCCAAAGATGCTGCTTGTAGGACTTTGTGTAAAGTCCTGCAAGCGCACCGCCCCAGTGTTAAAGCACTCAGGCTTTCACATTCGGGCGGCATGGGAGGCGGTTTTTAGGCACTATTTATAGTACTAAAACGACTGAAAACTGCATCAGTGTGAAAGGGGGTCTCGCGTTCACACAGACCCAATAATATACACCGATTTGGGTTATTTTTTACCAAAGAAATGTAGCAGTATAAATTTTGGTCAAAATTTATGAAGAGAAATTACTTATTTGAAAAATGTTATAACAGAAACGAAGAAAAACACAGTAATTTTATTTTTCTAAATTTTCGGTCTGTTTTCATTTTGTAGCGCAAAAAAAAAAAAACCCCAGTGGTGATTAAATACCACCAAAAGAAAGCTCTATTTGTGTGAAAAAAATGATAAAAATGTCATATGTGTACAGTCATTCAAAGTGTGACAGCTGAAAATTGTCCTGGGTAGGAAGGGGGTGAAAGTGCCCGTTTATTGAAGTGGTTTAGGAAGCAAAGTTGCAAAAAATTTACAAAAAGTTATTTACCGTTTTACAATGTAAGAGGGTGGGAGGGAGGGGTCATGTTGTGCAAATGGGTGAAGGTCCACTGGAACCATTCAGTGATGTAGACACCGAGGGGAAGCCGAGTGAGTCCGGTTGCCCCAGGCGGGACTAGGGTGGCCACCAACGGCGTGCACAGCCTATTGCATTAGGGTGTGCACCCCAAAGGTCAAACACACGTGTGTTAAAACATTTTTTAACACTTATCAATGTTAAAAAAATAAAATAAAACACTTGATTTTTTTTAACTTATTAAAACATTTAATTGCTTACACTAGTGGTTGAGGGGCAGGAAAACTCTGAGGCTGAGCCATTCTTTTACCGCCTCTTAACCGCTACCACCTTTTAGCTGTAGAGGCAGTGGCCAGGCATGTTCACATGCCGCAGCTGCAATTATACCCCTTTTTGCTTTCAGCAGGTGTAGCACCCGCAGACTGTGACCCATTTAAGTGAATGACGGTACTCTGCAAGCGCCCCGCAACTGTGTGCCACGTGGAGTTCAAGAGGTTAAAGCGGGTGTCGTGGAGGCGATACAACGTCTCTTTGTCACTTCTAAAATGCTCTATGAAGAGTGATTTGTTTGCGGATCGCTCTTCGGAAATCAAAGCATTTGTGAATGTGCCCCTACATATGCCACGGTGCCCCCCTCAAATCTGAGTCCTCCTTTACATTAGAGTCCACAGCATTCCCCCATTACACCAGAGTCAACAATGTTACATCTCATATCACAGTTCCCCCTTACTGGGAAACCTGATGTAAAGAATGCTGTGGTCTTTGGTCACTAGAGTCCCCAGCATTTCCTCTTATATCAGGGTTCCCGGAGTCCCCACTTTCATCAAAGTCCCCCTTTATATACACTGTAAGGGGGGCTCCGACACAAAGGGGATCGCCTCAGACTGTGATGTAAGGGGGGGGCCTCTGATGTGAGGGGGTCTCTGGTTACCACAGAGTCCACTGAGATCCCACTTACATCAGACTCACCCTTTACCCCAGAGTCTGCGGTGTTCCCCTTTAAAGCAGACAATAAGTATTTCTAGAAGGGGGTCAGGTCAGCCATAGCAGCCCCCCCACAACACAGATTGTTTTACTTTATATGACCAGCCCCCTTTCCCAGTATGTGTGAGTATCCCCCCCCCCTTCCATGGGACTACAAATCCCAGCATAGCAGGCCGGACTCCCATTTCTCAGCTGCTCCCTGGTGCCCCCCACACATAGTGAGACTTGCACTGCAGGAGAGGACACCCTCTCTCCCTGCCTGCTGTAGTGCCGCACACACACTGCTAGAGTCTGTGCCCCCCACTCTCTCCTTCACCTCAGTTTATCCCATTGTCGGCACTCGCTGCAGGGCGGAAGCCGGGAGACGGGGCACTCGGAGGCGGAGCAGGGAGGAGAAAGTTACATCCTCCTCCTCTGCCAGGGACGGTTCTGGCAACCAATGGTTTTCTCGGCGGCAGGCAAAGGGCAGTGTTGGGCTGCGGAAGCCCCGCAGTGGCGGCGGGCAGGACCTGATGACAAAATCAGTGGGGTTAATCCAGCCCTGATGTTACTTCTATAGCTCCAGCTACAGCATCCCTGAAAGCAGGCAGCGGAGTGATATTCAGCTGTCAGGGATGCTGTACCCGGAACTATAGAAGTAGAATCGGAAAATGGGGCCGCTTGCCTGCTTGCTCCGCGATCAGTGGCTGCACTCACAAGAGTTACACAGCCAACTAAATAATGGTCCCAGTCGCAGAGTAGCAGCGCTGCCATTGTTCATTACCAGAGGTGCCGAAATAGAGATCCTGCACATTCTGCTGGCAAAAAAAGTCCTAGGGTGTGTTGGATGTGCCTGAGCATTAGGGTGTGCCCGGGCACACCCGGCACACCCCGTGCGCACGCCTATGGTTGCCACCTTATCCCTTTAAACCGGAACACCTATGAATTACACGGGTTCTGAGGCTGATTTAATGCAGATAAGGCACCAAGTGAGTTTGATTACCACCCTAATCATCCACAGAAGCTGCGTAATTAATGTATGTTCGGTTTTAAAGGGATGAGGTGGCAACCCTAGGTGGGACTCTTCTCCTTGTAGTGGCACCATAGTGCCATAGTGACTTCCGGAAGACCCCCCCCCCCCCTCTTCATGACCAGGCCATTTTCTTTTCATTTTTGGCACTGCAATTGTGAGGTCATGCAATGCTGTACTTTATATCATTTTTTCCCCCACAACAGTTATAACAGTTTGGAGACGTTATGGTCCTCCTATGATACACCGATATCTTATTGGTGGTGATCCTGTGGCTCCTGTGTGCATGCGCGCTGACCTGGTGATCTTTCCGGGATAAGAGCTGTCCTTCAGACGATCCATTTAGATAAAATGTGTTTTGATGAGTCGTGGAATATATCTATGTGGGGTCGAGAGGCCCCATTAGTTATCGTCTTCTAATGTATATTTTTCTGGTTTTATAATGTAATAACCTGTACAGTGAAGCATAAAGCTCCTGAAGAAGCCATCTTTCTGGCAAAACATGCTGAGCAAATATCGCTGTACAGCAGGGGGAGGCAACCTGGGGCCCTCCCAGCTGCTGCAGAACTACAAGTCCCATCATGCCTCTGGGAGTAATTATGACTGCCAGCCTTGCAATGCCTCATGGGAAATGTAGTTCCACAACAGTGGAAGGAGGGCCCCAGGTTGCCTCCCCCTGCTGTACAGTATGCTTGGATCGCACATGATATTTTATTTCTGCAAAATGTATAGAGAGTATAGTACCTTTCTAATGTATTCAATAAAATTTGTTACATATTAAAAAAACAATGTCGTAGTACACTGTGTTTGTCTGGCACCTTCAAAGTCCCCATTCCTTTCTTTTGTATACTTTGTAATATATGGGGTGTGGTGCCTTACCCCCAATATTCTTGGCTGAAATTTTGAAAATTCCGTCCAGCTTTAAACTTCTCCACAGCTTTATCCCTGACCTGTCTGGTGTGTTCCTTGGCCTTCATGATGCTGTTTGTTCACTAAGGTTCTCTAACAAACCACTGAGGGCTTCACAGAGCAGCTGCATTTATACTGAGTTTACATGACAAACAGGTGGACTCTATTTACTAATCTGGTGACTTCTGAAGGCAATTGGTTCCACTAGATTGTAGTTTGGGGTATCAGCGTAAAGGGGGCTGAATACAAATTCCCCCCACCCCACACTTTTCACATATTTATTTTTAAAAAATTGTGAAAACCATTTATGATTTTCCTTCCACTTCACAATTAGGTGCCGCTTTGTGTTGGTCTATCACATAAAATGTCGATAAAATACATTTACGTTTTTGGTTGTAACATGACAAAGTATGGAAAATTTCAAGGGGTATGAATACTTTTTCCAGGCACTGTAGATGGCCAGACAACATCATGGGCTGCCTTTGGTCACAATGAAAGTGTTTACAGTGTATTTGTCTCATTAGTACAAACTATATATATATATATATATATAAAAAAAAAAAAAATCACTTTTCCACCCAGGACAGTCCGAAGGTCGACAATCACCTCCATTCACATCTCATCCAAACCAGGAAAAAAAAAAAATAGGAAAGCTCGCTATTGGTGGCCGGAGGAAAGGCCGGATCTGCGGGTGAATGATTGACCAGAAATTGGGAGAAGAAGAAAAGGAAGATGCGAAGGAGGAACGCCGCTCTTCCTTGGAGGACTGCGCTGGGAGAAAGGAGCAACCATGGGGGCAGGTAAAGGATGGAGAGAACCGCATTCACCTCTGCAGAGCTGTACTCCTATTGTCTGCTGCACTCATGTGTTTATACATAGTAACAATAATAACAATAATAATAATAATAATAACAATAATAACAAATACAACAACTAATTATTATTCCAGCGAAAGGATAACTTTGAAAATATTTGGGGAAATATATTATCGTATCAAAACAAAAGCAAATGTTTCTTAGTTGTAACTTTTATTATAAGGCTTCATGAAGACTAGAAAGCTAAAAACTGCTTTAAAAAAATGCTATAAAAATCTTTATATTTTTTGCTCCATGCACATGGATGGTTGGGGGGGGGGGGGGGGGGGGCAGTTTTATCCACCTGAATTCTACAGACAGATGGAGCTGTACATATTGCTGCAGAAATTTGAAACAAGCTAGGGCCCGTTCACTTCAGAACCTGCATGGGACGTGCATTTTTACATGTGTTTGCGGTGCATTTATTTATAGGCTTGCCTTTGAGGTCGCTTCCATCTTTTTTTCTTATTTGGCACTCTGATGCAGTGCATTTTCATGCATTTTCATGCATTTGCAGTGCACAAAATATACAGTTTGCTGTACTTTTTTTTTTTTTATTGTTTTCATTGCACTACCCTGCAATATTGTGAACTATACACCCCCCCCCCCCCCCAATAGGATCACATGCTCTGTACATTTGGAGTGCAGTCAGAATGCATCCCACATCCGTTGTTAGCAGACCCTCCCCTCCCTATTCTAACAAAGCAAAAGCAAATGTTTTATTAGTTGTACTTTTTTATTTGAATCTTTATATTTTTGCTCCTTTCACATGGATGGCTGGGGGAGGGATGGGGGGGGGGGGGGGGTTTAAAAACAGGCGGTTGAACTGCAGTTTTACCGCTACCCCCCCTCTCTCTCTGCAGACAGATGGGGGGGGGGGGCTGTACACACCCTGCAGCAATTTTAAAATCAGCTGGAAGAGTTTGACAGGCGGCACTGCCTGCCAAATGCACCCATGAGTCTCGATTCACATCTATGCATGGAGCGTTTCTGCAGTGCTTTCTGCGTCTTTTTTTTTTTTTTTTACCGTGTTTTTACTGCGATTTTGCCACGATTTGTGTTTTAAATGCAATTTTTTTTTTTTGAGAAAATTTGTTGTCGGGCAGATTAAAAAATGCAAATCGCGGCAAAATCACAGTAAAAATGCACTACATGCGTTTCTGCAGCTTCTCCATTGTAATCTATTGAACTAAAAAAAAAAAAAAAAAAAGCACCGTTTTGCGTTTTAAAAAAAGCCCCTGACCCAAAAACGCAAAGGCACAAAAATGCATTGCATGTATACATGTTCCATAGGAACCCATGTTAAAAAGAAAATGTCCTGCATTTCTGCAAAAAAACGCATTAGTGTCAATGGAGCCGTGGCCCATGCACATCAGAAATTGCGTGGGACGTGCATTTTTTTGTTCTCAGCTTGTAGTCCCTTTGATGTCACTTTCATCTTTTTTTTTTCTTCTTTGGGCTTTTATTCGCACTGCGCTCTGATGCACTGTCATTTTGTGCATTTGTAATGCAGAAAAATGCAGCTTGCTGTACTTTTTTTTTTATTTGCACTGCAATAGTGTGACCTATACCCATTGAATAACCTGGATTTTGTACCGTCTATGCAGTTGGGGTGCAGTCGATTATCCATCCCACTCCATTCGGTGTGAATGGGCCCTTACCTCCCTATCCACTTCACGCAAATCGCCGTACCCGTACGTCGGTACTTTGACGCTAAATACCGTTGTTATGGCGGCAGCTAGCTGCCATAAACCCGGTATTTTCAGGAACGTCGGTAGCGGTGGAGACGATCGCGTCCGCTCCCCTCACTGCCTGGATGCTGAGTGAGGGAAAGACGGCCCCCCCACTCGGCTCCATAGCATTGAAGGGGGGAAGCGACATCAAACGTCACTTCCACCCAATGCTCTAATAGGGGATTTTTTAAATTTATTTTTTAAATGACAATTTGATTTTTTTTTTTTATTGCATTTTAGTGTAAATATGAGATGTGACGTCTTTTTGACACCCCCAGATCTCACATTAAAGAGGACCTGTCATGATTTTTTTCTATTACAAGGGATGTTTGCATTCCTTGTAATAGGAATAAAAGTGACCCAACATTTATTTATTTTTTTTTAAAAGAACAGTGTAAAAGTAAAAAATTATTCTTTTTTTAAAGCGCCCCGTCCCGACGAGCTCGCACGCAGAAGCCAACGCATACGTAAGTCGCGCCCACATATGGAAAAGGTGCTCAAACCACACATGATCGCCGCGATCGTTAGAGCAAAAGCAAAAATTCTAGCTTTAGATCCCCTCTGTAATTCAAAACATGCAACCTGTAGAAATTTTTAAACGTCGCCAATGGAGATTAAAGTTTTGTCGCCATCCCACGAGCGGGTGCAATTTTGAAGCGTGACATGTTGGGTATCAATTTACTCGGCGTAACATTATCTTTTACAATATAAAAAAAAAAATTGGGCTAACTTTACTGTTGTCTTATTTTTTAACTCAAAAAAGTGTATTTAAAAAAAAAAAAAAAATTGTACTTGTAAGAACGCTGCACAAATACGTTGTATTTTAATATTTCAATGACTGTCATTTTATTTTCTAGGGTGTCTGAAAAAAATATATATATGTTTGTGAGTTCTAAGTAATTTTCTAGCAAAAAAAAAAAAATGATTTTAACTTGTAAACAAGTGTCAAAAAGAGGCTCGGTCCTTAAGTGATTGAAAACAATACATTTTTGCTCCTTTCACATGGATGGCTGGGGAGGCATAAAAACAAGTGGTTGAGCTGCAATTTTACTGCACCCCCCCCCCATCCTTCCCCAATCATCCGCCTAAATTCTACATTGCAACCAGGTGAGGCTGTACACATGCTGCAGCAATTTTAACTCAGCTAGCAGAGTTTGACAAGCATCATTGCCTGCCAAATGTACCCATTAAGGTTAATGGAGTGCGCTGCCCCTGTGAGCCCAACGCTTGGCTTGCGCTTGTGCTGTAGTATTACTGGACACTGCTGCCAATGTGAAAGCCCTTTTAAGGTGTCTTTGGGTTCAGTTTCCTAAGAGCTCGTTCGCACCACACAGCATACAGTATTGTGCGCATAATGTGAGAGCGCCGCGATGCATTGTCAACGCGCTCTTCCGTGAGCTGCAATGCGTTTCTACAACACATTGAAGTGCTTGCTACATTTTTTTCCCCCCTTCTTTTATTTCTAGTAATTAATTCTATACACTGCAGCAGATTGCGATTTGCTGGCAAACCTGTTTGCTACACATTTTTCATCGCAATGAAAAAAAAAGTAAATGTTTCTTATTTGCTTGTAAAATTATTTTACTATAATTTTAGTTGTCTTTTGCAGTCAGTACCACCTCACAACGCATAGACTTGTGAGTGCACTGGTGTGCAGAGTGAATGCCCGCTGCCGTGTGCTGTTAAAACGCATTGCACTGCTTTTTTTCCCCATCTATGTAATTATATGCACTGCAATGCTTTGCGATCCATTGCAGTGCGTCAATGGTGCAATAGTTTGTAATGAAACAAACGTAAATGTTTCTTATTTGCTTGTAAATTACTTTCTTTTAATACTGCAAAGCTCCTTTCACATTAGTGCATCTACAAAGTCGCAGTGCGACTAGGGAGCAACTTTGATCCGACTTTACATCCTCTGGACTAAGGCCGCATCAAAAGTTGCACAAAAAGTAGTGCAGGCATCTTTTCACATTCACTGCAACTTTGAGCTGCACTGATCTGAATGTGTGCCGTTGCAAAAATGGGGCTGCGACTTGTCATGTCAAAGTCACATGACAGTTCACACAAGTGTTAATGGGCCCTAAGCCCTCGTTCACACTGGTGCGATTTGTCATGCAATTTGACAGTTCCAAATCGCATGATAAGTCACAACCCGTTGTCGGCAACAGTAGTGGCCGCTCCATTAGGGGCACAGGGGTGCCGCCCTCCTAATCCATGCCCTCTGCCCATAATCTACATGCAGGATGCCAGACGCATGGATTTCAATGTTTTGGGGGTTTTTTTAAGCAGATGATTAGAGCCTGAGGGTGGGCTTGGGGCACAGCACTGCACCCTGAGCCCACCCAGTTGTGTAACAATAGCGATTTAATATTCGGCAATCGATGGATCGACAGAGGGGTAGGGGGTGTGATCGATTGACCGAATGGGGGAGGGGGGAGTCGGGTGGTTTGTTTGCCACCCCCCCAAAAAAAATGGAGCACCAGGCGCCACTGGTCGGCAATGAAACCATTCAAATTGCTGCACCAACTTTGAAAAAGTTCCTGCACATTAAAATGCATGACAAATGTATTAAATGCAGACGCATGAGTGTGAATGTAGCCTAAGGGCTTGCCTAGACGGGCGTCCATGTCGATCGTTGCTTTTTCAAATTTGGGTGCAGCGCAGTTCAAATGCATCTCAATTGGAAATGATGCGTCTAAAGTAATGCAGAGCTGGTCAGTTGCAGCGTCGGAGTCGGCATCCAAGTTGCAACATTGAAGTAAGGCTATGTTCAGGCTACTGCGTGTCGGGGACGTGCGCAAAATTGTGCGTTTCCTGACACACACAGAAACGCACTGCCCTTTAGCAAGCATGCAGTGGTGCCATTAATTGTTAATGGCACCTCCCAAGCATCTGGAAAAAAAAAAAAAAAAAGCAGTTTTGCACACACCAAACCGCATGGTGACACAGCAGCATTGCGGTTTAGTGCGACACATTTTTGGAAAAGAGTCATGGACTTATTTTCTGTTTCTGACTCAGGAAATCGAATGGACTGCCCTACACCCGATGCGCAGGAACGCAAGGAATTGCGCCCACGCTCAGTTGCCCCTGTAGGCGTAAACGAAGCCTTAATGCGGATCTGTTGACTTGCATTTGATTTATGTTTCAAAGGCTGTCAAATGCAGGAAAACTCCCGTCTACACGAGTCCTAAAACGTATGAATTATTTTAGATATAATATTTATCTCCTCTGATAACGTTCCTCATCAAAACATCCAATGCCCAGACATGAAGACACATCGATGTGCAGACAGAAATTGAAATACATTGTTACTTTATCTCATGAACCGCAACTTTGTCTCCAACCAGAGTGTCTTCTTTCTCTGCTCTCATCTCAATCATCTCCATACAGAAGCTAGAGATATTTTAAGAGATGTAACCCCAGAGATGATCTTTGCAAATCTTCCATACAGTACTCCATCGCTGAGAAACAGAAAATATGATGTGCATTCAATTCAGCTGATTTGTGCTCTATTTTATATTGTAAAATTATAAAAAAACAAAGCAAAAACAGAAATATACAGAAACATAAAATATATAAAAGAACATAAAATAATATAAGTATTGGTGTTCTAGAGGCGGGATGTTTATGCATTGTATACAGTTTGTGTAGTACTGTATACTAGCATGGAGTATAGAGTATATTGTGTTTGTTTTAGGATTTGTATGCATTTTTGTAGTATTGTATACTAGCATGGAGGGGATGGGGGACCTACATTCTTTGTATAATCTTATATTGTAGAATGATAAAATGTTTCTTCTTAAACCTTGAATAGTTAAGAAAATATTGGAAGTGTTCTCTCTATTAGAATTGACTCTTTTATGCTTGATACCCCCTCAGTATAAACATCTTTCATCCTGGGGAAGTCAGGCTGTGAACCAGAACAATGTTTAAAATATAAAAATATGCAAAATTCCAAGCCCCCCCCCCCCCCCCAGTCTAAAATATAAGAAACGTAAATGTTACCCATCAATGAAAACCTGAGCCTGGGACAAGGCACATAACTGCTTTGATGAAATTAACTTCACATCAGAGGTTCTCCCATCACATCAGAGGTCCCCCCATCACATCAGAGATCCCCCATCACATCAGAGGTCCCCCCATCACATCAGAGATCCCCCATCACATCAGAGGTCCCCCCATCACATCAGACGTCCCCTCCCTCCATCACATTAGAGGTCCCCCCATCACATTAGAGGTCCCCCCCATCACATCAGAGGTCCCCTCCCTCCATCACATTAGAGGTCCCCTCCCTCCATCACATTAGATGTCCCCCCATAACATCAGAGGTCCCCCCATCACATCAGAGGTCCCCCCATCACATTAGAGGTCTCCCCATCACATTAGAGGTCCCCCCCATCACATTAGAGGTCCCCCCCATCACATCAGAGGTCCCCTCCCTCCATCACATTAGAAGTCCCCCCATTACATCAGAGGTCCCCCCATTACATCAGAGGTCCCCCCATCACATCAGCGGTCCCCTTATCACATCAGAGGTCCCCTCCCTCCATCACATTAGAGGTCCTCCCATCACATTAGAGGTCCCCCCCATCACATCAGAGGTCCCCTCCCTCCATCACATTAGAAGTCCCCCCATCACATCAGAGGTTCCCCATCACAGCAGAGGTCCCACCATCATATCAGAGCCCTACCCCACATCATGTCAGAGGTGCCCTCATTATGTCAGAGGTCAACCCATCACATCAGAGCCCCCCCCCCCCATCACATCAGAGGTCCCCCCATCATATCAGAGATCCCTCATCACATCAAAGGTCCCCATCACATCAGAGATCCCCCCCACCCCTTTAGAGGTCCCCCCCCCATCCCACCAGAGGTCCCTCTATCACATCAGGGGCCCCACTTTCATGTCAGAGGTCCCCCCATCACATCAGAGTACCCCCATCATATCACAGTTCTGCCTTCACATCAGAAGTTCCCACCTATCATGTCAGTGTGCCCCTTCCCATCAGAATCCCCTCTTCACATCAGAATCCCCCCTTCACAGCAGAGGTCCCCCCTTCACATCAGAGGTCCCCCCTTCACATCAGAGGTCCCCCCTTCACATCAGAGGTCCCCCCTTCACATCAGGAGGTCCCACCTTTCAAATCAGATTTCCCATCCTATCAGAGTCTGGCCCATCATTTCAGAGGCCCCACATACACGAGAGTCCCCCCATCACCACATAGTCCTCCCCATGACACAGTACGCCCCCCCCCCCCCACACACACACACACAATCCCGGCTCTCTCACCCGGTTGTCAGTTTTATATGTTGGTAGATTGATTCTTTTTTTTCCCCAAAATTTGGTCGGCCAGCTGTTGTGTGCACAGCTTGGGTGGAGCCGGGAGACCAGACACGTACCTTAACCACCTGACGACTTTCCACAGTAAATATACTGTGAGTGGGTGGCAGGCACAATCGCGTACCTGTATGTTGGCTGATTCTCTGGGGTTTGGCGGCATGAATGCGCACCCCCCCCCCCCCCCCGACCCATGCTGTGATTGGTACACAGCACGAGTTTTGCAGCTGATTTCAGCCAATGATTTCAGCTGAAATCAGCGGATTGGGTGTCGGCCAATCACACACAGAGTTCTGTGTTTACAAAAACCACAGAGCTCTGTGTAAAGCAGGGAGACAAAATAGCCAGATAATAAAGTAAAAGCAGCGCACATTACACAGAGTTAGGCACATAGTTAACCCCTTGATCGCCCTAGATTACATATGTCAAAGAGAAGACCTGCGGGCCGAATGCAGCCCTCCAGGCCTTGTCATGTGGCCCTCGCACCCAATTTTGCAGCCGGAAGATGGCTGAAGCTCCATTCTTGCCTCTGTTCCCAGAGGCTTCTGTTTACAAGGGAAAGCTTTGCCCTCAGTGCCTACCAGATCGAACATATTCCTGCATGCACTCAGGGTGGGGCCAGCTCTCCAGAATCTGAGCGAGAAGAACGATCTCCCTGCAAATATACGGTGCCTACACAGAAGGTACTAGAGCCGGGCCAGGTAGGTGAAGGAAGCTGTGTGGGTGGGGAGTTAAGATTACAAACTGTGCATAGTGCACCGCTAAACCCTGCACTCTGTACACAGACACACCCCTAAACCCTACACTCTGTACAAACACACCCCTAAACCCTACACTCTGTACAAAACCACACCCCTAAACCCTGCACTCTGTACAAAACACACCCCTAAACCCTACACTCTATAAAAAACACACCCATAAACCCTACACTCTAAACAAAACACACCCTAAACCCTGAACTCTGTACAAAACACACCCCTGAAACCCTGCACTCTGTACAAAACACATCCCTAAACCCTGCACTCTGTACCAAAACACACCCCTAAACACTGCACTCTGTACAAAACAGACCCCTAAACACTGCACTCTGTACAAAACAGACCCCTAAACACTGCACTCTGTACAAAAACACACCCCTAACCCTGCACTCTGTACAAAACACACACCCTAAACCCTGCACTCTGTACAAAACACACCCCTAATCCCTGCACTCTGTAGAAAACACACCCCTAAACTCTGCACTCTGTAGAAAACACCCCTAAACCCTGAACTCTGTACAAAACACACCCCTAAACACTTCACTCTGTACAAAACACACCCCTAATCCCTGCACTCTGTACAAAACACACCCCTAAACACTGCACTCTGTACAAAAACACACCCCTAATCCCTGCACTCTGTACAAACACACCCCTAAACACTGAACTCTGTACAAACACACCCCTAATCCCTGCACTCTGTAGAAAACACACCCTAAACACTGCACTCTGTACAAAACACACCCCTAAACACTTCACTCCTGTACAAAACACACCCCTAATCCCTGCACTCTGTACAAAACACACCCCTAAACCTCTGAACTTTGTACAAAACACACCCCTAAACACTTCACTCTGTACAAAACACAACCCCAAACCCTGCACTCTGTACAAAACACACCCCTAACACTTCACTCTGTACAAAACACATACCCCTAAACCCTGAACTCTGTACAAAACACACCCCTAAAACTGCACTCTGTACAAACACACCCCTAAACTCTGCACTCTGTACAAAACACAACCCTAAACTCTGCACTCTGTACAAAACACACCCCTAAACTCTGCACTCTGTACAAAACACCACCTCTAAACCCCTGCACTCTGTACAAAACACACCCCTAAACACTTCACTCTGTACAAAACACACCCTAAACCCTGCACTCTGTACAAAACACACCCCTAAAAACACTTCACTCTGTACAAAACACAACCCCAAACCCCTGCACTCTGTACAAAACACAACCCCAAACCCTGCACTCTGTACAAACACACCCCTAAACACTTCACTCTGTACAAAACACATACCCCTAAACCCTGAACTCTGTACAAAACACCACCCTAAACACTGCACTCTGTACAAAACACACCCCTAAACTCTGCACTCTGTAGAAAACACACACTTAAACTCTGCACTATGTACAAAACACACCCCTAAACTCTGCACTCTGTACAAAACACACCTCTAAACCCTGCACTCTGTACAAAACACACCCCTAAACACTTCACTCTGTACAAAACACACCCCTAAACCCTGCACTCTGTACAAAACACACCCGTAAACTCTGCACTCTGTACAAAACACACACCTAAACTCTGCACCCTGTACAAAACACACCCTGAAACCCTGCACTCTGTACAAAACACATCCCTAAACTCTACACTCTGTAGAAAAGACACACCTAAACTCTGCACTCTGTACAAAACACACCCTGAAACCCTGCACTCTGTACAAAACACATCCCTAAACTCTACACTCTGTAGAAAACACACACCTAAACTATGCACTCTGTACAAAACACACCCCTAAACTCTGCACTCTGTACAAAACACACCCCTAATCCCTGCACTCTGTACGTAATGCACTCCTGAACTCTGTACTCCGTGTGAAGCATAGTCCTGAACCCTGTATTTTGTACTTAGCTCACCCCAGTCACAACCAGGCCTTTGAGGGTAACCATACTGCTGATGCAATTGAGTTTTACACCCCTGCCCTAGATGTTAACCCCTTCCCAGCCAGTGCCAATAGTACAGTGACAGTGTATAGTATTATCAGTGATCATTGTATTAGTATCACTAGCGATATCGGTGTCAGTTAGTGACCCTCCCAGACAGTCAGTGGCGGACAATGTTGTTTTTTTTGGGGGGGGGGCGGCAACCCCTTTCCCTGTTGGTCGGTGGCATCTCAGTCAGCACCCCCCGGCGGGCCCGCGGGCTACGGCAGGCAGCGGCAGGTTTTGGAGGGCAGTGGGCTCTGGTGGCAGCGGCAGGTTGCGGGCTTCGTTGGGTTGCAGGCTCTGGTGGCAGCGGGCTTCTATAGAAGGCAGGCGGTCTCCCTTGTCTTCTGTGCGGCTCCCCCCTTCTTCTCCTAGGCGTCCAATTGGATCGCCTGTACTTTTCAGCCAATCAAGTGATGAGAACCGACCCGCTTCCCGATTGGCCGAGAGGAGGATCAGTGTTGCAACACACCTGGGTGGGCTCCGGATGCAATGCTCTGTGCCCCGAGCCCTCCTTATTTAGAAGCCTATTAGTGCCTCTGACTCTAATCAGTGCGTCAAAAAACACCCCCCGCCCATCCCCGCCATAGGAATTCATGCACTCAGCATCCTGAAAGGGGCCGGTCGCATGGATAGGGAGGGCCCATAATAGATGGGCCACCCCTGCAGACAGTGTCTCCTAGCCGTCCTATCACAGTCACAATATAAGTCACTGATCACCACCATTACAATATAAAGTCTAAAGCTTTGTAAATCCCCGTATACATCCCCTAGTTTGTAGACCCCATAACTTTCACACAATCCAATTAATATACACTTATTGTGATTTTTTTATTTTTTTTTTATTTTTACCAAAGACATGTAGCAGAATACATTTTTGCCTAAATTCATGTAGAAATTCGATCTTTTTGATTCGATATATTTTTTTTTAACAGCAAGTATAATAAAAAATAAAAAACTACAGAGGTGATCAAATACCATGAAAAGAAAGCTCTATTTGTGGGAAAGAAATTATATAAATTGAATTAGGGTACAGTGTTGCATGACCGCACAATTACTAGTTAAATTAGCGCAGTGATGAATAGCCAAAAAATGGCCTGGTCATGAAGAGGGTAATACCTTCCGGAGGTCAAGTGGTTAAAGCTTGTGGGCCCCAATGCAAAAGTTGACCTGGGGCCCCCCTCTCTACCATCTGCCACTTCCACCGCTTGCCAAGATACTACCACTGCGCCCCAAGACACTCCTGCTGCCGCCTGCTCGTGCACACAAGGTGGGGACAGGCAGACCACGCTCGGAGCTGCTGGGTGAAAGCAATGGGCTTCAATGTAAAAGAGGAACCTCAGAGGGGCCGGCCTGGGCCCCACCAGGGGTGTGCGGGCCCCCTGACCTACAGATTCATATACAAGCCCATCACTTTCACCCGGCAGCTTAGAGTGTAGCCTGCCTGTCCCCACCTTGTGTGCAGGGCTGGGACAAAGGGGTGGGTAGGAGGGGCGGTTGCCCTGGGCACTGTGGTATCATGTGAGGTGAGATGGGGGGGGGGGATTTGTGTTGGGAGGGGGAATTTGGGGAGCGGCAGGGGGTAAGAATTGTTCTAGGAGGGCAAATTTAGGAAGGTGCAGTAGCTAGGAGTGGTTATTGTGAGGGGATTTGTGCTATAAAAGTAATATGTATTGAGGGGAAATATTTTTTTGGGGGGGGGGGGGGGATTTGTGCTAGTAGGGATGATTGTGGGGGATATGTGCTACAAATCTGTGCTGGAAGGGGGGATTTGGAGTGGGGGGGGGGTTATGCTTGGAGGGGAAATTTTAAGGGGTATAGGATTTGTGCTAGGAAGGGGGGAATTTTTTTAGGAGGGGGAATTTTTTTTGGGGGGCGCGGGGGTTTGGGCTGGGGACATATAGGGAGAGAGGGGATTTGAGCTGGGTAGGATGGGGGGGGGGGATTTTTCCCTGACACATAATGCACATACATCTTTTTTGGAAGGGGGGGGTGCAATTTGACAAGCGCCTTGGTGTAGAACATGATGTGACAGGGAGGCTACAAGGGCCCCCAGGAGAATAGGCGGGGTCACCATTGTGACCCCTCGAGCTCTGCCCATGCAGGAGGCCACCTAAAAAGATTTACTTTCTGTAAAAAAAGAACCGCTGTGCGTCCTCGTGCTTTTTTGTGGGTAGTCTACGCTCTCCGAGCCTCCCAGGTTGTCAAGTCTTTTTGAATAAAGAAAAATTTCTTTTTTTGTCTTTTGAAGTTTTGAATAAAGCTTTGCAGCCGTTTCTCAGACTAATAGAGGAGGGTGTGAGAGGTGCGGGCCGTATTGAAAGTCCTTTTGATTTTGCAGAATTTTATTTCAAAGGGAGGATTCTGCACTTTTTATCTGAGATATTTGAAGGAAGATTTGAGCAATCGAAGCGGAACAAACAGAAAGTGACACGCTGGAGTCCATTTCCATATCTTGTGCTTTAGCGTGTCGGAGAAAAAAAAAATGCGCTGCAGAGATGTCAGCTGTGATAAATCGGAGAGGTCTGTATTCCTCCTAATGCAGCCCGGCGCTGAGACAAGGACACCGGCGCTGCAAAGGAACTTGTGGAGCTCTGAGGGCCGCTTGATGCAGAATTACTGCTGGTGCCAAATGTATAAAACTACGGAGTGTAAAGCCATGCTGCTCAACTTATAGGGGACAAGGGACCCCCAATGTGCCAGCTTAAAGCACCATAGGGCCACACATAATATTTAGTAAATGTAACATTACAGAAGACTGTCAGAAACATCCTACAGGAGATGGTCAGAGACTGCAGACATACAGGAGATGATCAGAGACTGCAGACATAATACAGGAGATGGTCAGAGACTGCAGACATACAGGAGATGATCAGAGACTGCAGACATAATACAGGAGATGGTCAGAGACTGCAGACATACAGGAGATGATCAGAGACTGCAGACATAATACAGGAGATGGTCAGAGACTGCAGACATGATACAGGAGATGGTCAGAGACTGCAGACATGATACAGGAGATGGTCAGAGACTGCAGACATGATACAAGAGATGGTCAGAGACTGCAGACATGATA
The DNA here is from genome assembly GCA_037952835.1 of Lithobates septentrionalis. Lineage (NCBI taxonomy): Eukaryota > Metazoa > Chordata > Amphibia > Anura > Ranidae > Lithobates > Lithobates septentrionalis. The sequence continues at coordinate 349,464 of JBBDGP010003317.1, read as the reverse complement.
CAAGAGATGGTCAGAGACTGCAGACATGATACAAGAGATGGTCAGAGACTGCAGACATGATACAAGAGATGGTCAGAGACTGCAGACATGATACAGGAGATGGTCAGAGACTGCAGACATAGTACAGGAGATGATCAGAGACTGCAGACATAGTACAGGAGATGATCAGAGACTGCAGACATAGTACAGGAGATGATCAGAGACTGCAGACATAGTACAGGAGATGATCAGCGACTGCAGACATAGTACAGGAGATGGTCAGAGACTGCAGACATAGTACAGGAGATGGTCAGAGACTGCAGACATAGTACAGGAGATGGTCAGAGACTGCAGACATGATACAGGAGATGGTCAGACACTGCAGACATAGTACAGGAGATGGTCAGAGACTGCAGACATAGTAGAGGAGATGATCAGAGACTGCAGACATGATACAGGAGGTGGTCAGAGACTGCAGACATAGTACAGGAGATGGTCAGAGACTGCAGATATAGTACAGGAGATGGTCAGAGACTGCAGACAGTTGTGACAGTTCCTCTCTCCCTGCAAGTAGTTACATTATCTGACAGTTTCACACACTGAGCGGCTCTGGCAAGTCTGTCTGCTGCATGTGAAACTCCTCCTCTCCCCTGCCAGTGCAAATCAATGCTGCCAATCAGTGCCAACCAATGCTGCCTATCAGTGCCAACCAATGCTGCCTATCAGTGCCATCCAATGCTGCCTATCAGTGCCAACCAATGCTGCCTATCAGTGCCAACCAGTACCAACTAATGCTGCCTATCAGTGCCAACCAATGCTGCCAATCAGTGCCAAGTGCCAACCAATGCTGCCTATCAGTGCCAACCAATGCTGCCAATCAGTGCCAACCAATGCTGCCAATCAGTGCAAATCAGTGCTGCCAATCAGTGCCAACCAATGCTGCCAATCAGTGCCAACCAATGCTGCAAATTAGTGCCAATTAATGCCTATCAATGGTGCCTATCAGTGCCCATCAGTAATGCCTGTCAGTGCCCATCAGTGCTGCCTATCAGTGCCATAAGTGCTGCTAATCAAAGCCCATCAGTGCTGACAATCGGTGCCAATCGGTGCTGCCAGTCAGTGCCGCCTATCAGTGCCACCTGTCAGTGCTTCCAATTAGCGCCTATCAGTGCTACAAATCAGTGCCCATCATTGCTGCCAATCAGTGGCAATCATTGCTGCCTAACAGTGCCACCAATCAGTGCTGCCAATCAGTGGCAATCAGTGCCCATCAGTGCTGCCAATCAGTGCACTGAGTGCAGGGATGGGGATATGAACTCTGCAGCCAGGCACATTGTCCATGGGGGAGGGGGGGGCACAGCTGAAATTCATTAATGTATATGAATGCCACATGCTGATCTTTTGTATAATAGGTAATCCCCACACTACTATTTACAATAAATTACTGGAGGTAAAATAAAAAAGTGTCATTGAAAGGCCTGCCGCTAAGCACTGTTATGTGTTCCCACACCACAAAAAAGTCCATGTCTTTATGGACCTTGCTTTATGCATTGGTGTGCAGTCATGTTGGAACAGGAAGGGGCCGTCCCCAAACTGTTCCCACAAAGTTGGGAGCAGGAGATTGTCCAAAATGTCTGGGTATGCTGACACCTTAAGAGTTCCCTTCACTGGAACTAAGGGGCCAAGCCCAACCCCAGAAAAACAACCCCACACCATAATCCCCCCTCCACCAAATGACTTGGACCAGTGCACAAAGCAAGGTCCATAAAGACATGGATGAGCGAGTTTGGGTGGAGAAACTTGACTGGCCTGCACAGAGTCCTGACCTCAACCTGATAGAACACCTTTGGGATGAATTCGAGTGGAGACTGCGAGCCAGGCCTTCTCGTCCAACATCAGTGCCAACCTCACAAATGCACTTTGGGCGTGCACTAGGAGAAACAATAGGTGCAGACACATACTTGACAACCACACTTTCTGACACTGACTGGGGAACCACAGACTGGGGGGACACTGACACCACAGTGGGCCTCACAGACACAGATTCTGATGGGACAGAGACACTAGGATTCCCTGGTACAACCTCCACCAACCCAGACTCTTCTCTATCCAGACGGAGAAATTCTTCCACCAACTCTGGCTTATTGTGCAAAGCCTCAGTGCACCGGCTATAGGGGTGATCAACCTTATCACATAGGTTACATGTCAATCAAGCGCTGACGTGAGGCAACTTTGGGGACAAGCCCCTTCCAGTCAGGCTGGCCCCTATATACATGCTCAACCCCCCCCCAAAACAGATACAGCGACTCTGGACGCACAGATGATAAATCATATTCATAGGAACCAGCCGGACTGATAAGCGCATGAATATCCTCTGCCTTAAATCCCATGGCTAGGATCTTATCCACAACCTCCCTCCTGATAGGTGGAATACCTCCTCCTTCCCACCTGAGCTGTACCGCATTCCTGCATTTAATGGAAGAAGGTGCCTTAGGTATAAATCGCACAACTGGCTCTCTTCCACCAGCAGCAGCATGACTTTGTCCCTACACAGCCTTAGCATAGTTCATAACTGGGACAGATGACACATTACCTGGCTGCATAGGAACCTCTGAAATCTGGTTTGGTAAATTACCCACCACTTGATCCTCCCTCCTCCCCTCTAGCACAACAGTCCCGCTCACCATAGTCCCAGAAGTACCACAGATACCAACAGTCCCGTCATCAAGTAAAGTCTTCTGTTTAGAAAAAACAGCTGTTTCAGCATTCATACGGCCCTCCTGCTCTGCAGTTTCAATGTTCATGCAACATTCCTGCTCTGCACTGTTAATGTCCATTAATGTCCGTTAATGAAAAAACACCAGCTGTTTCAGCATTCATACGGCCCTCCTGCTCTGCAGTTTCAATGTTCATGCAACATTCCTGCTCTGCACTGTTAATGTCCATGTTTAGAAAAAACACCAGCTGTTTCAGCATTCATACGGCCCTCCTGCTCTGCAGTTTCAATGTTCATGCAACATTCCTGCTCTGCACTGTTAATGTCCATGTGGGACTGCTCACAGCCAGCAGAAACTTCTCTGTCTGGATACATGCCATCTTTTCCTGCACTCCCATGATCTTCATCTGATGGGTTGGTGCCACTCAAGGGAGATTCCATTTCTGTAATGGCCTGCAGCAATCCGCCATTTTCCTCAACCTCCACCTGAGATGGCCCAGGCCACTGGGGAGGAAGGGGGGCAGATACTGACTCAGGTGAAACAGATCCTGAGACAGGGGTAGTACTGGGGCCACCATGTGAAGCCACTTCCTTACCCCCATCCATACTGTCACCATTACTGTGGCATCCACCCTCTGGCTGGTACTGGCACAGGCACTCTCCATCTGTTGGAATCTCTTCTCATTCTCACACTTTTCTCTTAACACACCACTGCTTTCCTTCAGAGAAGCAACCAACTTCTCTTGCTTTTTATGCCTCCTCCAGAGACTTCAGCTTGGATATTTCCCTCTTACTGTTTCCAGACTTACTATGCAGGGATTTATTTTTCCTGAGATCTTCTTTCATGACAGCAAGTTTCTGTTCCTCTTTAGCAATGTGGTGAAGTCTGTTCACCACTTTATCCTGGAAGACTGGTAAGGATTCCTCTTGCATAGGGACAGGCCCAGGATCCATTGCAGCTTGAGCACATGGAGTAGGTCTCAGTGCCTCTGGAGAGCCTCCACCTTCATCTCCCCCCACCCACTGCATGGGGGCTGGGGGGAAGCCTGCAGGACAGTCCCAGGCTTCATGTTTCCTCTAGCTGAGATCCCAGTAGAGTGAGCCAACAGCACCTTGCAAAACAGCACCACCTGGTGGAGAAGCTCCTCTGGTGCAGAGACTGATGTGACTGGCTCAGTGTTATCTGTATAGCACTGTGGTATATGTCAGAGCAATATAAATGTATAATAATAATGGTGTGTGACTGCACGGGGGTGGGGGGGGGGGGGCATTAGCGTAAGCTCCTTAATTTTTTATTCAATTTGAGGCAGAGTGGCCCTTTAAAGGAGACTGCCATAAAATCATTATATGAGTTTACACAGTGCTGGGGGTCCTCATATCAGCTCTCTGCTCAAGCTGTATGCAGAGAAATGAGGCTCCATCTAAAACTGAACATACAATGCCCCCACGCCCCATCTGCCTTGCAGTGAAGCTGAACAGATTGATCTTTCTGCTTAGTTAGCCGTTTCAAACCTGATGTTCTAATCTACATTAGGTAATTGCAGGATTAGTGCGACATAATAACATCGGTGTATATAATTACCTGTAAGACCGGCTCCTCCCTCCTGGAAGAGTGCACCGACTTTGCTCTTAAAGCTGAACCCTGAGCAGTTATAAAAAAAAAGCAAACAATAATTAACACCGGTATGAGTTTAATTAAATACAAACATTAGGGTTCCCGTCAATGGAAGTTCTTGACAAACTCTGCATTTTTCATGTGAGTGCATGCAGCTTCATTGAACTGTTGACAGTTGACAAGAAGAGGTTTTGTGAGACCTGCTTTGCCTGCCGTTCACATGCACCTCAATATGACATGCTGAGTCCCAGGGCTAGAACTAGCCTGTCACTGTCAGATGTGGGGGTGCAGTAAAAATATATGTGAGGCGACAGAGGATGGGAGGTCAGCAGCGCAGTGTACAGGGTGTCAGTAGGGCAGTGTACAGTGGGTCAGCAGGGGAGCGAACTGGAATCAGTAGGGCAGTGTACAGGGAGTAAATAGGGCAGAGGATAGGGGTCAGCGGGGCAGAGGACAGGGGTCAGCGGGGCAGAGGACAGGGGTCAGCGGGGCAGAGGACAGGGGTCAGTGGGGCAGAGGACAGGGGTCAGTATGGCAGAAGACAGGTCAGCAGGGCAAAGAACAGGGGTCAGTAGGGCAGAGGCAGGTGTCAGCAGGGCAGAAGAACAGGTGTCAGCAGGGCAGGAGGATGGGGGTCAGCAGGACAGAGGAAAGGATTTAGTAGGGCCAAAGACAGGGATCAGCAGGGAAGAGGAAAGGGGTCAGCAGGGCTGAAGACAGGTCAGCAGGGCAGAGGACAGAGATCAGTAGGGTAGAGGACAGGGGTCAGTAGGGCAGTGTACAGGGGGTCATCAGGGAAAAGCATGGAAGGTCAGCAGGGTACTGAGGGGGGTGCAACTAAAATCTGGGGGAGACACAACCCACCCCAGAACCCCCCTAGATCCGGCCATGCTGAGTCAAAAGAATGCATTTCAATGTAAAGCAGATTAAAGTGGTTGTATATTCTTTTGCTACATTTATGGTTTAGGAGATATTCACTTTGCATGCAGCCGCTGACGTCAGTGGCTCATGCGCTGTGAAGGTCCGGACCTGGACAGATGCTGCCCGACCTTCCTGGAAATCAGACTCCCCCGAGCATGCGCGGGAGTGACGTCATTGCGGCTCCGGCCACTCACAGCGCCGGAGCCGCGAACCCTGAAGACACACCAAGGGTACCATGTCAGCTCCCTCAGCGGTGACCGGGATCACATGCTGGCACCTTGTTCGAAGTTAAGTATTTCATAGTGAGCTAGTATGCAGTGCATACTAGCTCATTATGCCTTTGCTTTACAAGTTTTAAAAAAAAATAAAAATACATTTTTTTTTGTCCGGGTATACAACCGCTTTAAATACAGCCTGTGAACTGTGAACAGTTATTATGGTCAGTAAGATAATCAGCCTCTTGCAGCCCATGTACAGCAGAGTTCAGACTGGGAAAGGAAGGGGCAACAGGAGGAACCAATCAAATATTCTGCATGCACATGTGCTAAGAAGGAACATGCAGTCAGGGGGAGAGAGCAGTGGGATGAACTTATCAGCATGCTGCTGTGCATTGGAGGGGTTGGCTGCCTGAACCCTGAAGAAGTAGCCAGACACCTGATGACATCACAGAAGAAGGTTGGCTGTCATACCTGAGCAGCTGATTGCAACAGGGCAATACTGGATCCGCTGGATAGGGGAGTATCTGAATCTAGATCCCTCTGGGGGGTTTAAGGGGAGTTCCTTTTTCAGTATCAGGGCCCGGGCCCTAATTTTGGGGTTCTGCTAATATACAAATAATGCAGGCACCTCTCTTTAGTTTGAGTGGGGCACGGCAAGACGCCAACTTAACAGCTGGAAAGCGATGAGATAGAAGTAATAATTCTCGGCGTGTGCTGGTCAGCGTGTCACCAACTTGAATGACTTCTTAATTGCTGGAGGGCGCCCGGCCTCCCATAAAGGCTCATACACCCGCGCAGCCTTCCACAAAGCCCCATAAAAAGGCGTTCTGGTAATTTGTAACATAAGAATCACGAGAACACCATGTGGCCTCCAGCTGATAATTCTTTACAGAGAACAATTCCTCATTTATCTGCAGATTATTCCAATTCTCCTCTTATATCACCACTCTGCAATCACAGACAAGTATTTAAAGATTTGGAACAAATGGAATACAAAACAAAAAAAGTGTAAAAGTATTTCCTTCAAATGTATCACTTCTATTATTATTACACTGAATATATAAAACAAATGTAACCAGATGTATTGCTTTTTTTCCCTTCATTATTATATTGCACAGAATAGAATGTAAATGTAACAAAATGTGTTATTTTTTATTATTATATTATAAAATACAAATGTAACAAAATGTTTCACTTTTACTATTATTATAATTATTATTATATTACACATAATATAGAAAACAAGATGTATCTCTTTTTTATGATTATTTTATTACACAATATATAATACGAATAGAACAAGCTGAATCCATTTTTTGCCCCCTGAAAGCAATGATACAATTTTCAGGTTATTTAAGGCACTTTTCATCATCTTTACATTTCATTTTAATAAAATCTGATTGCGTATTATTGGATGATTGAAGTGAGCACAGCTTCACCTTATTTACTAAGCTTAGTAAACAATCGCCAATCATTTAGTAAATCAACTCCATTGCCTTATTGTGCTCGTCAGTTTGGATCTCTGTGTTAGGATAAGCACAGCAGAAGATGTTGGGGGGGTCTCAATTATAGGGGTCCCTCTGATCACTATAGGTCAGTGGGAGATATGCAGCACCAGGGCCCCTCTGCCCCCACTTTCTCATAGTCATGACCCCGGGGTGATCACACCCTCCTATGTCTAGGGGAGATTTGTGGGTTTCTGTAGAAGAGTTTGTACAATAAAAATTAGCCGTCTGCCAAAGGAATCGTCTCCGGCTGTGATTGTCACCTGTATGAGGTGGGAATTTGTTTTTTCCTGTACTGTCCTCAGACAAGTCCAGAACATGCAGAGCCCCCCTACCTGTCACCGTGGGAGATTCCACCGCACAGCAATCAACAAAACTCATAGACATAACAGAACCGTCCTTCCCAACCCATCTTATAATATCTTTATTTTTCTATTATATGTGCAAGTATAAGGAGTCACTCCACCCAGAAGTCTCATATCACTTGGGGTTTGTTCTGCTGAGATATCTGGTCTGTACACCTACTGTGCCCATTATGAGGGGTTCCTACCATCCCTGTGCTGAGTTCCCGGGTCTGTACACCCGGTGTGCCCATTATAAGGGGGTTTCCACCATCCCTGTGCTGAGTTCCCGGGTCTGTACACCCGCTGTGCCCACTATGAGGAGTTCCCACCATCCCTGTGCTGAGTTCCCGGGTCTGTACACCTGCTGTGCCCATTATGAGGAGTTCCCACCATCCCTGTGCTGAGTTCCCAGGTCTGTACACCTGCTGTGCCCATTATGAGGGGTTCCCACCATCCCTGTGCTGAGTTCCCGGGTCTGTACACCCGCTGTGCCCATTATGAGGAGTTCCCACCATCCCTGTGCTGAGTTCCCAGGTCTGTACACCTGCTGTGCCCATTATGAGGGGTTCTCACCATCCCTGTGCCGATTTCCCATTATGAGGGGGTTGAATCACTCTCTGGATTCACTGAGTTGTAGAGTAGGGACTTCCCTGACAGACTGGGGATGGGTGATTTACCAGGTCAATGCCATCAGGACGGGAACTCTTGCTCAGGACATTCCAAATGTTATGAGGTCAATAATGTATTTCCTATATGATATTATTATCCGCACCACACCTATTGCGGCGATACTCACCCTGGAAGAATTTGTGCTAATCCTTATTAGGAGGTGGCACAGTGTCTATATATACCTACATATAATATACAGTGTGTATATATATATATATATATATATATATATATATATATATATATATATATATATATATATATATATATATATATATACATACATATAATTTGTGTACAGAACGTCTGTATCTCTCAGTCTAGGTGAAAAAACTATTTTTGGCAATTTGTAGTGTAACAATAAATGGACACTAATAAAGTGTGCAGTGTGCGGCTGCTGCTGTGTTATGTAATACTCTCACCTTCATTCTCCCCGTACAGAACAATCAGTGCGGAATGTCCAGCACTGAAACTTACAGTTCCAGCCAAAGTACATAGCTAACAACCGATTCTTCACTCTGCAGCTCATCCATTCAGAAAACATCTTGTATTCTTTACAATAAATACAAGGCATTCTGTGATTGGAGGAGGTGCCAATGTCACGCCTGCCCCTCCTCCAATCACAAAACATCTTACATCCATTAAAAAGAACGCGCAGACGCCGCTGGTGTTTATGCATTACAGGCAAACAGCCATAAATTGTTTTTGGACAGAGTTCAGCTTTAATCAGTGACAGTATTGTAGCACTGGCTTGTCACACTAGAAAAATGTATGTTTAGTATATCAAAGCTGAATTCCAGGTGTAGATATGTACAGGGCTTTTCTTCTCAAAGAATAGGTACAGGAATTCCCCTTCTAATGCACCCTACGTCTCTGCCCCCTACCCACCTTTAAGCACCACCCCTAAGTCCCCCCCCCCCCAGTACTGCCCCTTTAAAAAATGACAGAACCAAGTATAATTTTGTGCTACTAAGGTATTTGTATGGAATTTGATAGACCCCACCCCAGCAACAATAGACCCCACCCCAGCAACTCAATCCTCATCCCTTTACTATATGACTACACCCCCAGCAACAATAGATCCCCCACATACCAATAGACCTCTCCCCAGCAACAATAGATATCCCACACAACAATGGACCTTCCCCCAGCAACAATAGATCCCCCACTTACTAATAGACCTTCCCCCAGCGACAATAGATCCCCCACTTACCAATAGACCTCTCCCCAGCAACAATAGATCCCCCACACAGCAATAGACCTTCCCCCAGCAACAATAGATATCTCACACAGCAATAGACCTTCCCCCAGCAACAATAGATATCCTACACAACAATAGACCTTCTCCCAGCAACAATAGATCCCCCACACAACAGTAGACCTTCCCCCAGCAACTCAATCCTCATTCCTTTACTATATGACTTAATCGCCATCAACAATAGATCCCCCACACAACAATAGACCTCCCCCAACAGCAACAACAGATCTTCCAGCAGCCAATAACAATAGATCTCTCCCTAGGGTTGCCTCCTCATCCCTTTAAACCTGAATACATATTAATTACACGGGTTCTGAGGCTGAATAAGGTGGTAATAAAACTCACTTGGTCCCTTATCTGCATTAAATGAACCTCAGAATGTAATTCATATGTGTTCGGGTTTAAAGGGATGAGGTGGAGACCCTCCCTCTCCCTCAACAGTAGATGCCTCCCAGCATGGAGGTGCCGGGACTGTGCCCCCCCCCCCCCCCCCGCGTTCCTGCTAAAAAAAAAAAAAAAGCCCTGGATATTTATACATAGTGACATTGTTCCAGCTTGGCCCAATGCAAGTAGGGCCACTGATAAGCGGGTACTGGCCCTCCTGTACGGGGCCCAGGCCCCATCAGTTCAGCGGGGGGGGGGGGGCAGCAGGCAGGAGGAATTGGATCATGGACAGGAGGGGGTGACCTGTGTGGCAGAGGGGGGGGTTTAGGAGGGAAAATCAAAGGAACCGATCCTCCGTATGGCGCTCCCTGCAGCAGCTGAAAGCCAGGTTCATCTCATCTCCCTCCCACCAGCTTTCAGCTACTACAGGGGAGAACTACAGGGGATCTGTTCTAGTAAATGCCCCCCCTGCCGCATTGATCACCCCTCCTGTAGATAGTCTCCTTCCTCCTGCTGCAGGCCCCACCTGTCTGACCCTACATCAGCACTGACGGATTCTTTCCCTCTCCCTCCTGCCGGCTGCTGCAGAGTATGGGGGATCGCTTCAGGATGGAGAGCGGGTAAGTTAGGCAGTACAGGACCCTGTGATTTCTAACAGCAGCCCTGAATGGAAGCAGAGATATTCCATACCTGTGGGTTCCCCAAGGAAGCTGGAAATCACTGTAGTAGGCACTGTTTCTATACTGCTACTACACTGCTACTACACTGCTACTACACTGCTACTATACCAACCATCCCTGTCTTCCGGGTCCCATGTTGAGCAGCTGCTCTGCTGCTTACAGAACACAGGAGGTTGCTCGGTCAGCACAGGCATCATACATAGAGTACTTTTCATTTTCTCAATGAATGCAAAGAGTTCTTTGATTGGACAAGGTGGAGATCATGATGTCATCTATCCACCTCATCCAATCAGAGAAAAATCGATCTGCAAAACTGGAATTTTTCTACTAGTAATTTTATTCATGCTGAATTTATTGTAACTTTTTTTTATTTTAATGCAAGCAATGTAAGTACTTGATTTTGACCCGGTATTAGTCTCTTGACGTCTCTGTACAGCAGAGCTTAGACTAGGAGAGAGAGAAAATCAGCACAAGGAGCCAGGCAGTTGTTCTGCAGTGCGAAGAGCATGCTGATAGGAGGAGAGATCAGAGTGACAGAGAGATGAGCTCATCAGTTTGCTGCTTCTCCTTTCCCTGTCCAATCACAGGCTGGGGGAGGGGCAAGAATTGTATGCGTTACTGAGGGTCTCCCACTCCTTCCTGTTCTGTGTGTCAGAGCTGTGTAAATCTCAGGAATGGGTGGAGAGAAATACAAATCCTATGCCAAGTAAAACAGCCTAAATAAATAAATAAAAATACTGGCCCTTTAAGAGTGTGCGGGATGCCAGACACACAGGTGTATGGGAAGCATGACGTGCTGCAATCACTGAAAAAAATAAAAATAAATAAAGGCTCTTTAAGTGTGTGTGCAGGGCGCCGGACACACAGCTGCTATGGGAAGTGTGATGTGTTTGCAATCACGTGATTGCAAACAAGAAGCTCTATTGGTTGCCTTTAGAAAGTCCTCGGGGCGCAGGGCTCTGAACACTCCCTCTATACAGCATTGTTCCCTGCTGTGGTGTGTGATTGGTGGGTCCTGGGTCCGGTGGCCGTCCGAAGTTGGAAGGCGGGCGACGAGCTGTGAGTACGAGGAGGGAGAGGGGGGACATCTAAAGTAAAGGGGGGCTCTGATGGGGACATCTAATGTAAAGGAGGACTCTGATGGGGACATTTGATGTAAAGAAGGATTCTGATGGGGACATCTAATGTAAAAGAGGACTCTGATGGGGACATTTAATGTAAAGAAGAACTCTGATGGGGACATCTAATGTAAAGGGGGACTTTGATGGGGACATTTAATGTAAAGGAGGACTCTGATGGGGACATCTGATGTAAAGGGGGAACTCTGATGGGGACATCTGATGTAAAGGGGGAACTCTGATGGGGACATCTGATGTAAAGGGGGAACTCTGATGGGGACATCTGATGTAAAGGGGGACTCTGACGGGGACATCTGATGTAAAGGGGGACTCTGATGGGGACATCTGATGTAAAGGGGGACTCTGATGGGAACATCTGATGTAAAGGGGGGCTCTGATGGGGACATTTAATGTAAAGAAGGACTCTGATGGGGACATGTGATGTAAAGGAGGACTCTGATGGGGACATCGGATGTAAAGGAGGACTCTGATGGGGACAGTGTTGCCAACCGTCAGTATTTTTACTGGCAGCCAGTAAAAAACGGGCACTTTTCTCCTGCCAGTAAATGCCAGTAAGTGGAAAAGGTTGCCAGTAAAAAAAAAAAGGCTGTGGCGCTTGGTTTGGAACTGCACATGCGCAGCTTAGGTCTAGAGCTGGCCGAGACCATCCGAGTGCCTGCTACAGTGTGTTTGGGCTGTACCGGCGGGGGGCGCATCTGGTGGAGGTGGTGCCTGAGCGTGTCATGTGATGTCATGATGCAAGAGAGCAGAGCGGCCAGAGCCTCATTTGCAGGTCTGTGGGATGGGAGCAAGGCACGCCGGGAGTGGGAATGTTAGTGCTGTTTGGACTGAAGAGACCACCTGGTATGGAGATAGACTGTCACTGTGACTCAGGAGAGGATGTGTTGGTGATCTGTGCTGCTGCACACTGCTCAATTTCATGTGTGTGTGCCTGTCCATTCCTGCCTTCCTGAGTCCTGTCCCTGAGCCACCTACTATATTGAAAATAAAATAAGAAATTTGCTGCAGTATCTACCATAAATCATATTGCTAATTGCATTTTGTACTTATTTGTAGCCTAAATACTGAAATTTGCACTGTAATTTTGTAACTTTAGGAAATGCCAGTAAGAACGTGGCTGTGCCAGTAAATTTTGGGTGTCTTGTTAGTAAATTTCAATCTGGTAGGTTGGCAACACTGGATGGGGATAGCTGATGACGTAAAGAGGAACTCTGATGAGGACACCTGATTTATAGGGGGATGCTGATGGGGACACTTGTTGTAAAGGGGGACACTGATTGGGACACCTGATGTAAAGGGGGGCACATGCTGTAAAGAGGAACTCTGACTGGGACATCTGATGTAAAGGGGGCTCTGATGAGGACATTTAATGTAAAGAAGGACTTTGATGAGGACATCTAATCTAAAGGAGCACTCTGATGGGGACACCTGATGTAAAGGAGGACTCTGATGGGTATACCTGATGTAAAGAGGAACTCTGATTAGGACACCTGATTTATAGGGGGATGCTGATGGTGACACTTGTTGTAAAGGGGGACACTGATTGGGATATCTGACGTAAAAGGGGTCTCTGATGGGGACACCTTATGTTAAGTGGTTTTATTTTCTTTTACTTGAAATGTGGATGTGATTGGCCTACTGTGACGGGCACAGTGATCCTGCATATGATGGGCACAGTGAGTCTGCATATGATGGGCACAGTGATCCTGCATATGATGGGCACAGTGAGGCTGCATATGATGGGCACAGTGGTCCTGCATATGATGGGCACAGTGAGGCTGCATATGACGGGCACAGTGAGGCTGCATATGATGGGCACAGTGAGGCTGCATATGATGGGCACAGTGAGGCTGCATATGATGGGCACAGTGAGGCTGCATATGATGGGCACAGTTTTATCTAGCAGTAATGATACATAATCATCTGATAAATGGCTATTTACCGTCCTGCATTACTAACAGTTACATTTTTCATGTTGTTGGCGCCCCCTAAAAAAATCCTCCAAGACTTTGGCATCATATCAGGCCTCAGAGATGACCCGTATCTTTTCTCCTCCTCAGGGTCCGGGGTCAGAAAGTTCTTCTCCAGAGATTCAGTGCCGACCAAGAAAGTGCCGGTAAGTTGTCCTGCATTTCCTTAACCATTTTCTTACCAAGAACTCACTGGGTTGGATGGGCTGTCATCCAGACATCCAAAGTTCTGAGCCGGAGAGGGACATCAGCCTGAGATCATGTACGATCGGAGTTTATGAATTTCTGTTGTTAGGATTTCTGGCAACAAACACACAAAGCGAGTCTTACACTGAGTACAGTTACAGCCTAACCCAATGAGGGGTGGACCGCTCCGCTATGCCTGGTACTCCAGAGAGTCCTGCTCCATTACATACACTATATTGCCAAAAGTATTGGGACGCCTGCCTTTACCCGCTCATGAACTTTAATGGCATCCCAGTCTTATGCTGCGTACACACAATCGGAATTTCCGACAACAAAGCCGTGGATTTTTTTCTGAAGGATGTTGGCTCAAACTTGTCTTCCATACACACGGTCACACAAATATTTTCGGAAATTCCGAACGTGAGAACGCCTTGACGTACAAGACGTACGACGAGCCGAGAAAAATGAAGGTTAATAGCCAGTGCGGCTCCTTCTGCTTGATTCCGAGCATGCGTGAGCTTTTGTGCGACTGACTTGTGTACACACGATCGTAATTTCCGACAACAAAGTGAAGTTGGCGGAAAATTTGAGAACCTGCTCTCAAACATTGGTGTGCGGAAATTCCGACAGCAAATGTTCGATGGAGCATACACATGGTCGGACTTTCTGACAACAAGCTCACATCGAACATTTCCCGGAAATTCCGACCGTGTGTACGCGGCCTTACAAGGTCCATAAAAACATGGATGAGCGAGTTTGGGGTGGAGGAAACTGACTGGCCTGCACAGAGTCCTGACCTCACCCCAATAGAACACCTTTGGGATGAATTAGAGCAGAGACTGTGAGCCAGGCCTTCCCATCCAACATCAGTGCCTGACCTCACAAATGTGCTTCTGGAAGAATAGTCAAACATTCCCATAGACACCCTCCTAAACCTTGTGGACAGCCTTCCCAGAAGAGTTGAAGCTGTTATAGCTGTAAAGGGCAGGGCCAACTCAATATTGAAGCCTACGGACTAAGACTGGGATGACATTAAAGTTCATGTGCATGTAAAGGCAGGTGTCCCAATACTTTTGGTAATATAGTGTATATTAGGCAATACAGACTTCCCCTGATAACCGCTAACTCTGGTACGTTCTCTCCTGCAGCGAATATGTGGAACCAACTACCCGCTGAGTATTATGTTCATCATCGTCAACGAGTTCTGCGAGAGATTCTCCTACTATGGAATGAAAGGTGAGGGCAGCCGGCTGATAGCACCACTCACATCTGATCACCAATCTTTGCCGTGTAGATGTACAGATGGACGCGGTCCAAAGTACCGGGGGAATGCCAGCTAAGCCTCCATTAGCCCTGACCTTGGATATCACTATAACTTTTATTGCTGTCATTGGCTGTAAGAGGGGCGGGGTGCAGATAGATAACGTTCTCAGAACACAAGAGATAAACAGATAAATAACAGACAGTTATAAGTTTGAAGCCTCCAGCAGAACATCTAAAAATTAAATCCCTTGGATGACGCATTTCGACCAACGAGGTCTTTATTAAATCCAATGTAAAAAGGCTAAAGGTCCCATTACCTACTCGCCATCTGACGTATTATTAGGTCCTGACAGCAGGTGGTTATACCAGGAGCTGCAGCCCTGATTCTGGTACCGTTTTCTTTTTAGTCTGCGATTGGGTAAAACTTTTACCGCACATCGGAAGGACCCTCCCCCTCTCCCACCACTGCCTGCGGTAGTTCTCGGTCTCCAGGAAGCTGAAGACCACAGTAAGCAGTTGGGGTGGCTTCCCACAAAGGAGATGGAGGAACATCCATTCCCCCACCTCCTCTGTGACATATAAAGTCATGACCCCATTTATTCCAATGGATCTCGGTGTGTATGCACAGAATGAAGAGGACCCAGTAGGGACACTCTTGGAAGAACTCTTGTGCACCTCCAGGCAGGATTTTACAATGAAGATCACCAGAATGGAGACAGGGATAAGTACTAATCTAGGTGGGCTGCATTATTTTGTTGTTTTACCTTTCTGGGAGTTCTGGCAGCATTTGCTCCTTATTCCAACGGAGCCATGCCATTCCCCAGAATGACGTCATCATGTCATATGTAATGAGAGAGGAGCCTAGAGAAGGGAAGTGATAATACCGTAATCATACCCACAACAAGTAATCTGATGATCGGCTTTCAAAAGAGCGTGACAAATGTCAGCATGCCTAGGATTATGAAAGACCCGGGGCACCCTGGGATAGGACAGAAAAACACGTCCTGCGGTGCGCATCGTGGGCAATGGTGGTCAGGGTCAGGTTGCTCCTAAAGGTGGGCGTGGCCTAAAAAAGGATGATTACACAGAAGGTGGGGCTAGTTGTTGTATATACTGCACACATATGAGGGGGGGGGGAATAGGGTGGGAAAGAGAGGGAGAGGGAGGGGGGGAAGAGAGGGAGAGAGGGGGAAGAGATGGAGGAGAGGGGGGAAAAGAGAGGGAGAGAGAGGGGGGAGAGATGGAGGAGAGGGGGAGAGATGGAGGAGAGGGGGGGAAAGAGAGGGAGAGAGAGGGGGAGAGGGGGGGGGAGATGGAGGAGAGGGGGAAAAAGAGAGGGAGAGAGAGGGGGGAGGGGGGGAGAGAGGGAGGAGATGGGGAAAAGAGAGGGAGAGGGAGGGGGGAAGAGGGAGGAGAGGGGG
Organism: Lithobates septentrionalis; assembly: GCA_037952835.1. Lineage (NCBI taxonomy): Eukaryota > Metazoa > Chordata > Amphibia > Anura > Ranidae > Lithobates > Lithobates septentrionalis. Next base: position 333,196 of record JBBDGP010003317.1, on the reverse strand, counting down.
GGAAAGAGAGGGAGAGAGAGGAGGAGAGATGGTGGAGAGGGAGGAAAAGAGAGGGAGAGAGAGGGGAGAGAGAGGGGGGAGAGATGGAGGAGAGGGGGAAAAAGAGAGGGATAGAGAGGAGTGAGGGGGGGGGGGGGAGGAGGAGAGGGGGAAAAGAGAGGGAGAGGGAGGGGGGAGAGAGAGGGGGAAAGAGAAGCGGGAGAGAAAGAGAGAGAGGGGGGGAGATTGAGAGATGGGGGGAGAGTGAGGGGGGAGAGGGGAGCAAGAGAGGGGGGGAGGGAGGGAGAGAAAGTAGTGGGAGGGGGAAAGAGAAAGGGGGAGAGAGAAAGAGTGGGAGGAGAGAGGGGGAGGGGGAAGAAGAGAGGGGGGAGAAAGAGATTGAGGGAGAGAGCGGGGAGAGAGGGAGTGGGAGAGAGCGAGAGAGAGGTAGAGAAGGAGGAAGAGAAAGAGTAGGGGGAGGGGAGGGGGAGAGTAGGGGGGGCAGAGAGAGAGGAGGAGGAGATATCTGCATTTGGTCTCCCGTAGCCTCCTCTGTAAGCTGCTCCTGGCTGCGGTCGCACTCTTGCCCCCAATGTACAATGCAGGGTTAATCGCCCCGCACTGTGCACGATGACGCTAAGGCTCTGCCCACAAATTAGATTTCGGGGAGATAACGGTGATAGAACCTGCTGGAACAAGTAAGTAATACAGACTATTCTGAAGCTCCCTGGACCAGGGTTTTTGGATTGGGCTTTAAAGCTGAAGTTTAATCTGCTTATATATTTAGCCTTCCCTGGTTCCTCCCCCTTCCCTTCACTGGAACCTTGCTTTGTGCACTGGTCCAAATCATTTGGTGGAGGGGGGATTATGGTGTGGGGGGTTGTTTTTCAGGGGTTGGGCTTGGCTCCTTAGTTCCAGTGAAGGGAACTCTTAAGGCGTCAGCATTCCAAGACATTTTGGTCAATTTCATGGTCCCAAATTTGTGGGAACAGTTTGGGGACGGCCCCTTCCTGCTCAAACATGACTGCGCACCAGTGCACAAAGCAAGGTCCATAAAGACATGGGTGAGCGAGTTTGGGGTGGAGGAACTTTACTGGCCTGCACAGAGTCCTGACTTCAACCCGATAGAATACCTTTGGGATGAATTAGTGCGGAGACTGGGAGCCAGGCCTTCTCGTCCAACATCGGTGCCTGACCTCACAAATGCTCTTCTGGAAGAATGGTCAAACATTCCCATAGGCACACTCCTAAACCTTGTGGACAGCCTTCCTAGAAGAGTTGAAGCTGTTATAGCTGCAAAGGGAGGGCCAACTCAATATTGAACCCTACAGACTAAGACTGGGATGCCATTAAAGTTCATGTGTGTGTAAAGGCAGGTGTCCCAATACTTTTGGCAACATCGTGCAATGTTGCAAGGATAATGATGAGAGCATTGTGCTATGAGATTGTCAGGGTTTTCCAAGTTGTGCTCAGTCTGACATGTTTCAGGCACTGGGGGCTAGATAATGATATTATATATATATACAATACGTATTATTTTTATTACAGGTGCATCCCTATAAAATATTAATTCAAATTGTCTCGCTTTACAGCTGTCCTGACACTTTACTTCCTGAACTACCTGGGATGGGACAGGAACCGCTCCACCACCATCTACCACGCCTTCACTGGGCTCTGCTACTTCACCCCGCTCATCGGAGCCCCCATCGCTGACGCCTGGCTGGGCAAATTCAAGTGAGTTCAATGGTGTCTTCTCTAACCAATCTCAGGAAATAAAAGAATACTTCTGCCACCAAGAAATTGGGCCACAAGAAATGTCCATGGGGGACACAGCCAATGACTGATCAGTGTAGCGGCTCGGTGCCGGTACCATGTGACCGCCCTGACCAATCACAGCAGGTCACATGACAGTTGTAGACAATGGATGGCATTCTTTCATACCATCCATTGTGTACAATTGCGTTGCTAGCTGTGATTAGTCAATTTGATCACATGGTACAGAGACAGGGCCAATCGCAGCCCATCTGTACCATGTGAGTAGCTTTGACCAATCACAGCTAATTGTAACAAAAAAAACTGAATGATTCAGTTTCATTCAGTAAAATGCTTGCTTATAGCAATGTAATTCACTGCTATAAGCAAACATAATGTGTGGAAAAAAAAAAAGTCCTGATCACTTCCCCAGAGTAGTACAATGTTACAATGGTAACATTATATTGCTCTGGTCACAGTGTGTTAAAAAAAATGTAAATAAAAAGAGAAAAAAATGTAATTGAAAAAAAATGAATTAAAAAAGAAAATTTAATTATAACTTTTTTTTTTGTACTTGTCCCTGATCACCGCCACACTAGAAAAAAAAAATAGCAAATTGTTTTTTTTTTTTTTTAATTTCTTTATTTTCCAAAAAAAATTGACAATTTTTTTTTAAAAAAAACTCGCCATACCTCTTACTAAATACCTTGGATTGCCTACTTTCCAAAAAATGGGTAATTTTAGGGGTATTTGTACTGTCCTGGTATTTTAGGGTCTCATGAAATGAGATCGGCCTTCAGTACATCAGGATTAGGGATGAGCCGAACACCCCCCGGTTCGGTTCGCACCAGAACCCGCGAACGGACCGCAAGTTCGCACGAACGTTAGAACCCCATTGACGTCTATGGGACTCGAACGTTCGAAATCAAAAGTGCTCATTTTAAAGGCTAATTTGCATGGTATTGTCCTAAAAAGGGTTTGGGGACCCGGGTCCTACCCCAGGGGACATGTATCAATGCAAAAAAAACTTTTAAAAACGGCCGTTTTTTCGGGAGCAGTGATTTTAATGATGCTTAAAGTAAAAAAAAAAAAAGTGAAATATTCCTTTAAATATCGTACCTGGGGGGTGTCTATAGTATGCCTGTAAAGTGACGCGTGTTTCCCATGTTTAGAACAGTCCCTGCACCAAATGTCATTTTTAAAGGAAAAAATCTCATTTAAAACTGCTTGCGGGTTTAATGTCATGTCGGGTCATGGCAATATGGATGAAAATCAGTGAGACAAACGGCATGGGTACCCCCCAGTCCATTACCAGGCCCTTTGGGTCTTGTATGGATATTAAGGGGAACCCCACACCCAAATTAAAATAAGGAAAGGTGTGGGGCCACCAGGCCCTATATACTCTGAACAGCAGTATACAGGCGGTGCAAACAAGACAGGGACTGTAGGTTTGTTGTTAAGTAGAATCTGTTTGTAATTTTGAACATTTTTAATGTGTTTAGCTCCAGCCAAAAAATCTTTTCTAAGCTTTTTGGAAAACATAGGGAAGGGTTATCACCCCTGTGACATTTGTTTTGCGTCTTTCCTCCTCTTCAGAAGATTTCACCTCACTTTTTTGTCCCAATGAAAAATGTTTTTTGAAAATTTGGGTTTTTTTGTGGAACAAGGATTGGAAAGCATCAGTGGAAAGGAGAAATTGTTTTCCCATATTAACTCTTACAGGAGAGAATTTCCCTTCCTTAGGGGTAGATTTCATCTCACTTCCTGTTGTCTCCTACCGTTTGCAAGTAGGAGTCGTTTGTAAGTTAGATGTTTGAAGGTAGGGTCCTGCCCTATATACTCAGCAGAAATTTGGGCCTTAGGTGTTGCTGTGGCCAAAACACTGTAAGCCCTCACAGGGCCCTGCTGTGAAATATTAGATCAAGAATTGTAATTACATGCCCCTGTTGAACAGGAGCTGAAAAATTAGGCCTTAGGCACTGGTGCTGGTGCCACAACACTGCAACCCCTCACAGACACTCTAGTTGGAACGCAGGAACGAGCCCTGCTGCAAAGTATTGCATCAAAAATTGTAATTACACGCCCCTGTTAGACAGGGGCAGAAAAATTGGGCCTTAGGCACTGGTGCTGGTGCCACAACACTGCAACCCCTCACAGACACTCTAGTTGGAACGCAGGAACGAGCCCTGCTGCAAAGTATTGCATCAAAAATTGTAATTACACGCCCCTGTTAGACAGGGGCAGAAAAATTGGGCCTTAGGCACTGGTGCTGGTGCCACAACACTGCAACCCCTCACAGACACTCTAGTTGGAACGCAGGAACGAGCCCTGCTGCAAAGTATTGCATCAAAAATTGTAATTACACGCCCCTGTTAGACAGGGGCAGAAAAATTGGGTCTTAGGCACTGGTGCTGGTGCCACAACACTGCAACCCCTCACAGACACTCTAGTTGAAACGCAGGAACAAGCCCTGCTGCAAAGTATTGCATCAAAAATTGTAATTACACGCCCCTGTTAAACAGGGGCTGAAAAATTGTGCCTTAGGCACTGGTGGTGGCGCCCAGAACCAAAAATGTTCTTACAAGCTATCAGCGTGATGATTGAGGAGGAAGAGGATAATTACTCAGGGATAGTCACTCAGCATCAGCATAGGCAGTCTTTGAAGGGATCTGAGATTTCAAAAAAAATTATTCGGTTACATCTGCATCAGGTGCTTGGTAGCTGGTGGTGATCCAAGACTGATTCATTTTTATGAAGGTCAGCCGATCGACCGAGTCGGTGGACAGACGCACCCTGTGATCGGTTACCACGCCTCCAGCAGCACTGAATGTGCGTTCCGAAAGAACGCTGGATGCAGGACAGGCCAGTAGCTCAATTGCATACTGTGCAAGCTCTGGCCAGTGATCCATCCTCAAGACCCAGTAACCCAGAGGATTTTCGGTGGGAAAGGTGTCCAAGTCTGATCTTGCCCCTAGGTATTCCTGCACCATGTAAAACAGACGCTGGCGATGGTTGCTGGAACCGATCATACCTTGGGGCTGCGGACCAAAAAATTGTCTGAACGCATCGGTCAGACGGCCACCTTCTCCACCGCTCCTTCTTTGACTGACCGAAGCCTCAGCAACACGTTGTCCAGAAACAGGAGTTTGTAACCTCCCAGTCTCTGGGAACGCGTTGCACAGACCTTTCTGCAAGGCCTCCCGAAGATGTTTCATCCTCTGCTCCCTCTGCGATGGCAAGATAAGGTCCGCAACCTTACCCTTGTAACGTGGATCAAGGAGGGTTGCCAGCCAGTATTGGTCCTTCTCCTTGATACCACGAATACGAGGATCCTTACGCAGGCTTTGCAGGATCAGGGAGGCCATGCAGCGTAGGTTTGCTGAGGCATTCGGTCCGGAGTCCTCTGGGTCACTAAGGACAACAACGTCCGCAGCCACCTCCTCCCAGCCACGTACAAGTCCATGTGTTCCTTGGGACTGATCCCTTAAAGACTGCTGATGCTGAGTGCCAGGCTCCACCTCCATACTGACACAATCTTCCTCCTCCTCCTCCTCCTCCTCCTCGTCCTCTTCCTGTGTGATCGGCGGGCACGCAGGAACACTGTCTGGATAAAGGGGGCCTTGAGAGCTAAGGAAGTCCTCCTCTTCCTGCCTCTGTTCTGCCTCAAGTGCCCTGTCCATTATTCCACGCAGCGTGTGCTCCAACAGGTGGACAAGGGGGACAGTGTCACTGATGCATGCACTGTCAGTGCTCACCATCCTCGTGGCCTCCTCGAATGGTGACAGGACAGTGCATGCATCCCTGATCATGGCCCACTGGCGTGGGGAAAAAAAACCAAGGTCCCCTGACCCTGTCCTGGTGCCATAGTCGCACAGGTACTCATTGATGGCCCTCTGCTGCGTGTGCAGCCGCTGCAGCATGGCCAACGTCGAGTTCCACCTGGTGGGCATGTCACAGATTAGGCGGTTCTTGGGCAGGTTAAACTCCTTTTGGAGGTCCGTCAGCCGAGCACTGGCATTATATGACCGGCGGAAATGCACAGAGACTTTCCTGGCCTGCCTCAGGACATCCTGTAAGCCCGGGTACCTGCCCAAGAACCGCTGCACCACCAAGTTAAGGACGTGAGCCAAACAGGGCACATGGGTCAGTTGTCCCTGTCGGAGGGCAGAGAGGAGGTTGGTGCCATTGTCGCAAACCACCATTCCTGCCTTAAGTTGGCGTGGCGTCAACCACCTCTGAACCTGCCCCTGCAGAGCTGACAGAACCTCTGCCCCAGTGTGGCTCCTGTCCCCCAAGCACACCAGCTCAAGCACCGCATGGCATCTTTTGGCCTGCGTACTTGCGTAGCCCCTTGAACGCCTACGGAGCACCGCTGGTTCCGAGGAAGAGGCCATGGAGGAAGAAGAAGAGGAGGGGGTGGAGGAGAGAGGTGTGTCACAATCAGCATTTTGGAGGCGTGGTGGCGGAACAACCTCCAACACTACTGCACCTTGTCCTGCATCCTTCCCAGCTGCCAGCAGAGTCACCCAATGCGCCGTGAAACTTAAGTAACGTCCCTGTCCATGCCTGCTGGACCATGAGTCAGCGGTAATATGCACCTTACCGCTGACCGCCCTGTCCAGCGAGGCATGGACATTGCCTTCCACATGCCGGTAGAGAGCCGGAATCGCCTTCCGTGAGAAAAAGTGGCGTTTGGGTACCTGCCACTGAGGAACCGCACATTCCACAAACTCACGGAAGGGGGCAGAGTCTACCAACTGAAAAGGCAGCAGTTGAAGTGCTAGCAATTTTGCCAAGCTAGCATTCAACCGCTGGGCATGTGGATGGCTGGGAGCAAACTTCTTTCGGCGGTGCAGCAGCTGGGGCAGGGAAATTTGCCTGGTACAATCTGACGTCGGTGTACCAAAAGCAGATTGCCCACAAGTACTTGGCTGTGACACACCTAATTCTACACCTTCATTCCTCTCACTGCAGGTCTCAGAGAGGACTGAAGGTCTAGTGGGGTTGGAAATCTCAGCTGATGAGGAGCAAGGAGAGATCGTCTTTGTTCTTTGGTGTGGGTCTTTTAGATACGCTTGCCAACGAACTGCATGGCAGGTCAACATATGTCTGGTCAAGCATGTGGTACCCAAGCGGGAGATGTTTTGGCCACGCGAGATACGCTTGAGACATATGTTGCAAATAGCAGCGGTGCGATCTGATGCACTCGTCTCAAAAAAGGCCCACACCAAAGAACTTTTTGAATAACGCGCAGAGACTGCAGCGCCCTGCACATGTGGAGCTTTGGGGTGTGATGCAGTCAATGTGCTGCCCTTAGGCTGGCCCCTGGAGGGCATCCTGCCTAGTTGGTGATGTGCCACCTCCTCCTCCTCCTCCTCCTCCTCCTCTCTCCTATCAGGCACCCACGTTGAGTCAGTGACCTCATCATCCCCTCCCTCCTCATCACTGGAGCAAACCTGGCAGTATGCTGCAGCAGGGGGAGCATGACTGCCAGATTGCTGTCCTTCTTGGGCACCCCCTCTGTCCGTGCTCATGTTACTGCCTTCATTGAGCTCAGTATCATCATCAGAGCCTTCCAAACGCTGGGCATCCTCCTGGAGCATGTACCCAACACTGTGGTCAAACAATTCGAGGGAATCCTCATGAGGACATGGTGGAGCTAGGGAAGGAGTCACTGATGACATTGAGCTGAGGGAAGAGGCCGCTGCTTTGCCAGACAAAGCACCCTGGGCATGGGTGAGAGAGGATGAGGAGGATGAGGACGGCTTGGTCATCCACTCGACCAAGTCTTCCGCATGTTGCGGCTCAACACGGCCAGCTGCCGAAAAAAAGGCCAAGCGTGTCCCATGGCCACGTGCTGATGAGGATGCACCGTCTCCACGACCAGCACTAGACACAGAGCCTGCTTGCCCTCTCTTATTGGCTTGTGACTGTCTGCCTCTCCTTCTTGGCCTTCCAGACATACTAATGGCCTGTAGCTGCACTAAGCTGGGATAGAACACCTGTAATTTTCTTCAGGTAGCTTTATATACTGTAACCAGACAAGCCTGCCTGTCAGTAGGAAGATAACAGGAACGGATCTAGCTGAACACTGTGAGCAGGACGTACTGCACTAAATGTATATAGCAGGAACGGATCTAGCTGAACACTGTGAGCAGGACGCACTGTACTAAATGTAAATAGTCTAGCTGCCTGACCGTGGTACTAATAGGATCAAAAAGAACACCTGTAATTTTCTTAAGGTAGCTTTATATACTGTAACCAGACAAGCCTGCCTGTCAGTAGGAAGATAACAGGAACGGATCTAGCTGAACACTGTGAGCAGGACACACTGTACTAAATGTAAATAGTCTAGCTGCCTGACCGTGGTACTAATAGGATCAAAAAGAACACCTGTAATTTTCTTAAGGTAGCTTTATATACTGTAACCAGACAAGCCTGCCTGTCAGTAGGAAGATAACAGGAACGGATCTAGCTGAACACTGTGAGCAGGACACACTGTACTAAATGTAAATAGTCTAGCTGCCTGACCGTGGTACTAATAGGATCAAAAAGAACACCTGTAATTTTCTTCAGGTAGCTTTATATACTGTAACCAGACAAGCCTGCCTGTCAGTAGGAAGATAACAGGAACGGATCTAGCTGAACACTGTGAGCAGGACGTACTGCACTAAATGTATATAGCAGGAACGGATCTAGCTGAACACTGTGAGCAGGACGCACTGCACTGAATGTAAATAGCAGGAACGGATCTAGCTGAACACTGTGAGCAGGACGCACTGCACTAAATGTAAATAGCAGGAACGGATCTAGCTGAACACTGTGAGCAGGACGCACTGCACTGAATGTAAATAGCAGGAACGGATCTAGCTGAACACTGTGAGCAGGACGCACTGCACTGAATGTAAATAGCAGGAACGGATCTAGCTGAACACTGTGAGCAGGACGCACTGCACTGAATGTAAATAGCAGGAACGGATGTAGCTGAACACTGTGAGCAGGACGCACTGCACTAAATGTAAATACCAGGAACGGATCTAGCTGAACACTGTGAGCAGGACGCACTGCACTGAATGTAAATAGCAGGAACGGATCTAGCTGAACACTGTGAGCAGGACGCACTGCACTAAATGTAAATACCAGGAACGGATCTAGCTGAACACTGTGAGCAGGACGCACTGCACTGAATGTAAATAGCAGGAACGGATCTAGCTGAACACTGTGAGCAGGACACACTGCACTAAATGTAAATAGTCTAGATAGAAGATAACAGGAACGGATCTAGCTAAACTGAATACAGTGTATAAATATATATGCAACACCTGGGATGCATATATATACACAATACACTGTAAGTGCAGCTAACTGACTGACTGTCCTGCCTAATCTATCTAACTCAAATCAAATGACACTGTCTCTCTCTCTCTCTATCTCTCAGCACACCGGAACACACACTACACAGGGCCACCGTGCAGGCGGCCTTATATAGTGTGGGGTGTGTACTAAATCCCCTGAGCCATAATTGGCCAAAGCCACCCTGGCTTTGGCCAATTACAGCTCTCTCTACTGACGGCGCTGTGATTGGCCAAGCATGCGGGTCATAGTGCATGCTTGGCCAATCATCAGCCAGCAATGCACTGCGATGCCGCAGTGAATTATGGGCCGTGACGCGCCACACGAATTTGGCGCGAACGGCCCATATCGTTCGCAATTCGGCGAACGACCGAACAGCCGATGTTCGAGTCGAACATGGGTTCGACTCGAACACGAAGCTCATCCCTAATCAGGATTGATCAATTTTCAGATGCATATCTATAACTTTCCAACAGACTAAATAATATACACTGATTTGTGTTCTTTACACCAAAGAAATGTCACAGAATACATTTTTGGCTAAAATTATGAAGAACAATTATTTATTTGCTAAATTTTATAACGGAACGTAGGTTTTTTTTCCAAAATCTTTAGTCTGTTTTCGTTTATTTAGCAAAAAATAAAAACCCCCAGTGGTGATTAAATACCACCAAAAGAAAGCTCTAGTTGTGTAAACACAATGATAAAAATTTCCTATGGGTATAGTGTTGCATGAAAGCGCAATTGTCATTCAAAATGTGACAGCGCTGAAAGCTGAAAATTGGCCTGTGCAGGAAGGGGGTGAAAGTGCCCGGTATTGAAGGGGTTAACTGGCAATTGCGCGGTCATGCAGCACTGTACCCAAATTAAATTTATATCATTTTTTTCACACAAGTAGAGCTTTCTTTTGGTGGTATTTGAGCACTGCTGGGTTTTTACATTTTTACTCTATAAACAAAAAAAAGACCAAAAAATTTGAAATAAACCCCAATATTTTTCACTTTCTGCTACAAAATAAATCCAATAAAACGATTTAAAAAAAATCTAATTTCTTCATAGCTTTAGGCAAAAATGTATTCTGCTATATGTCTTACTTTTAAAAAAAATCCCAACAAGTGTACTGTATATTAATTGGTTTGCGTGAAAGTTATAGCACCTACAAACTATATTATATATATACTGGAATTTTTATTTTATTTATACTAGTAATGGTGGTGATTAGACATGGGCCAAACACCCCCCCCCCCCTGGTTCGGTTCACGGCAGAGCTTTCCTACATCGCAAAAATTCAGAACCGAATAACGAACCCCATTAAAATCTATGGGACCCGAGCTGGAGAAATCGAAAGTGTCCATTTCAAAGGCTTATATGCAAGTATTTGGGCATACAATGGTTTTGGGGGTCCGGGTACTGCCCTGGGGGACATGTATCAATGAAAAAAAGTTTGTAAAAAACATCATTTTTAAATGAGCAGTGATTTACTGATGCCTAAAGTGAAACCATAAAATGAGAAATAACCATAAAAATGAAAAATTCCATTAAATGTAGTGTCTGAGGGGTCCCCTTAGTCTTCCTGTAAAGTGGTACATCTGTACCATGTATAGAACCTGCTGCAGCCATAATTACATTTATAAAGCCCAAAAAATTACATTTTCCATTCAAGCTTTCTTTATTTTGTTTACAATGACTTTGGGGGGCGGGTTAGTCTGTATGATGAGACCACAATGTAGTGCACTCAAAACAAGATTAGAGATTTTTTGGATACATTCTGGTGTCTCTTTTACAGACTTTGTATGGAAGCAACAGGTGGGGAAAATTGTGCTTTGGGTGTCGGTGGTGCCTTCACACCGTAACCCTATAGAGGTACTCTTGATGAAAGCAAGAATTGGCCTTGCTGTCAAAACTTAAATAATATGCCCCGGCCAAATAGTATCGGAAAAACTTTGGCTTTGGGTGTCGGTGGTGCCTTCACACCGTAACCCTATAAAGGTACTCTTGATGAAAGCAAGAATTGGCCTTGCTGTCAAAACTTTAAATGATACGCCCTGACCAAACAGTTATGGAAAAATTGGTCTTTGGGTGTCGGTGGTGCCTTCACACCATAACCCTATAGCGATACTCTTGATGAGAGCAAAGATTGGCCTCGCTGTCAAAAATTTAAATAATATGCACCTGTCAAACAGTGGTGGAAAAATTGGTCTTTGGTTGTCGGTGGTGCCTTAACACCATAACCCTATAGAGGTACTCTTGATAAGTGCAAGAATTGGCCTTGCTGTCAAAAATTTAAATGATATGCACCTGTCAAACAGGTGTGGAAAAATTGGTCCTTGTGTGTATTGTGCCCATGAAACCAACACCAAAAAAATTCTTCCAGATTAAATAAACACCCACAAAGCTAGGCAGTCTAGACAGTCTTCCAGAGATTCCAAATCCTGAAAACACCTCATCAGCGACATCGGCAACAGGGGCTTGATATATCAAAAAATAGTAAGGAGGGGGGGGGGATTGGGGGGATGGGGAGGGGGAAGGAGAATGGGAGGCACGAGTAACCTTGATATAGCTGCTGATAATTCAGGACAGATTAATTTTGATAAATGTCAGCCGGTCCACAAAGTCTGTGAACAGAAGCACTCTCTTATCAATCACAAAACCTCCGGCAGCACTAAATGCCCATTAGGAAAGCACACTGGATGTAGGGTGGCCCAGCAGCTCAATTGCATACCTGGCAAAGTAAGTGGTACTAACAAGGAAGAATTGTAAGAATTCTTTGCAATCAATTAAGTTAATTGGCAACAGGTCAGTAACATGATTGAAAGGACATATAGAAAAATATATAGTATATAAATAATAATTTATTCATTGCAGAAACATCATAAAAACATCAATAGCATTATAACAGATAATGGAGGGAATGCGATTCATACATTTGTACAACTATAACTATTGATACCAATGTGCTTGCACCCGACACGTTTCGGAGTTGTTTTAGCCTCCTTCTTCAGGGGTGGTTGTAAGCTTTAGCAAGGGTTTCTAGATTAGGAATATTATATTTAACAGAGAAATGGTGAGTATGTATATATAACAGACCATAAGGACATGAATTTAAGTTAGATTTGTTGCATTTACACTTACATTGGCATATATGTAGACTAGTTTCACATTCCACAGAAATGTAAAAACAAAGGCACTGACACTGTCTACCCATCCAGCGTGTTTCCCAATCGTGATACATCAGGGTCACTTGGTATCCCCAGAGTATTAGTAATCCATATGTAGCAGATGGAAGTAGCTGAGTATAGATATATATATAGGTAGTTTACTTCCTCATAGTGGGAAGAGAGGCCCATATATATAGGGCATAAAGAGATTTTGGATCTGGAGTTCCACTGAGGCCAAATGCGGGTCCTGTAAAATGTGAAGGTATATAGATATATAGTAGCCAGCCAAATGGGTCCACTTGATAGTAAAAAGAAAATTTATAAATGGTGCAAGTGTATCATACCTGGTTGAACTAATGTAGAAGATTCAAAGGGAAATAGCGAAGATGGTTGGTATAAACTGAATATATCTCGGATAACAGGAAAATAACAATATAAAAGGGGAAGGGGGATATGGGGGTCACATTTAAGTGGTTGTGTAGTTTATCTAAATGAGAATCCTAACAGTTTGAGATATAATTATAAATATCTACTTTGAGATTTTATATGTACTAAGATGGGTGCAGAGAGGGAGGAGGGGGGAGAGAGGGGGGGGGAGAAAACAGAGATCAGAAAAGGATCTGTGTTTTCTTCCCCCCCCCCCTCTCTCCCCCCTCCCCCTCTCTCCCCGCTCCTTCATCTCTGCACCCATATTAGTACATATAAAATCTCAAAGTAGATATTTATAATTATATCTCAAACTGTTAATATTTTCATTTAGATAAACTACACAACCACTTAAATGTGACCCCCATATCCCCCTTCCCCTTTTATATTGTTATTTTCCAGTTATCCGAGATATATTCAGTTTACACCAACCATCTTCGCTATTTCCCTTTGAATCTTCTACATTAGTTCAACCAGGTATGATACACTTGCACCATTTATAAATTTTCTTTTTACTATCAAGTGGACCCATTTGGCTGGCTACTATATATCTATTTACCTTCACATTTTACAGGACCCGCATTTGGCCTCAGTGGAACTCCAGATCCAAAATCTCTTTACGCCCTATATATATGGGCCTCTCTTCCCACTATGAGGAAGTAAACTACCTACAGTGGCTTGCGAAAGTATTCGGCCCCCTTGAACTTTTCAACCTTTTGCCACATTTCAGGCTTCAAACATAAAGATATAAAATTGTAATTTTTTGTGAAGAATCACCAACAAGTGGGACACAATTGTGAAGTGGAATGAAATCTATTGGATATTTTAAACTTTTTTAGCAATTAAAAAACTGAAAAGTGGTGCGTGCAAAATTATTCGGCCCCTTTACTTTCAGTGCAGAAAACTCACTCCAGAAGTTCAGCGAGGATCTCTGAATGATCCAATGTTGTCCTAAATGACTGATGGTGATAAATAGAATCCACCTGTGTGTAATCAAGTCTGCACCTGCTCTGTGATAGTCTCAGGGTTCTGTTGAAAGCGCAGAGAGCATCATGAAGACCAAAGAACACACCAGGCAGGTCCGTAATACTGTTGTGGAGAAATTTAAAGCCGGATTTGGATACAAAAAGATTTCCCAAGCTTTAAACATCCCAAGGAGCACTGTGCAAGCGATCATTTTGAAATGGAAGGAGTATTAGACCACTGCAAATCTACCAAGACCTGGCTGTCCCTCTAAACTTTCAGTTCAGACAAGGAGAAGACTGATCAGAGATGCAGCCAAGAGGCCCATGATCACTCTGGATGAACTGCAGAGAACTACAGCTGAGGTGGGAGAGTCTGTCCATAGGACAACAATCAATCGTACACTGCACAAATCTGGCCTTTATGGAAGAGTGGCAAGAAGAAAGCCATTTCTCAAAGATATCCATAAAAAGTCTCGTCTAAAGTTTGCCACAAGCCACCTGGGAGACACACCAAACATGTGGAAGAAGGTGCTCTGGTCCGATGAAACCAAAATCCAACTTTTTGGCCACAATGCAAAACGATATGTTTGGCGTAAAAGCAACACAGCTCATCACACTCAACACACCATCCCCACTGTCAAACATGGTGGTGGCAGCATCATGGTTTGGGCCTGCTTTTCTTCAGCAGGGACAGGGAAGATGGTTAAAATTGAGGGGAAGATGGATGCAGCCAAATACAGGACCATTCTGGATGAAAACCTGTTGGAGTCTGCAAAAGACCTGAAACTGGGACGGAGATTTATCTTCCAACAAGACAATGATCCCAAACATACAGCAAAATCTACAAAGGAATGGTTCACAAATAAGCGTATCCAGGTGTTAGAATGGCCAAGTCAAAGTCCAGACCTGAATCCAATCGAGAATCTGTGGAAAGAGCTGAAAACTGCTGTTCACAAACGTTCTCCATCCAACCTCACTGAGCTCGAGCTGTTTTGCAAGGAAGAATGGGCAAGAATTTCAGTCTCTCAATGTGCAAAACTGATAGAGACATACCCCAAGTGACTTGCAGCTGTAATCGCAGCAAAAGGTGGCTCTACAAAGTATTAACGCAAGGGGGCCGAATAATTTTGCACGCCCCACTTTTCATTTTTTTATTAGTTAAAAAAGTTTCAAAAATCCAAAAGATTTCGTTCCACTTCACAATTGTGTCCCACTTGTTGGTGATTCTTCACAAAAAATAAAAATTTTATATCTTTATGTTTGAAGCCTGAAATGTGGAAAAAGGTTGAAAAGTTCAAGGGGGCCGAATGCTTTCGCAAGCCACTATATATATATCCATACTCAGCTACTTCCATCTGCTACATATGGATTACTAATACTCTGGGGATACCAAGTGACCCTGATGTATCACGATTGGGAAGCACGCTGGATGGGCAGACAGTGTCAGCGCCTTTGTTTTTAAATTTCTGTGGAATGCAAAACTAGTCTACATATATGCCAATGTAAGTGTAAATACAACAAATCTAACTTAAATTCATGTCCTTATGGTCTGTTATATATACATACTCACCATTTCTCTGTTAAATATAATATTTCTAATCTAGAAACCCTTGCTAAAGCTTACAACCACCCCTGAAGAAGGAGGCTAAAACAACTCCGAAACGCGTCGGGTGCAAGCACATTGGTATCAATAGTTATAGTTGTACAAATGTATGAATCGCATTCCCTCCATTATCTGTTATAATGCTATTGATGTTTTTCTGATGTTTCTGCAATGAATAAATTATTATTTATATACTATATATTTTTCTATATGTCCTTTCATATGTGCCTTTAAAGTCCACTAGGGGAATTGCTCTTGTTTAAATTCTTAATATAGGATGTGGCACAACCTGCAGATAAAGAGCCGGTCAACAACCCTCGTAACATGATTGAAAGAGCATTTTAGAGAGTCAGAGTGAAGTAAATATGGGCAGAGGTTCACCAATCTGTGAAAAGCTATGTCTAACAGTTTCAGAATGTAGTGCAGACCCCCGATGGGGCACGCTGATTTGCCACGGATTCTCTCCCCAAATGGGTGTACAAGCAGCCAGGGACCCATTTTCTCTGATTATTCATTTGGTATGTTATCGATTTTCGATTCTGAATAAAATCTGGATCAGGATTGTAAACCACATCAGTGCCCATTTTGAAATCTATGGGGGGGGGGGGGGGGGGATCTTATTGTAGATACATTGTATGATCTCCGCTCCTCATTACAACACTCCTCTGTTCCCACAGCACTATCTTTTGGCTGTCCATTCTGTACGTGTTCGGTCATGTGATCAAGTCTGTGGGCGCCATCCCGGATATTGGAAACAAGGATTCGCACGTGTAAGTATGACCCCCCCAACCACCTCCCCAAAATACCATCATAACTTTGGTCAATGTAAGTGAGTATAGGACTGTCCCCTGTATACAGAAGTGGGGGGGACAGGTAAGTGGACCCCATTATACATATTCCTTTGTCTGTGTCTCTTTCTCAGAATTCTGTCTATGATTGGTCTGATTGCCATCGCCTTCGGGACCGGCGGTATCAAGCCCTGCGTCTCGGCTTTTGGTGGTGACCAGTTCGATGCAGAACATGTAAGATTTTATCTCTTTGGAAAGTGAGAGATGCTAAAAAAAGTCCAGAAACAGGAAACTTATAAATAAACTGCTTTTTTCCCGTCTTCTCCAGGTAAAAGAGAGAGGAAAATTCTTCTCCATCTTCTATATGTCCATCAACGCCGGCAGTCTCATCTCCACCTTCGTGACGCCGATTCTCAGAGGTCAGTTATTTTTTATGCACCTCCAGTCCTATGAATAGGTCCTACAAATGTGAGCTGATGTTTTCTACTGTCATACATTTCTTTAATGGGGCTCCCAACAGGATGTCATCTGTGTAATTCCCCCTCCAATCACAATATTATTTCCAATCTTCATGTTTGATAAACAGCTGTCACGGTGTGAAGACCCCCCCCCCTCCCCCTATACACAGCTCCATTCTTCATCTACTGACATACACTATACAATCTGGTTGTACAATTTCAATAAGGTCTTCCATCAACTATGTTGTGCTAGGGCCTGCCTGATTGAATACAGATCAAATACATTGTTTAAAGTAGTTGTGAACACTCAATGTTATAGACACTTTCTAATCCAGTTATAACTATGCCAGCACCAGTGGTGGCCCGTCCATTAGAGGCGCAGGGGCGCCGCCCCCTATTCATGTGTCCAGCCCCCTAATCTACATGCAGGGCACCGGAAGCATAGATTCCAATGCGTTTTTGAGGCTGAGGCTCCAATAGGCTTCAAAAAAGGGTGGACTCGAGGCGCAGAGCACTGCGTCTTGAGCCCACCAAGTTGTGTGACAATAGCGAATGAATATTCACTATCATCACACTGATTCTCCTCCCGGCCAAACAGGAGGCAGGTCCTGAGACCCGTTTCCTGATTGGCCAAAAGGAGAAGTGATTCGATTGGCCGCCAGGAGGAGATGCAGGGAAAGCCCAACCTACCCACCAGCCTCCACTGCGAGTCAGCGGGCTCCCATTCCCGGTGTACGGCTCCCAGCTCCGCGCTGTATACACTGTCCGTCCACGTGCCGGGATGAAGCAGGCTGTGATTGGGAGGGGGTGTGTGCCAGAGATAGGCTGCGAATGGGAGGGGGCAGGTACAAGAGGCTGGCCCTGATTAGGGAGGGGAATGTACCAGAGACAGGCAGTGATCTGGAGGGGGTGTGTGCCAGAGGCAGGCTATGATTGGGAGGGGTATGTACCAGAGAAAGACTGTGATTAGAGGGGGTGTGTTCCAGAAGCAGGCAGTGATTGGAGGGGGTGTGTGCCAGAGGCAGGCTCTGATTGAGAAGGGGTGTGTACCAGAGACAATCTGTGATTGGGAGGGGGTGTGTACCATAGGCAGGCTGTAATTGGGAGGGGGTGTGTATCAGAGGCAGGCTGTGATTGGAGGGGTGTGTGCCAGAGGCAGGCTGTGATTGGGAGGGGGTGTGTGCCAAAGGCAGGCTCTTATTGGGAGGGGGTGTGCGCCAGAGATCACCTGAGAATGGGAGGGGACATGTCTCAGAGGCAGGACCTGATTAGGGAGGGGAATGTACCAGAGACAGGCTGTGATTGGAGGGGGTGTGTGCCAGAGGCAGGCTCTGGTTGGGAGGAGGTGTGTGCCAGAGGCAGGCTGTGATTGGGAGGGGTGTATGCCAGAGGCAGGCTCTGATTGGGAGGGTCGTGTACCAGAGACAGACTGTGACTGGAAGGGGGTGTGTACCCGAGGCAGGCCCTGATTAGGAAGGGGAATGTACCAGAGACAGGCTGCGATTGGAGATGGTGTGTTCCAGAGGCAAGCTGTGATTGGGAGGGGCGTGTACAAGAGCTGGGCTGTGATTGGGAGGGGGTGTGTACCACAGGCGAGCTGTGATTGGGAATGGGTGTGTGCCAAAGGCAGGATGTGATTGGTCAGGGGGTGTGGTGGCTGAACAAACTCTCCAATCCAGGCATGCCGTGTGTCTGCACGGGGTCCTTTATCTCTAAATGGCCAGCCAAGGGATGAAAACTGACCACGCTAACACAGATCAGCTTCTATACTTTGTGTAGTCAGTTTAGAACAAGGAAGTTGGCAGGTTTACCCAAGAACTTCAGATGGAAGAAGTCCATGGAAATGATAGAGACTATGATTAATAGAATACACAGATGTGACCACACACCATCTCCTGGAAAAAAAAAATCTCCACTCTGATACCTCCCCAAACTTCAGGAAATGTATCCAAGTTTCCTGAAGTAGGGGGAGGTATCAGAGATGCTGCCTGTGAGTCACCCAGCCCTCCTTGAGTGACTCACACCCTGACCCAGAATACACTCAGGCTTGGCTTCCAGCCAAGCCAAATTTACCTACGCTAAACAAACTATGCACAATCCCTATTCTAGTACACTAGAGGGTGCTACACATGGCCCTGTTGAAGGGTGGACAGGAGGTTTGTGCCATTATCGCACACCACAATTCCTGGCTCAAGCTGGCATGGCATGAACCACCTCTGGGCCTGTCCCTGCAGAATCTCTGCTCCGGTATGGCTCCTGTCCCCTAGACATACCAGCTGAAGCACTGCATGTCATCTTTTAGCCTGACTTATTGAATGCTTCTTGAATGCTTAGGGGGTACTGGTGTTTCATAGGACAACTGAGCAGAGGAGGGCATGGAGGAGGGGGAAGGGGTGGACCATGCTTGCTAGACCATGTGTCAGCAGTAACTAGACCTTGCTGCTGATTGCCTTGCCCAACAATGCCACAACATTGCTTTCCACATGTTGGTACTGAGCTGAAATGTGCAAAGAAAAAGCAACTTGGAACCTGCCATTGTGGTACAGCACATTCTGCAAATTCATGAAAGGGGGCAGAATCAAACAGATGGAAAGGCAGGAGTTGTAAAGCCAGCAATTTGCACAAGCTGGAATTTAGACGCTGGGCATGTGGGTGGCAGGGACTGTATTTTTTTTATTTGCAGCAGCTGGGGCAGAGAAATTTGCCTGCCATATTCTACAGCTGGTGGTGTGCTGCTGGCAGACATGTTGCAAGGACCTGTGACACCTTTCGCTATACCATCATCCCTGTCAGTGGAGACTGCTGAGAGGTCATGAGATATAGCAGGGGTAGACCTGAAAGGTGAGGAGTGAGGAGGAGAATTGTGTCCCTTTTGTGTGGTTTTCAGATGCTCTTGCCAACGGGAGGTTAAATGCCTTGTCAAGCATGTGGTACCCAAATGGCTGGTGTTTTTTCCACACTTGACCTGCTTGAGGCAAAGTTGCAAATTGCAACCACGCGATCGGCTGCACATGTGCTAAAAAAGGCCCAGACAACTGACCTGTGGGAAGTGGGCCGGGAGATAACAGCTCCACAATGTGATGGAATAGAGTCGTTGGGGTTGTGCCTCCCCTTCACTTTCCTCCTCTGCTCTATCCAGCACCCAAGTTGCGTCAATGACCTCATCGTCATCATCATCCTCTCCATCCTCATCATAACTGGAGCCAACTTGGCAATACGCTGGAGCTGGGGAAACATGACTGCCAATTTGTTGTTTATCAGTGTTCTCCCCTCTCTGTAGGCTCATGTTCCTACCTTCCTCAACCTCAGAGTCAGAACCAACATCTGAATCAAGTAATGGTTGTGCATCATCAAGGAGCAAGTGGCTGATGCTGTATTCAAATAACTCAGCTGACTCCTCCATGCATGATGCTGGGGCTATGGCGGGAATAGCTGTGGACAAGGAGGCAGAATAAGCTGCTCTGGCAGATGCGGTGGACAACGCACCAGTCTCTGCTTGGATGATAGAGGATGGTTTAATAAGGCAGGACACCACCTCCTCTGCATGCTGTGGCTGGATAGCATAGGCAACTTCACTAAACAGAGGAAATGATGCCCTGCCTGAGGACGGCCCACGTAGGTTTGCCATCTGTCCGGTATTGACCCAGACAGCCTGGGTTTAGACACTCATGCCTAGTTTTCAGTCCGCCTGATACCCTGAAACAGGGTCAGGACAAGTGGCGGTGGAAAGTAGGAGAGGCCCCGGGCGCAGCAATTTACTAGGGGAGGGGGGCGCAGGTGAAATCCCTCACCATGCAGACAGGCTACTAAAGTACAGAAATTACTGGGGCTGCAGTATGCTGAGTGCACCCGGCACAACTGTCTAACCAACACAAACAACCAAACACATTCTCTTCCCTGTCAGGCGGAGTGAGCTCCGCCCGACAGATGCTCTCTAGTGCCGGCCCCACCGTGACATCATTCAGAGGCTTGGGAGGCGGGATAGAAGAGAAGAAAGTGCTGACGGCGCTGCGAGGGAACAGTGTGCATGTGAGTAATAACCTGGCAAATTCTGCTTCCTTATGATCCTGTGTTCTGCTGTTCACACTGCATACTGTGGAGCCTAAGAGCAGCTCTGCACCCCCCACCCCCAGCCCAGTTCTCACACTTCCCTCCTTGCAGTGGCACTGACACACTTCAATATACCGCAGTAAAAATGCCCTGACACACTACAATATACTGCAGTAAAACTACACTGACACACTACAATATACTGCTGTAAAACTACACTGACGCACTACAATATACTGCAGTAAAACTACTCTGACGCACTAAAATATACTGCAATAAAACTGCACTGGCACACTTCAATATACCGCAGTAAAACTGCCCTGACGCACTACAATATCCTGCAGTAAAACTACACTGATGCACTACAATATACTGCAGTAAAACTACACTGACACATTACAATATACTGCAGTAAAACTACACTGATGAACTTCAATATACCGCAGTACAACTGCCCTGACACACTACAATATACTGCAGTAAAACTACACTGACGCATTACAATATACTGCAGTAAAACTGCACTGACACACTTTAATATACCCCAGTAAAACTGCCCTGACACACTACAATATACTGCAGTAAAACTACACTGACGCACTACAATATACTGCAGTAAAACTACACTGACATACTTCAATATACTGCAGTAAAACTGCCCTGACACACTCCACTGACACTACAGTAAAAAAGGAAGGTCGCACTACATTGACACTGCACTAGAGCTGGGGGCGACGAGTTATGTCGTCACTTCTGGTTCCGCCACCAGCAGCCAGGAAAGCAGCCGATCAGACTGATCTGTGTCTGCCTCCATGGGAGAATAGAGGAGAGATTTGGGGTCTAATAGACCCCAGATCTCTCCATAAAGAGAACTTGTCATGGCCCATGCTGTCACAAGAGATTGTAACTTACATACACTGCAAATTTTCCCCTAAATACTTCACCGCAAATGTTATGGCGGGGATGATTGGCGGTCAGCAGAGGTGTAGCTTGAAACTTGTGGGCCCCGATGCAAAAGTTGTCCTGGGGCCCCCCCTAATACCCACCCCTTCCACTGCGCACCAAGATTCTCCAATTAGGCGCCAAGATAGTCCAAGTGGCTAAAGAGTTATTTTAAAGATTTATGTACATATTGAGAGGATAATTCAAAATCTTTTGTTAGAAAGCATCCTAGTAAGGACATGACCTTGTTCCTTCCCCCCAACCTATTAATGACATGACCTCACCTCCCCCATCCTAGTAATGACATGACCTCGCCCCCTCCCCCCATCTTAGTAATGAGATGACCTCGCCCCCTCCCCCCATTCTAGCAATGACATGACCTCGCCCCCTCCCCCCATCCTAGTAATGACATGACCTCGCCCCCTTCCCCATCCTAGTAATGACATGACCTCGCCCCCTCCCCCATCTTAGTAATGAGATGACCTCGCCCCCTCCCCCATCCTAGTAATGACATGACCTCGCCCCCTTCCCCCATCCTAGTAATGACATGACCTCGCCCCCTCCCCCCATCTTAGTAATGACATGACCTCGCCCCTCCCCCCATCTTAGTAATGACATGACCTCGCCCCCTCCCCCCCATCCTAGTGATGACATGACCTCACCCCCTCCCCCCCATCCTACCCTGTTTCCCCCCAAAAATAAGACCTAGCGTGATTGTCGGTGATGGCTGCAATATAAGCCCTACCCGCCAAATAAGCCCTACCCTGAAAAGAAGACCTATAAGGACTTTAACTAGGGCTTATTTGGGCAGTAGGGCTTATATTGTAGCCATCACCGACAATCACGCTAGGTCTTATTTTCGGGGAAACAGGGTAGTAATGACATGTCCCCAATCAATGAGAGCAGAGGAAGGGTGTGGACTGGGAGAGGGCAAACAACTGGAAGCTGATTGCTGGATTATAGAACTTGGCTGGGGTACTGGGGGACACAAGGCGATTGGAGCTGGACTGGACTCCACCTCTGGGATTTTGTGGAGGAAATCAAATGTAATACAACAGCAGGGAACAGAGCTGTGGGCCCCCTGGAGCTAGGGGCGGGGTCACAATTGCAACCCCTGAGACCCCTGATGGCTACGCCCATGGCGGTGAGTGTGATCCAGGGATGGAAGGTTTCAGATTCACCTTGGTTTACAGACCTCCCTTCCATTCATTGTCTCATCATGTTAAAGTCGTACCAGATGCCTCCTCTCACATCACCTCTCCCCGTGTCTTGCAGGAGACGTCCAGTGCTTGGGCAGGATTGTTACGCTTTGGCGTTTGGCGTTCCGGCTGGTTTAATGTTTTTTGCTCTGAGTAAGTAAAACAATTTATTGGCAATTCTTTATGTTATTATGTACCGTGTTGAAGTATCTCATGAGAACAAAATGACAGGAATGACCCTGTAAATAGTACAGGAAACAAAGTCAAACTTTGTAACCGATCTATTGGTGGAGAAGATCGAATGAAAGATAGCAGGAAGGACATCCGCGTCTGATAAAAAGGACGGCACAGCGATGAAATCCCACCTCCGGCCTCACCTTCAGTCTGGCACAATTGTACCAGCTCCTCTCCTGGACTGAAATTAGACATGTGCGGTTCGTTTCGTTCCGAATCAAAATTCTGACAATTTTTTTTTTTCGGAAATTCAGATGGTATCTGAATTTACGAATTAGAATAGTACCGAATTCAAACAAATCCGAAATAACGGAAAAAAAAAATGTCAGATGAATTTCGAATTCGAATAGTTTTCAAGTTTTAATTCGAAAAGTTTTGGAAAATCTAATAGTTTTCCAATTTCCAAAAAGAATAAAATAGAATAGAAAATAAAGGAATAGAATAGTACGGAATTTAAACGAATCCGAAGTAACGAAAAAAAAAAAGATTCGGACGAAATTCGAATAGTTTTTGAATACTTTTCGAATTTGAAAACTTTTCTATTTCCAAAATTTTTCGAATTACAAAACTATTCGAAATTGATTCGAAAACATTTCACATCCATTCCATTTTCGAAAAATTTGAATTGATTCGGAAACGAATAAACTAAACAAATTCCAAAAACGAATGAAACTGATTTAACTAAACTCATTTATGTAAATAACGTATCGAAACGAAACAAAACAAATGTTTTCGTTCTGCACATGTCTAACTGAAATGGCAAACTCTGATTTCACTGCACACTGTGAGCCTCTCACCATGTGCATTAGAAGCCGCAGCAAGTCAGATAGAGCCCCACCTCATTTCCTGGCTAGAGAACCTCCAGCATCATCTAGCTCTTTACTTCCCAGTCTGACTGTTCCTGGCCCCGCCCCTTTTGATGTGATGAAAGCGTTGTGTTTGTGAATGATTCCCTTCATGTAGATGGAGGACGATCGGGTCATGTGAGGACAGATGTCTGACTTTGTGTTTTCTCTCCTCCAGTTGTGTTTGTCAGCGGGAGCGGGATGTACAAGAAGTACCCGCCGCAAGGAAACATCTTAGCCCAAGTCTTCAAGTGTATCGGAGTGAGTGATATAACCAGAAAAAACTCATAACCAACTCTAAGATTTCATCCATTGCAGGGCCAGTCCACCAAAACTCAGCACAGGGATGGTGGGAACCCCTCATAATGGGCACAGCGGGTGTACAAACTCGGGAACTCAGCACAGGGATGGTGGAAACCCCTCATAATGGGCACAGCGGGTGTACAGACCCGGGAACTCAGCACAGGGATGGTGGGAACCCCTCATGATGGGCACAGCGGGTGTACAGACCCGGGAACTCAGCCCAGGGATGGTGGGAACTCCTCATAATGGGCACAGCGGGTGTACAGACCCAGGAACTCAGCACAGGGATGGTGGGAACCCCTCATGATGGGCACAGAGGGTGTACAGACCCGGGAACTCAGCCCAGGGATGGTGGGAACCCCTCATAATGGGCACAGCGGGTGTACAGACCCGGGAACTCAGCACAGGGATGGTGGGAACCCCTCATAATGGGCACAGCGGGTGTACAGACCCGGGAACTCAGCACAGGGATGGTGGGAACCCCTCATAATGGGCACAGCGGGTGTACAGACCCGGGAACTCAGCACAGGGATGGTGGGAACTCCCCATAATGGGCACAGCGGGTGTACAGACCCGGGAACTCAGCACAGGGATGGTGGGAACTCCTCATAATGGGCACAGCGGGTGTACAGACCCGGGAACTCAGCACAGGGATGGTGGGAACCCCTCATAATGGGCACAGCGGGTGTACAGACCCAGGAACTCAGCACAGGGATGGTGGGAACCCCTCATAATGGGCACAGCGGGTGTACAGACCCGGGAACTCAGCACAGGGATGGTGGGAACCCCTCATAATGGGCACAGCGGGTGTACAGACCTGGGAACTTAATGTAGGAATGATAGGATCCCCTCATAATTATCCAGAAACTCAGAATGGATGGTAAGAAGGAACCCCTAAAAATGGGAAGAACAGGTGTGCAGAGCCAATGCGCCAGTTTCATGCTAATTTAAGGTCTAGCTGTCATTTCTGTAAGTCCTCTACTGGTAAGTGGGTGGTATGGGTCTCTGTTCACTCTCCCTCGCACAATATATTTCAGTTCTTTTGAGCTGGACCCTCTTTCCTCATGATTTGGCCACAAGCAGGTTCAGGGAGTCATGCCCTCCTCTTACCTCCAGAGTGAGAGGAATCCAATTCATCTCCATGCTTTATCTTTCTCGTCTTTAGTTCGCTATCAAGAACCGCTGGAGGCATCGATCTGACCAATTCCCCAAGCGGGGGCACTGGCTGGACTGGGCCTCTGAGAACTATTCGGTAAGTGTGAGCGTCTTCTGCCTGCTCATAGGTCACCTCAATGTCCTTTCTCTGTTTCGTGACACCAATTTGGTCCGTGTTTGATATAAAAAAAAGTATAGTTCGTGCACAGGGCCAATCATACTAAATTCCAACTTTTGAAGGCTTTTGCGTGTCAACCAGAGTGTCCCTGGGGGTCCCCGGAGAAATCTAGAAAGTATGTCAAAAGAACACCACAAATCTAAAACGTGTTCGTGACAGGAGGTCAAAGGATGAACTCAACGCGTTTCGAGGGCTCAGAACGTCCCCTTCTTCAGGGTTCATTCATGTTCTTATATCCCTGATGAAGGTAGAGCTCTGAGCCCCTGAAAAACATGTTAGCTTCTTCCTTTGACCTCCTGTCATGAACTCCTTTTGGGTTTGAGGTCCTCTCATACTTTTACATATTTATTTAGCTCATGGTAGACATAGGCACAAGTGACCCCCGTCTCTACCATGGTCACATTCCTTGTATCAAAGCCGCACTCTATTATTTCAAGAAGAAGTTTGTTAGTTTATCTAAATCTGCTAGTACATCGAACCATGAGCCTTTTTTCCCAGTTCTCCGATATTAAAAGCCTAGCAGAAGTGCTGACCCTTCTCCACTGTCAGATATGTCTTCTTATATAAGACAACAATTACCAGGGGCCCCTATTCGAGGATGTCGAGTTATATCAGCAGAAGATTCCTCAACAATATGGTCACTAATTATATAGAAATGTGATACAAAGTATCCTTCATAACTGCCATCACATACTCCATGCAATCTGGAATTCCTTTATTCTCGGCGTGCTTCTCTGAGCTTTGATTGATTTTCTCCCGGTTATAATGTATAATTTTTATTTTATTTTCAGAAAAAACTCATCACAGAAGTGAAAATGGTGACCAAAGTCCTCTTTTTGTACATCCCCCTCCCGATGTTCTGGGCTCTCTTCGACCAGCAGGTAATTCTCAGGTCCAAAACATATGGAACACAAATTCCAGTCATGTAAATAATACACTCACCGGCCACTTTATTAGGTCCACCTTGCTAGTACCGGGTTGGACCCCCTTTTGCCTTCATTCTTGGTGGCATAGATTCAACAAGATGTTGGAAACGTTCCTCAGAGATTTTGCTCCATAGTGACTTGTTGCCTTTCTATCATCTGGAACCAGTCTGCCCATTCTCCTCTGACATCAACAAGACATTTTCCTCCACACAACTGCCACTTACTGGATATTTTCTCTTTTTCCCACCATTCTCTGTAAACCCCGAGAGATGGTTGTGTGTGAAAATCCCAGAAATACTCAGACCGGCCCGTCTGGCACCAACCACCATGCCACGTTCAAAGTCACTTTAATCCCCTTTCTTCTCCATTCCATTCCATGCATCGAGTTGCTGCCATGTGATTGGCTGATTAGCAATTTGTGTTACCAAGCAATTGAGCAGGTGTACCTAATAAAGTGGCCGGTGGGTGTATATGTGCGAAGGGTTTAATTGTCCTTTTAAATGAACATACTTTAAAGCTAAAAGAACATACATGTATGGGGGGGTGGTTTTACCTGACAAACTATTTGTATTTTTGTCCAACCTTGACTGAGATTTACACAGCTCTGCCACATAGCATGGCCAGACCTTTTTCTGATGTAAACAGAGCAACGGAGCTTCCCTGCCTCCCGGCCTGTGATTGGACAGTGAGGGAGGAGCAGAAGACTTCATGGGATTCTGGTAGCCCTGCTAATGGTGAATCTGCAGCGACTGCGCCACCTCATCCCTTTAAACCCGGAACACATATGAATTACTCGGGTTTAATGCAGATAAGGCACTAAGTGAGTTTAATTTCCACTTTAATCAGCCACAGAACCTGCGTAATTCATATGTTCAACCTCTTCCCGACCGCCTGCGGCAGATGTACTGCGTCAGGTCGACTTTATTGCGCGAAACGACGTACCTGTACGTCATTTCGTGCAATAGACACTGGGAGGGCACGCATACGCCGTTGAAGGCGCGCCCGCGCGCTGATTGGACAGAGGGGGAGCCAATAAATGGGTCAGAAGGGCCCGATGTCCGCCGGCTATCTACGATCATTCCCCAGAGAGGCAGAACGGCGATCTGCCTATGTAAACAAGGCAGATCGCCGTTCTGACAGGGAAGAAAATAGAGATCTGTCTTCACCCAGTCACACCATCCCCCCCCCACACAGTTAGCAAGCACCCCCTAGGGACACACTTAACCCCTTCCCTGCCAGTGTCATTAGTACAGTGACAGTGTATATTTTTTGCACCGATCACTGTAATAATGTCACTCGTTCCCGAAAAAGTGTCAGGTGTCCGATATGGCCAATGCAATGTCGCGGTCCTGCTAAAAATCGCTGATCGCCGCCATTACTAGTAGAAAAAAAAAAAAATATCCCATGGTTTGTAGACGCAAACAAATCAATAAACGCTTATTGGGATTTTTTTTACCAAAAGCATGTAGCAGACAAAATTACATTTTTAAAAAAAATTTTATTGGATATTTTTTATAGCAGAAAGTAAAAAAAATTGTTTTTTTTTTTTCAAAATTGTCGCTCTTTTTTTGTTTATAGCACAGAAAATAAACACTGCAGAGGTGATCAAATACCACCAAAAGAAAGCTCTATTTGTAGGAAAAAAAAGGACATTAATTTTATTTGGGTACAACATTGCATGACGGCGCAATTGTCAGTTAAAGTAACGCAGTGCCGTGTTGCAAACAAAATGCCTGGTCATTAAGGGGGGGGGGGGTAAAACGTCCCTGGGCTGAAGTGGTTAAAGGGACGAGGCGACAACCCTACTGTGCATTCATCACACGGGGACATCACCTGAGTAGGGGGACATTTAGGGTTCCATCACCTGTCATTTCAAATCACAGTTCAGGTCGCTCCTTAGATTTTGTTATAGACATCATGGCAGCAGTCCACACCCCCGAGGAGCTTCCAAACTACAATTTAGACCGGAGACAATTAACCTCCCATATTTGTTACCCTTCAGGGATCGCGATGGACTCTTCAGGCTACAAGAATGAACGCCGATTTCGTAAGTGAAGATTTATTTTCACAGTTCAGTCCCTGTATCCAGATTGTGACCCCCATATTCACATTCATTCGCTAAACCACCATTTCCACCCTTATCTGGGAATTCATTAGACAATTGCGTTTTTAAGATAATGTAACATTGAAACATTTGTATCCCCCTCCCCAGCCCCCCCCCCCCCCCCATCCCCCAATATCACCTGTGAAATTCTGATTAATTATTTATTATCAATTCTGTTTACAGACTGCATTTGTCATTCAGCCGGACCAGATACAGGTATGGAACAGTCATTGTACTTTTATCAATGTGTTACTCACCTGGCAGTTAATGTTTTAAAAGAATAATAAGTCATAGAAAGAGACAAACAAAAATCGTTGAGAGCCCAAGTGTTTTAATTGTTCAGCTGGTAACAATAAAAAGAACAAAAGGACAGCCAACGCGTTTCAAGGGCCACAACCTCTTCATCAGGGCTCAGTAAAATGGGATAAATATCATTATACAGGATGTAGATAGCACCAACAGTTTGCGCAGCACCCTACAATATAAAGGGAGACGGTACAGTTACAATACAATGAGATACAGAAGGATTAGGAGGGCTCTGATCATGGAGCTTACAATCTAAAGGCAGAAGGAGTTGGTACAAAAGGCAATAGTTGTGGGGGATAAGCTGATGGAGGTAACCAAAGTACAGTTTTCGGTTAGAGGTGGGGTAGTTTTCAGGGATCACCTAAAGGCGGACAGGGTAGGAGATAACCAGACAGATTGGGTAGGGAGTTCCAGAGGATGGGAGAGGCTATGAAGAAGTCCTGGAGGAGGGCAAAGGAGGAGGTAACAAGGGGACCAGAGAGCAGGAGGTCCTGGGAAGAGTGGAGTGGACAATTTGGGCGATATGTGGGGATGAGGTGGGTGTTGTAGCTCTGGGGAGAGTTGTAGGTGGCTTTGTAGGTTGTTCTTAGTATTCTGAGTTGTAGATGTTGAGCTAAGGGAAGCCAGTGGAGGGATTGGCAAAGAGGAGCAGCAGTTATAGATTGATTATTAAGGTTAGTAGCAGCTTTCACTAAAGATTGAAGAGGGGACAGTCTGTATAGAGGTTGGCCAGTAAGAAGAGAGTTGCAGTAGTCAAGGTGGGAGGTAATAAGTTGTTTAGTGGTGCCGTTAGTTAAAAAGGAGCAAATTATGGAAATGTTACAGAAGTTAAGGTGGCAAGATTTAGCCAGTGATTGAGTTTGAAGTGGTTTAACCTTAAACTATGTAGAGGGTTCACTACTGTGAGAGCGGTAAGGATGTGGAACTTCCTTCCACAAGCAGTGGTATCAGCAGGGAGTGTCGATTGTCTTTTGAAACTATTAGATGAGTATCTTAACAATCGCAACATAAAGGGATATGGGATTTATTATTGACATAAACTCACTAACACACACACCACAGGTTGAACTGGATAGACTGGTGTCTTTAATATAACTTTACCAACTATGTAACTATGTAAATATGGTGTGACATCCATACTGATATGTTGCTCAGTTACTTTGTGATACGTGAGGGGATCGAGGGTGTGAGCTGGGGAGTAGAGAGGCAGATCTGGGTGCCGTTGGTGTAGAGGTGGTATTGGAAGCCAAAGGATGTTGGTGTAAAGATGGTATTGGAAGCCATGGGATGTCGGCATAGAAGTGATATTGGAAGCAATGGGATGTTGGTGTAGAGGTGGCATTGGATGTCATGGGATGTCAGTGTAGGAGGTTGTATTGGAAGCCATGGAATGTTGGTGTAGAGGTGGCATTGGGAGCCATGGGATGTCCGTGTAGAAGTTGTATTGGAAGTCATGGGATGTTGGTGTAGAGGTGGTATTGGAAGTCATGGGATGTTGGTGTAGAGGTGGTATTGGAAGCCATTGGGTGTCGGCATAGGAGGTGGTATTGGAAGCCATAGGATGTTGGTGTAGAAGTCGTATTGGATGCCATGGGATGTCAGTTTAGAGGTTGTATTGGAAGCCATGAAATGTTGGTGTAGAGGTGGTATTGGAAGCCATGCGATGGCCATGTAGAGGTCGTATTGGATGCCATGGGAGGTTATCAGCTGGCCCAAGGAAGAGTTGTATTGAGAGAATAGAAGGGGAAATACTCTGAATCAGGCTGCTTTTTTGCAGAGGATATTGTAAACCATAGCCAACAGAGGAAATGGCACGTTAAGGATTAATATCAGATATAGTACATCCCTCTGCGTGTGGCACCTTGTTCTGTGTAAGGGGCCCATTCTGGCCTCACATTATTAGTTCCTACAAGGTCAGCCCACTCTAACTATACATAAATAGAATCTCCTCTTGGGGCCATAACTATATATATATATATATATATATATATATATATATATATATATAAAACACGCATATTACACACAATAAACAAGATTAAATGAAAAAAATTTCAAAAAGCCAGATTGTGCAAATAAATGCCCAGCATTTAAACACTATTAATCCCACTCCAAGTAAATCTCCACCACCTTTAGAACCACCAACAGGAACACCATATATCACTTATTCCTCAACTTGGCATCCTATAAAACACCATGTTGGGAAAAGAAAGGAGACCATGTGCGCCACACAGTATAAAACCCCTGATAATATAATGTCTTAAAGCAAAGTAATTGCACTTACATATGTAAAGACTCAATAACGCTGGTTATAAAAGGGCGAATCGCACTCCCGGGGACACTTGGGGTTGCGTGATGACATCACCACACATAGCTCCTTCCAACGTGTTTCGTCAGAGTTGACGACTTCTGGGGCATGGTCCATTGGTCCAAGGTTTATCACAAGGAAGGCAAAAAAACCCCTTATTGAGCATGGCCCATGGGAAATAAAATTCATTTTTGATTCCCTAAGGCAAAACAATGTACATGGAGTCAGTATGGTGCCCATGAAATACATTATTGCAGGAATTTAATGAGTTATTTTATGAGATTTAGATCTTCCATGTAAGCAGAGTGGTGGTAATAGAATGTCTTATCTCTCCAGGTCCTGAACCCACTTCTGATCCTCATTTTGGTCCCGGTATTTGATCTGGGGATCTACCCTCTCGTCAAGCTTTGCAAGATCAACTTCCAGTGAGTAACAAACTCCGGTCATTGCAGTGATTGCTCGGTGTATCTGTGGACCACCCATTCACCTGTAATTATTCCTCCTCTCTGCAGCCCCATCGCAAAGATGGCCATCGGCATGCTGCTGGCAGCTCTGGCGTTCGCTGTTGCCACTGTTGTGGAGATCAAAATAAACGTGAGTTAAAGTCTCATGTGGCTTATCTGCTTCCTGTTACTAAAAGTAATACAATGTAGACTTCTAATACTTCTATAAAGTTCAGTTTAAAGGGTGGGGCCATTTTTCAGACCAGGTTTAGGTGGACCCTTACCTGCAACAGGAGGATAGTTCAATACTAACTAAAGTATATTACTGAAAGAGTAGTGGATATGTGGAGCAGACTTCCAGCAGAGGTAGTGAGCCCATCAACAGTAAGCGCATTAAAACTTGCTCAGGGCAAAAAAAAAAAAAAAAAAGGCTGCTGCAGAAGGAGGGCAGACCGTGTACTTCTTCCTCTCTCCCTCTGTTATGTGACCTCTCACATGACAGGAGAAAGGAGAGGCTGTGAGTACAGAGTACAAGGGGGAAAGGGGTGGCAACTCGGAAGTATTGGAACACCTGATGTAAAGGGGGACACTATTAGGGACACCTGATATAAAGAGGACTCTTATGGGAACACTTGATGTAAAGGGGGACTCTATTGGGGACACCTGATGTAAAGGGGGACTCTATTACGAAAGCCTAATGTAAAGGGGGACTGTATTGGGGACACCCGATGTAAAGAGGGACTCTATTGAGGACACCTGATGTAAAGGAGGACTCTATTGGGGACACCTGATGTAAAGGGGGACTCTATTGGGGACA
The DNA here is from genome assembly GCA_037952835.1 of Lithobates septentrionalis. Lineage (NCBI taxonomy): Eukaryota > Metazoa > Chordata > Amphibia > Anura > Ranidae > Lithobates > Lithobates septentrionalis. The sequence continues at coordinate 300,904 of JBBDGP010003317.1, read as the reverse complement.
CCTGATGTAAAAGGGGACTATATCGGGGACACCTGATGTAAAAGGGGACTATATCGGGGACACCTGATGTAAAAGGGGACTATATCGGGGACACCTGATGTAAAGGGGGACTATATCGGGGACACCTGATGTAAAGGGGGACTCTATTGGGGACACCTGATGTAAAGGAGGGACTATGTTGGGCACACCTGATGTAAAGGGGGACTCTATTGGGGACACCCGGTGTAAAGGGGGACTCCTTTGGGGACACCTGATGGAAACGGGATACTCTTGGGAACTCCTGATGTAAAGGATGACTCTATTGGGGACACCTGATGTAAAGGGAACTCTTTTGGGGACACCTGATGTAAAGGAGGACTCTATTGGGGACATCTGATGTAAAGGGGGGACTTTATTGGGGGGCACCTGATGTAAAGGGTTATACTATTGGGGACACCTGATGTAATGGGGAACTCTATTGGGGACGCTTGACTTAAAGAAGGACTCTAATAGGGACACCTGATGTAAAGGAGGATACTATTGGGGACACCTGATGTAAAGGAGGATACTATTGGGGACACCTGATGTAAAGGAGGACTCCATCTGACAGGTTGGGGGATGGGACAATTCACTATCTTCGCCCTGGGTGCTGGATGACCTCTGACAGCTCGGACAAGCTGTGTAAATTCTGCACTTTGGCTGTGAAGAAGAGAAGGTGCAGATAAACAAGTACAACTTATGCAGGTTTTGTTTCTGTGACCTGAGGCCAGTCACTTCACTGGGTGCATGGAGAGTTTACAACCACTTTACATAAATAAACTATTTCCATTTCTTTCTATTTCGGCATTCCAGGAGACGAATCCGCTCGTTCCAAAGGCGGGAGAGGCCACTGTGCAGGTTCTGAACTTTGCAGACCAAGCGGTCACCGTTCGGATACCAAACAATTCTCCGTTCACACAGCCATCACTGATCGTCGGAGATTTCCAGGTAAGAGACACGCCACCTGAGCAGTCACATGACACAGGGGAGGGGAATGAACGTCCAGAACAGTGAAATTAAAGGGGAACTCCAGACTGTACTCTTTTCATTCTGGATGGAGTGTAGTCGTGTGGCGCAGGGTTTAATTGTCCCAGTGACACCCCCCCCCTCATCTTTTCCACTAGTGTCAATGGGAAGAGAAATCAGTATTGAGACTGATGTGACTGGCTCAGTGTTCTCTGTACAGCACTGCGGTGTAAGTCAGAGCTATATAAATGTATAATAATAATAATGCCGCGTACACACGTTCGCACATTCCGACAACAAAATCCATGTTTTTTTTCCCGACGGATGTTGACTCAAACTTGTCTTGCATACACACGGTCACACAAATGTTGTCGGAAATTCCGAACGCCAAGAATGCGGCAACGTATAACAACTACGACGAGCCGAGAAAAATGAAGTTCAATAGCCAGTGCAGCTCTTCTGCTTGATTCCGAGCATGCGTGGAACTTTGTGCGTCGGAATTGTGTACACACGATCGGATTTTCCGACAAGGGAAATTTTGAGATCCAGATCTCAAATTTTGTTTGTCGGAAATTCCGACGGAAAGTGTCCAACGGAGCCTACACACGGTCGGAATTTCCGACAACAAGCTCACATCGAACATTTGTTGTTGGAAATTCCGTGTTTACGCGGCATAATAGTGTGTGACTGTGGGGGAGGGGACTTTAGAGTGTAAGCTCCTCTGGTACAGATACTGATGTGACTGGCTCATTGATCTCTGTACAGCACTGCGGTATATGTCAGAGCTATATAAATGTATAATAATAATAATAATCATAGTGTGTGACTGTGGGGGGAGGGGACTTTAGAGTGTAAGCTCCTCTGGTACAGAGACTGATGTGACCGGCTCAGTGATCTCTGTACAGCGCTGCGGTATATGTCAGAGCTATAAATGCATGATAATAATAGTGTGTGACTGTGGGGGAGGGGACTTTAGAGTTGAATTTTTTATTTTTTTTATTAAAAAAATCATATAAACATACAGTTCATTAATAAAAACATATTTTTTTTTTTTACACAAAAATAAACAACAACAACTAAACAAAAACAAGCGTGCTTACATTAGCAAATAAAGAAAACCGTTTCCTGACAAGATAACATAGAAAGAAACATATTTTAATGACAACTACAAACCCCGAACCTCTACTTAAACACAATCCAGGCTAAGAAAAATTTTGAGACTTAATCGCCATCAGGATGCGATTCCAAAACCCCCCCCTATTAACCCCTCCCCCCACATCATTCGCCCCAACTTCCACATCATTCGCCCCGACTTCCACATCATTCACCCCGACTTCCACATCATTCACCCCGACTTCCACATCATTCACCCCGACTTCCACATCATTCACCCCGACTTCCACATCATTCACCCCGACTTCCACATCATTCACCCCAACTTCCACATCATTCACCCCAACTTCCACATCATTCACCTTGCATTCTGCACGAGCCACCTTTATGCCCTTCCCACCTCCCCCTCCACCTCCACCATCATCCAATCCATCCCTCACTCCATCCGCACTTCTGCTACGCCGAGGAGGGGTTGGCACCACCATACATTCTGGTCCAGCACCCTCCACTGCCTTCACTACACTAGGAGAAACAATAGGTGTAGACACAGACTTGACAACCACACTTTCTGACACTGACTGGGGAACCACAGACTGGGGGACACTGACACCACAGAGGGCCTCACAGACACAGATTCTGACGGGACAGAGATACTAGGATCCCCTGGTATAACCTCCGCCAACCCAGACTCTTCTCTATTCAGACGGAAAAATTCCTCCACTAGCTCTGGCTTATTGTGCAAAGCCTCAGGGCACCGGCTATAAGGGTGACCAACCTCATCACATAGGTTACATTTAATGATGTTACAGTCCCTCACCAGATGCCCCAGTTCCTGACACAAAGAGCACTTCTGTTCTGGACATTTAGAGGAGAAATGTCCCTTGACTCCACATTTATGGCACAGCTTAGGTTGACCAGGGTAGAAGGCAGTAATTCTATCTCTACCAATAAAGGCAGAGGAGGGCAAATGCTGGACCACATTCCCACACACACTCAACCTCACTGACACCGACCACCCACCCGTTCAGATTCCTCTATCATCCACAATCTTTTTTAGGGGACACGTTTCACCAAACCTCCTCAACCAGACCCATAAATCCTCAGGGGGTATAGACTCATTCCTTGTCAGGATAGTCACATTCTTAATTAAGTGCTGATGTGAGACAACTTTGGGGACAAGCCCCTTCCAGTCTGGCTGGCCCCTATATACATGCTCAAACCGCTCCCAAAACAGATTCAGCGATTCTGGACGCACAAATGATAGATCATATTCATAGGAACCAGCCGGACTGATAAGCGCATAAATATCCTCTGCCCTAAATCCCATGGCTAGGATCTTATCCACAACCACCCTCCTGATAGGTGGAATATCTTCTCCCTCCCACCTGAGCTGTACCACATTCCTGCGTTTAATGGAAGAAGGTGCGCTAGGTGAAAATCGCACAACTGGCTCACTTTCACCACCAGCAGCAGCATAACTTTGTCCCAACACAGCCTTAGCATAGTTCATAACTGGGACAGATGACACATTAACTGGCTGCATAGGAACCTCTGAAATCTGGTTTGCATGCAACATTCCTGCTCTGCATTTTCAATGTTCATGCGACATTCCTGCTCTGCACTGTTCATGTCCATGTGGGACTCCTCACAGCCAGCAGAAACTTCTCTGTCTAGATACATGCCTGCATTCCCATGATCTTCATCTGATGGGTTGGTGCCACTCAAGGGAGATTCCATTTCTATAATGGTCTGCGGCAATCCGCCATTTTCCTCAACCCCCTCCTGAGATGACCCAGGCTGCCGGGGAGGGAGGGGGGCAGATACTGACTCAGGTGCAACAGATCCTGAGACAGGGGTAGAATTGGGGCCACTATGTGAAGCCACTTCCTTACCCCCAGTCCATACTGTTGCCATTACTGCTGCATCCACCCTCTGGCTGGTACTGGCACAGGCACTCTCCTTCATCTGTTGGCATCTCTTCTCATTCTCACACTTTTCCCTTAACACACCACTGCTCTCCTTCAGAGAAGCAACCAACTTCTCCTGCTTTCTCAATGCCTCTTCCAGAGACTTCAGCTTGGATACCACCCTCTTACTGTTTCCAGACTTACTTTGCAGAGATTTCTTTTTCCTGACATCCTCTTTCATGACAGCAAGTTTCTGTTCCCCTTTAGCAACGCGGCAAAGTCTGTTCACCACTTTATCCTGGAGGACTGGTAAGGACACCTCTTGCATAGGGACAGGCCCAGGATCCATTGCAGCTTGAGCACATGGAGTAGGCCTCAGTGCCTCTGGAGAGCCTCCACCTTCATCTTCCCCAACATGGTCCATGCTTGCCTGGGAAAAGCCTGCATGAGAGGCCCCTGGCTTGCTGCTTCTCCCAGCTGAGATCACAGGAGAGTGAGCCAACAGCACCCCATAGAACAGCACCACCTGGTGGAGGAGCTCCTCTGGTGCAGAGACTGATGTGACTGGCTCAGTGATCTCTGTACAGCACTGTGGTATATAAATGCATGATAATAATAGTGTGTGACTGTGGGGGAGGGGGAGGGGACTTTAGAGTGTAAGCTCCTCTGGTGGACAAACCTAATGATATCTGTGTGTTTTGCTGCTACAGGACCCAAATTACGTGAAGGTTAATTTCACCGGCACTATAAATGTGAATGTAGAAATTGGGGGACAAAGCATTTCCTGCGCAGACATTCGTGAGGAAGCCACGTACTCCTTATTGGTGGATACAGACACGAATGGTATTCGTTATTGTAGAAGGGTAAGTTGACCAGAAATATCCTACATGTGATATATGAGGGGTTTGTGAAGGAAGAGGGGGGGATATGTTTGACTCGTGTTATTTATGAAATATATATTGTAAGATTGGCGGTACGTGCGCTTTCAATGAGTGCGCCAGTCCAAAACTGTATTTTTTCGGGCATAGTAGCCCACTTTTATTTAAAAGAACGGGAAAGTTCACAAAAGACATCAGTAGCCCAAGCAGGGGGTTCCACCATTACTGTAACTTGCACCATCAGAATTCTACAGCCTCCTGGCTTACTCTCTTGCCACGCGGCTGGTTCAGGCCTGCTCCACAGACCAAAAGACTTCCTTAGAGTCAAGCTCTCTCCTAGCTTACTCCCGATCAGCTCCTTGCTGCTTTGTTAAAGATTAAATCTGCCTCCTGCAGACATCCACGCCCTGGCTGCCCCCGTGCAGCCTCTCTAACTCCTGGAGAGGATGGGGGTCCACCTGACTCCCCTGCACAGATGTAAAGGGGGACTCTATTGGAGACACCCGATGTAAAGGGGGACTGTTGGGTGTAGCCCTGACCCATAGTCAGGTCACAACTAATAGCCCAGCACACAGCCGTGCAATCAGCGTGACTGCTTCTCCAAACATCTGGCAGTAAACCAGCAACCTTCTGAGTAGCACGGGGTCCCACTGCTACAATATATACAGGACCTTGAAAAAGTACTTATACCCATTGAACTTTTCCACATTTTGTCATGTTACATCCAAAAACGTAAATGTATTTTATTGGGATTTTATGTGATATACCAACACAAAGTGGCACATAATTGTGAAGTGGAAGGAAAATGATAAATTATACAAATACATCTGTGTACACACAAGTGTGTGTGTGTGTGTGTGTGTGTGTGTGTGTGTGGGGGGGGGGGCCTCAGCCCCCTTTATTCTGATACCCCTAACTAAAATCTAGTGGAACCATTTGCCTTCAGAAGTCACCTAATTAGTAAATAGAGTCCACCTGTGTGTAATGTAATCTCAGTATAAATACAGCTGTTCTGTGAAGCCTTCAGAGGTTTGTTAGAGAACCTTAGTGAACAAACAGCATCATGAAGGCCAAGGAACACACCAGACAGGTCAGGGATAAAGTTGTGGAGAAGTATAAAGCAGGGTTAGGTTATAAAAAAAAATCTCCCAAGCTTTGAACATCTCACGGAGCTCTGTTCAATCCATCATCAGAAAATGGAAAGAGTATGGGACAACTGCAAACCTACCAAGACATGGCCGTCCACCTAAACTGACCGGCCGGGCAAGGAGAGAATTCATCAGAGAAGAGCCAAGAGGCCCATGGTAAGCCTGGAGGAGCTGCAGAGATCCACAGCTCAGGTGGGAGAATCTGTCCACAGGACAACTATTAGTCGTGTTCTCCACAAATCTGCCTTTTATGGAAGAGTGACAAGAAGAAAGACATTGGTGAAAGAAAGTCATAAGAAGTCCTGTTTGTAGTTTGTGAGAAGCCATGTGGGGGACACAGCAAACATGTGGAAGAAGGTGATCTGGTCACATGAGACCAAAATTTTACTTTTTGGCCTAAAAGCAAAACACTATGTGTGGGTGAAAACTAACACTGCACATCACCCTGAACACATCATCCCCACCGTGAAACATGGTGGTGGCAGCATCATGTGGTGGGGATGCTTTTCTCTCCAGCAAGGACAGGGAAACTGGTCAGAGTTGATGGGGAAGATGGATGGAGCCAAATGCAGGACAATCTTAGAAGAAAACCTGTTAGAGTCTGCAAAAGACTTGAGACCGGGGCGGAGGTTCACCTTCCAGCAGGACAAGGACCCGAAAAACATACAGCCAGAGCTACAATGGAATGGTTTAGATCAGGGGTGCCCAACTGTTGGCCCGCATGCCACATGATGTGGCCCGCCATGTCCTGCGCTGAGATGGCGGGTCGGCAAGCCTAGATCGTGGGTTCCCGACCCGCCATCTCCGAGCACTAGTGCGAAGAATGGAGCCGCTGCTAGAGGAAGCAGACTTGATGCCACCTGTATAGCGCCAGCTCCTTCACAGGCAGAGTGATACCAAATGTGACTTCACCTGTGACAGGAAGCATCGGCTCTGCTCTCTACTGCAGCTGCATGCTTCTGTCACAATTATGCTCGGGGATGGCGGGTCGGGACCAGGGGCGGATCCAGGGGGGCAACAGGGCAATTGCCCCCCCTCCCCGAAATAACTCTGAATGTTATTGTATCCTCCTCCTGCCGCTCCGCTGCCGGCCCGAGTCTCTCTCTCACATGTGCCGATCAGCTGCGGCGAGAGAGAGACTCGCGCGTGGTACGGGCGGCGGCGGCGGTCACTGTCTGGCACTGAAGGAAGGAGGTGGGTGGAGCCTCTTCCTTGCACTCGTTGCTAGACGCCAGGTGGCCCTGGCGTTAGCAACGAGTGACGTCAGTCACACTGCATGTGTGAGTGAGAGTCACGGCGTCACGTCGGAGGTCGAACTCGAGTCTCTCTCAGACTCAGAGCCAACCGACCCGGTCCCGACGTGACGGTGACAGTGTGACACAGCCTGGAGCGGCGCCTCCTTACAATACAGCAGTAACTACTAGTACTAACTAACAAGTATATAACAACTGAGAGTGCACTGCACAGCACAGCACACGTCCAGCACAGGCTTTCTCCGCCCCTGACTGTGTTGGCCCCATCCACCGGCACCCTCCTCCTGGCTCCCTCCATGTTGTCCACACTAAAGTACAGGCCACCACATTGCAGGCGACATTGGCAAGTGACAATCCGCATGTTGTGGCAGGCGACATTGGCAAGTGACAATCCGCATGTTGTGGCAGGCGACATTGGCAAGTGACAATCCGCATCTTGTGGCAGGCGACATTGGCAAATGACAATCCACATCTGGTGGCAGCCAACAGTGGCAAGTGACACGCTGCATCTGGTGGCAGGCGACGGTAGCATGTGACACGCTCAGGGCTCCCAATGATTCTGCATTATGGTGAGTTGAACGATTTCAATTTACATTACAATGTAATAATATAAATAATGCGCTTCAATCATCCTGACACCACATCAACCATGGTGCTGTGATGATTGAAGCGCCAACACCAGCCATTGCCCCGACAAATTGGCCGCAAAATTTTATGGCAGTGCCCCTCCCGAGACTAGGCACTGGATCCGCCCCTGGTCGGGACACAGGAACCCTCGATCTGGGACAGCAGCCACCAGTATGAGTACCAGTACCAGCCAGCAGTACCAGTACCAACCAGCAGTACCAGTACCAGCCAGCAGTACCAGTCATCAGTACCAGTACCAACAGTACAAGTACCAACCAGCAGTACCAGTACCAGCCAGTAGTACCAGTCATCAGTACCAGTACCCGCCAGAAGTACCTGCCAGCAGTACCAGTACTCACCATCCATACCAGTCATCAGTACCAGCCAGCAGTATAAACCAGCAGTACCAGCCAGAAGTACCCGCCAGCAGAACCAGTACCCACCATCCATACCAGTCATCAGTACCAGCCAGCAGTATAAACCATCAGTACCAGCCAGCAGTACCCGCCAGCAGTACCAGTACCAGCCACCAGTAATCAGTACCAGCCAGCAGTACCAGTATCCGCCAGCAGTACCAGTACCCGCTTGCAGTACCAGTACCCACCAGCAGTACCAGTCATCAATACCAGTACCAGCCAGCAGTACCAGTACCCACCAGCAGTACTAGCCAGCAGTACCCACCAGCAGTACCAGCCAGCAGTGCCAGTACCCGCCAGCAGTACCAGTCAGCAGTACCAGTACCAGCCAACAGCACCAGTACCAGCCAACAGTACCCACCAGCAGTACCAGCCAGCAGTACCAGCACCTGTCAGCAGTACCCACCAGCAGTACCAGCCAGCTGCAGAAATCCTGAGGAAGAAATGAAGATTGAGGTCAGTTGAGGAGCAGGTAAACTGCTATGCATCAGTATGAAAGCAGCCTTAGGCCCCTTTCGCATGATCGGTCCGATCGGGTCCGCCTGTCTGTTTTTCAGGTGGATTTAAACGGACCCTCCATTCACCTCTATAGAGCGGCAGATGTAAACGGACTCGTATCTGTTTACACCCGCCTATCTGCAATCCGAACTCCTTAAAAAAAACAGAAGGGGATCTGTCCCCTTCTGTCTGGGCGGATTGGAGGGCCCTTAGGATAGAGCGGGTTGCATCAGTGTCTGCTCTACATATGCTGAGTGGACACAGACCTGCCACCCCCCCCTTTACGCTCATTGTGGCCCACGACCGGCTACCAAGTCGATAAAGTGGCCCTCGCTCCTCAAAAGGTTGGGCACCCCTGGTTTAGATCAAAGCATTTTCATGTGTTAGAATGGCCCAGTCACAGCCCAGACCTAAATCCCATTGAGAATCTGTGGCAAGACTTGAAAATTGCTGTTCACAGACGCTCTCCATCCAATCTGACAGAGCTTGAGATATTTTACAAAGAAGAATGGGCAAAAATGTCCCTCTCTAGATGTGCAAAGCTGGTAGAGACATCCCCAAAAAGACTTGTAGAGAACGGGGGTTCTACAAAAATTGACTCCGGGGGGTGCCATACAAATGCCCCCCCTACACTTTTCACATATTTATTTGTATCATTTATCATTTTCCTTCCACTTCACAATTATGTATCACTTTGTGTTGGTCTATCACATAAAATCCCAATAAAATACATTTACGTTTTTGGTTGTAACATGACAGAATGTGGGAAATGTCAAGGGGTATGAATACTTTTTCAAGGCACTGTATGGGTATATTTAAGAATATACTGTATATATATTTGTTTATCTTATTTTAATGCCTTAGTGTTGACTAGCCAATACAATGCCAATATTTTTGGGTAATATTTGACACATTATAGAGCTGTTTAGTTCCATATAATCCATATAAGTTGTAATGTATTTTAGTACTGAACAGTTACAGTGTAACAAAATAAAAATTCTATCTCTGTAGATCCCAGATCCCAATGAAAAGCCAGAAAATGGATTAGCAGGGGTCAGGTGCGTCTTACTATTGTCTGATGATTGAAGATTAAATAAATGTTACTCTGCACAAAACCTCTACAAGGCAATTGAGTCTATGTTCTAAAGGAGTAGAAAACATCCACCTAGTGGATTATTTGAAAAAAATGCATTGCCATTGGTCCAGTGAATCTGAATTTACATTTGTTCGATGCAAAGTGGAGAAAAACATATGTTCTTTGGGCTTTTTTCTCTTGGAGAAAACATGTTTAAATATGAGCAGTGGTAAAATACTGCAATATGGCCACTAGATGGAGCTGAGGAGCAAAGGAAATACATGCATCTTTGTAACAAGAAATACAATTTGGCAATCCTAGACAACGCTAGAGGGAATTAGCAAATATCCGGCTGCCTTGCCACAAAACTATATCTTCTGTAACGCCATGCCTGGAGATAAATGTGGGGATGGGTAGAGCCAGGCTACCTATGGGGCTTGTTAGTGGTGAAAGAACAGCCCACTGTGACGTCACCACGCTGAACTGAACTTCTCGAGAAGGCAGCCAGCCCAAAGGGTGACAATGCTGCATTTTGTTGGCTGAGCTGCAGCGGTGACACCTGATTACAGTAAATGAAGGAAGAGCCTTGCCATGGCACAGATCACAGATCCCTTTTTGACTTTTATAAGCAAACTAGTCAAAACAATCGTGCGTTCCCAGCTCAGAAATCCAGTTTTATACTAAGGCCCCATACACACGATCAGAAATTCTGCCAGCAAAAGTCGGATGGGAGCTTTTGGTCAGAAATTCCGACCATGTGTACGCTCCATCGGACTTTTGCTGGCAGAATTCCAGCCAGCAAAAGATTGAGACCAGGTTCTCTATTTTTTGGTCGGAAAAAGTTCCTATCCGAAAATGCTATCGCCTGTATGCAATTCGGACGCGCAAAAAATCACGCATGCTTGGAAACAATTCGACGCATGCTCCAAGGCATTGAACTTCATTTTCTCGGCTCGTCGTAGTGTTGTATGTCACCGCGTTCTTGACGGTCGAAAGTTCAGAGAACTTTTGTGCGACCGTCTGTATGCAAGGCAAGCTTGAGCGGAATTCCGTCGGAAAAACCATCCAAGATTTTTCTGACGGAATTTCTGATCATGTGTATGGGGCATTAGGCCCCATTCTCACCTCAGCATTTTGTAGCTGGAAGCGCCAAAACACTGGAGGAGAAAAAAATCAATTATTCTCTATGGGGTTGGTTCACATCTCCACTACAAGTTGTTTGTAAACAATGTTACTTTGTAGTTCTCTATCTCCCGTCTGATCAATGTTTATAAACAATGTTACTTTGTATCTCTCTAACGTCTGACCAATATTTATAAACAATGTTACTTTGTATCTCTCTCTCTCTCCTGTCTGATCAATGTTTAGACCCCTTTCACACTGGGGCGTTTTGCAGGCGTTTTTCAGGCGCTTCAGCGTTAAAAAAGCGCCTGAATAAAGCCTCATCTGCAATCCCAATGTGAAAGCCCGAGCCCTTTCCCACTGCCAGCACCCGAAAAATGCTGGTAAAGTCCCGCTTAAGACCCTTCTCACACTGGGGCGTTTTTCGGGTGCTGGCAGTGGGAAAGGGCTCGAGCCATTGGCGCACCCAGCCCGGTGGCAAAAACACGAAAGCGCTGCAAAGAAGCTGCTTGAAGGACTTTTTTTGACGCCCTGCCAGCGCAGCGCCCCAGTATGAAAGCACTCGGGCTTTCACATTGGGATTGCAGATGAGGCTTCTTTCAGGCGCTTTACAGGCGCTTTTTTTAACGCTAAAGCGCCAAAAAAAACACCTGAAAAATGCCCCAGTGTGAAAGGGGTCTTATAAACAATGTTACTTTGTATCTCTCTATCTCCTGTCTAATCAATATTTATAAACAATGTTACTTTGTATCTCTCTATCTCCTGTCTAATCAATATTTATAAACAATGTTACTTTGTATCTCTCTATCTCCTGTCTAATCAATATTTATAAACAATGCTACTTTGTATCTCTCTATCTCATGTCTGTTCAATGATTATAAATAATAGTAAATCAATGGGACAGCGCGGCTATACCGCTGGCAAAGCGCCTCTGCAGAGGCACTTTACGGTGGTTTTTTAACCCTTTCTGGGCCGCATACCAACGGTAAAGCCCCACTTACAATAGCGGCACTTTACCGCCGACGCCGCCCCTGCCCCAGTGTGAAAGGGGCCTAAACTTTTCCCCAGCACAGTGTTTTGTTATGTGTATGTTGTATGATGCATTTTATATGGGCTCGTTTATCATTGGCTCATTTCTGATTTCCTGTCTCTTGCAGATTCATCAATTTGCTCCCAGAAACTGTCTACAATATCCAAATTGCCGATGCAAAGATCAATATTACTAACAACGAAATATCGGAATATCTCACCCAGAAAAGAGCTTTGTGAGTTTCATTATTGAGTTTCCAATTTTGACCACCCCCCCCCCCCCCCCCCCCCCCGGCCTAATAGAGGGCTAGTCAGATCTTTTCACTGCCTGTATACAGTGTCTTCTTATTGATTATTCTCCCACCAGCACCAACCTAGCCGTGACTTACAAAGGAGTGGAACACAAGATTGACCTGGACCTACTGGACTTTGGTGCAGCATACACAGCAGTACTGAGGGAGGTGAGTAACATTTTGGCTTTCTTATCTCCCAGAGGATCCTACAGCCCCGTTATTGATAGCAGAATCAATTTTATTTTTCACTATTTTTTTTCCATAATACATTTTATTTAAAAAAAAAAAATAGAAAAACATACAAAGTTTTCACATATAGAAACAATCCGACTTCAGGAACAAAGCAGTATAATAGGTAAGCATACCAAAGTTATAAACATCAAGCAATCACAGAAACATTTGTGGAGTCCAGACCTCAAAGAACCCAGGAAATAACAACATCATTCTTATGAAAGAAAACAAATAACATAAAATATATATATACATATAAATATATATATATAAAAAAAAAGAAAAACAAAGAAAACTCCCATTACAGTCACATATTACACTATATTGTCAAAAGTATTGGGACTCCTGCTTTTACACACACATAACCTTTAATGGCACCCCAGTCTTAGTACGTAGGGTTCAATATTGAGTTGGCCCCGCCCTTTGCAGCTATAACAGCTTCAACTCTTCTGGCAAGGCTGTCATTAAAGTTCATGTGTGTGTATAGACAGGTGTCCCAATACTTTTGACAATATAGTGTATGTTCACTTTGTATTTTTATACACCATATGACCAAACATTTATGGACACCTGACCATCACAAAACGCTGGGAAGGCTGTGTGTGTGTGTCTATGGGAATGTTTGACTATTCTTCCTGAAGCGCATTTGTGAGGACAGGCACTGATGTTGGACGAGAAGGCCAGTCAAGTTCCTCCACCCCAAACTCGCTCATCCATGTCTTTATGGACCTTACTTTGTGCACTGGTGGGCAGTCATGTTGGAACAGGAAGGGGCCGTCCCCAAACTGTTCCCACAAAGTTGGGAGCATGAAATTGTCCAAAATGTCTTGGTATGCTGACGCCTTAAGAGTTCCCTTCACTGGAACTAAGGGGCCAAACCCAACCCCTGAAAAACAACCCCCCACACCATAATCCCCCCTCCACCAAATGATTTGGACCAGTGCACAAAGCAAGGTCCATAAAGACATGGATGATGAGCGAGTTTGGGATGAAGGAACTCGACGGACCTTAACCCGATAGAACACCTTTGGGATGAATTAGGGTGGAGCGAGCCAGGCCTGGCTCACTATCAGTGGCGTCTCCAGCTTTCAAAATTTAGGGGGGGCACATGGGGGGACAGGGACAAAAGTAGGGGGGCAACTATAAAATGCGCATATATATATATATATATATAGATATATATATATATATATATATCTATATATATAGATATATATATATATATATCTATATATATATATATATAGATATATATCCTGGGGCCCTTTACTACGACCCCACAACGGGCCCTTTCACATGTTCTGCAGTGAGCTCCCTTCCTACTGTATTGGGGTCCCCCAGGATGGCAGAAAACAAGAGATATATGTCACCAGCATATCAAGAAAATATAAGGATCCAAAGCAGTGGGAGCACTATCAGGGTTGCAAAGGTTGTCTTGCCTCCGGGCCCTGGTGTTCTGCCACTGTGGGGTTCCCCAGCCTCCTCTTGCTGTCCTGCCCCTGCTATTGACAGCGCTGGTCTGGCATCTCTTGGAATTTACAGGCTGGTCCTCCTGTCCTAAGGACAGGAGAAAGCAGTCTGTTTTTTCAGTAACTGAGAGTCCTGGTGGAGTCCTTCCTGCAACTCGCTCTTCTCCCTGCCAATGAGGATGCAGGTGAAGGAGCAGATCGGGCGGCCGTGGTTGTGTGAACGCTCGCATTATGCAGTGTCAGCGAGCAGGGGAGGGGAGAGGAATCACGCGCAGGAGCTGACTGGGGACTCTCTCCCTCTTAGACATTGATTTTTTGTAAAAAAAAAAAAAAAAAAAAAAAAAAATTTTTTTTTTTTTTGGGGGGGCACATGGTGGGGCACAGCATAATGTTGGGGGGGTCAGGGCCCCCTCTGGCCCCCCCCTAGGGTCGCCATTGCTCACTATTGGTTTTTAATTAATCCTAAAGGTGTTCAGTAGGGTTGAGGGCTGGGCTCTGTGCAGACCACTCAAGTTCCTCCACACCAAACTGTTCAACCCAATTCTTTATGGAGCTGGCTTTGTACATAGAGGGGGTGCAGCCATGGTGGAACAGAAAAGGGTCTTCTCCAATACGTTTTGTATGATGGAGTATTATCAGGACCCTTCGCTGGAGACACCTGAACTCCATCATCTGCAGGGGGGGTTCACATAGCTTTGGCCAAATAGTGTATCTCTCTGATTTTCTGCGCAGCAGCTGTGCCGGGACTTGTAGCTTGGTTGCAGCTTGAGGGACCCAGTTTTCCTCCAGATGGGTGGTTTTGATCTCAATAGTGCACAATGCTTGATCTGCTTAACCCTTCAATGCCAAGATATTCATGTCCAGTATAGCAACATTGGTTATATTGAGAATACCTAAGTTTCCCATCTATATAATCTTTACACTGTATTTTAAGTACATTTCAAGCTTTGAATTGATACATTGTTTCCATTATATCCTACTCCGATCAGACTTGCAGAACAGAATTGCTACTATCAATGTTTAGCGATCTAACCATCTCCACAATTAGAATCTGCAGAATGGTCCTAAATATGCACCAACATTTCAGTCCCGGTTCCCGGGACACAACCCCGCCCACGGTCTGCCTTTGGCCCGCCCAGTGTTTTGGCCCACTCACTAGATTGGACCCATCCGAACCCTGTGTCTAATTATGCAGGGACTACCCATGCACTGCCCCAAATCACCCTAATGAATCATTTATTAGGGTAACATTGTGATCCCCAGATATGGTCCAGGACACATCATTATTTGGACTAAGGTGCAAGGTGTGGGATTGCCCCAATCTGGGACAGTTGACAGCTATGGTCTCTATTCTTTTTTTTTTCTTCCTACAAACCAAATATGTATTAGCTCGGCATCAGCTGTTGGATATTTCCATCTCACATGTGAACTTTTCTAATCAGGTGGATGACACCAAGAAAGAAATAAAAGCCTACAAGGTGGAGGACATCGATGCAAACAGCATGCATGTGGCGTGGCAGATCCCGCAATACTTCCTACTGAGCGCCGGAGAGGTCATGTTCTCAGTCACCGGCTTAGACTTCTCCTACGCCCAGGTAACAGCTGACAATGAGATAATAGGTCTCACCCTGCACCTGCTGGAAGGTACACATGGGGTACACATGGGGTAAAAGGTGGGACTCCACCCGGGGCATTAAACTTCCTGACAGGATCCTCTACAACTGTGCAAGACTGAAGGGAAGGCCGGAGGGAGGATTTGGGATTGGGGTTAACCTCAGATGGTAAAGTTATTTGCTGGGGTGAAGGGCTAAGCGTTGTGGGCTTTCGTTGTTTTGGGTGGAGTTTCCTTTTAAGAATATAGTTCGTGGTACCTTTGTTAGTGACACCCCCCACAGCCACCTTCGAAGATATATATTACAGTATATAAAGTAATAGGTAAAGCCGGCAATGTCAGATTAGATTCTTGGCACTGAAGGTGCAAATTGTTGACTTGTGACCTCTTTGTGTTTCCCGGCTCTCAGGCTCCAGCCAGTATGAAGTCCGTCCTCCAGGCCGGGTGGCTGCTCACGGTGGCTTTTGGCAACGTCATCGTGCTTATTGTGGCTGAGGCCGGATCCATGGAACAGGTAACGTGAACATCTCAACTTGGATACAAATATATACACATGAGTCTGGATACAGATAGTGTCCCGTGTGTGGCTTCCATCTCATCACTTTTATTTTTTTGCTCTGGTAATAAACTTTGCCGGTGGCAAACGTGCGGGGCGAACGCCGGTGTCCGCAAATGAGCATTTGAGGCTAAAATTCTCATCTGTGCTCCGTCCGATCTGCAGGCAATGGACCTCAAATTTGTCTATTTCAAAACCGTGATTTGATGTTTGATGAGCAGAGTTGTAACGTAATAAGATAACCGCGATTTCCCGCTAAAAGTTATTTTCCAATAATGCCTCACAAATGAAGCCTTCAGATATCCATCTGTGCCACCGCCCATTCCTTGATTCCTCACTAGACATGTGCAATTGGTTTCGGTCTGAATGTCAATTCTGATACATTTTTGGTTATTCTGAGATTCATTGTAATCAGAGTCTCTGAATGTGTGTGGGTTTGGCTTGAAGAAAAGGTGGCAGCCCTACCCTGCACTCTGTATATTGCACACACCTGTCCCCCTGCATGCTGTGTTTTACACACTCCTGACCCCTGCACTCTCTACATTATACACCTCTGATCCTTGCGTGCTCTGCGTTATCTACTGCTGACTACTGCACTCTGTATATTGCACACGCCTGACCTCTACATGCTGTGTTTTACACACTCCTGATCCCTGCACTCTCTACATTACACACCTCTGATCCTTGCATGCTCTGTGTTATCTACTGCTGACCCCTGCACTCTGTATATTGCACACACCTGTCCCCCTGCATGCTGTATATTACATACCCCTGACACCTGCACTCTGTACATTAGACACCTGACCCATGCATGCTGTGTGTTAAATGTTCCTGACTGCACTCTGTACACTACATAATCCTGACTCTGCACTCTGTACATTACATACTCCTGACCCCTGCACTCTGTACATTACATACTCCTGACCCCTGCACTCTGTACATTACATAATCCTGACCCCTGCAATCTGTACTTTGCATACTCCTGACCCCTGCACTCTGTACTTTGCATACTCCTGACCCCTGCACTCTGTACTTTTCACACTCCTGACCCCTGCACTCTGTGCTTTGCATACTTCTGACCTCTTCACATTTTACGTCACATACTTCTGACATCTATGCTCAAGTTTTAAGCACAGTCTACTGCACAATTTTGACACACTGCCTCAGTCTTCCCCTCTGCAGGGCCAAGAGAGGAGGAGCCTATCCATTGGGCTGTACAGGGTCCATGACTTCTAATGGCGGCCCTGTACATAGCAGTGGGGTTTTGATGCAAACAGTAATATATATGAACACATAATATCATAGACCAAGTCACTTAGATAAAGTTAAAACATTCTATTAAATTAACTTTATCTACAAGGCCGAGGAAAGGGTTATAAGCGCCCGCGTTGCGGCGCTGCCGAAGCACTTTGCAGGCGCTTCGGCAGCGCTGCCCATTCATTTAATTTGGGCCCCAAAGATGCTGCTTCTCGGACTTTTTCTAACATCCTGCAAGCGCAACGCCTGAGTGTGAAAGCATTCGGGCGTTCACACCAGGGAGGCGTTTTACAGGCGCTACTTCTAGCGCTAAAACGCCTCATTGTGAAAGTAGCCTTAATGACCAAGCCATTTTTTGCGATACGGCACTGCGTTACTTTGTGCGGCGCTGTACTAAAATAAAATGTATGTCTTTTTTTTCGCACAAATAGAGCTTTCTTTTGGTGGTACTCTGCCATTTTTATTTTTTGCGCTAGAAATAAAAAGAGAGCGACAATTAAAAAAACAAAAAAAACAATATTTTTTACTTTCTGCTATAAAACATATCCAATATAAACATTTAAAAAAATCAAATTTCTTCATCAATTTAGGCCAATATGTATTCTGCTACCTATTTTTGGTAAAAAAAAATCCCAATAAGCATGTATTGATTGGTTTGCGCGAAAGTTATATAGTGTCTACAAACTCTGGGATATTTTTATGGCATTTTAGGGTTTTTTAATTTTTTTACTAGTAATGGCGGCGATCAGCGATTTTTAGCGGGACTGCGATATTGCAGCGGACAAATCGGACACCCAACTGACACTTTTGACACTTTTTTGGGAACCAGTGACATTATTGCAGTGATCGGCGCTAAAAATTGCACTGTCACTGTACTAATGACACTGGCAGGGAAGGGGTCCACACCAGGGGCGATCAAGGGGTTAAATGCGTCCATAGGAGGTGCTTGCTAACTGTGTGGGGGGATGGTCTGACTGGATGAAGACAGAGATTGGTGCTTCTGGATTAGCAGGAACACAAGATCGCCACCTTTGCCCCTGTCAGAACGGCGATCTGCCTTGTTTACAAAGGCAGATCGCCGTTCTGCCTCTCTGGGGAACGATCGGCGGACCCCAGCGGACATCGCGTCTGATTGGCTTCCCCTCTGGCTAATCAGCATGCGTGCCCCCCCCCCCCCCCCCGCTGTCTATTGCACGAAATGACGTGCAGGTACATCGTTTCGCGCAATAGAGCCGACCTGCCCAAGTATACCTGCAGTAGGCGGTCGGCACGTGGCTAACAACTGATTACTCATCAGCTGTCAGCAGGCTTCCCGGCTGACAGCTGAAATTTTAAACAAAAGAATGCCAGCAATAGAAAATTCCAAAAAAAAAAAAACAGTGTGGGTCCTGCCCCCAATCCCTCCTAATCCTCCCCCCCCCCAAATCACCCCTCCTAGCACAAATTCCCCCTAATAGCTCAAATTGCCTTCCCCCCTCAAAGCAAACCCCCCTTCCCAAATCTCTCCTCCTAGCACAAATCCTCCTCCTCCAACCCGCTCCCAGCACAAGACCCCCCCCCCCATCACCCCTCCTACCAACCCCCCCCAATCATCTTGCCCTTAAAATCCCCCCACTTACCACAAATCCTCTTCTCCCATCCCCCTCCCAGCACAAATCCCCCCCCCAAATCATGACCCGAGCACTAATCCTCTCCCCCTTCCAAATCTTCCCTCTGACTGAGCATGAATCCTTTTTACCCCCTAATCCCTCCTACTAGCACAAATCGTCTCTCCTCTCCAAATCCCCCTTCCTAGCACAAATCCTCCCTCCCAACTAAACTCCTCTCCCCCCCAATCACCCCTTTTAGCACAATAACCTCTGCTCCCAATTCACCCCCAGGACTAACCCTATTCCCCCTCTATATCCTCCCTTCTAGCACAAATCCTCTCCCCCCTCAAACTTACCCTCCTTGCACAAATTCCCCCCCCCTCCAATCACCCTTCCAAGCACCCCCCCATCCCTCTTCTAGCTCAAATCCTCTTCCCTCTATCCCCCTTCCCAGCACGACCCCCTTCCCAAACCACCCCTTCTAGCACAAATTCCCCCTCCAATCCCACAAATCCCCATCCTCGCAAACAATTCTCACCTCCCTCCGAAATCCCCCTCTTAACACAAATCTTCTCCCCCTACCTCCTCCCAGCACAATCCCCCCCCCCCCCCCCCCCAAAATCACCCCTCCTAGGACAAATTACACCCTCAAATCACTCCCCTAGCACTAATCTTCTCCCCCCTCCAAATCCCCCCTAATCTAACACAAATCCGCCCCCCAACCTAACAATAATCCTTTCCCCCCCTCCAAATCATCCCTTCTAGCACTAATTTGCTTCCCCCCCTGCAAATTTCCTTTCCCCCCTCCAAATCCTCCCCTCAAACACACTCACACTCCTTTCCAGAACAAATCCCCCTCTAGCACATATCCTCTTCCCCACTATCCCCCTTCCAGCACAACCCCCCTCCCCAAATAACCCCTTGTAGCACAAATCCCCCCAACCCCCCACCAGCACTAATCCTCTCCCCCCTCCAAATGCCCCCTCCTAGCACTAATCCTCTACCCTTCTAAATCCCCCTTCTAGCACAAATACTCTCATCCTCAGAGATTTCCTCTCACTTTCTGTTGTGTCTTCTGGATAAATAAGAAGTGAAGGGAAATCTCCCCACCGATCCATAACTGATGAAACACACATTTTGGCTACACTTGTATGTATCCTGCAATATGGAATACTGAATTTGTATATATTTATCAGCTGACCCTCCTTCTCTCACCTCGCAGTGGGCGGAGTTTATCCTGTTTGGCGCACTCCTGGTCGCTGTTTCCATCATCTTCTCCATCATGGGATACTTCTTCGTTCCGGTGGACCCCAATGACCTGATAGAAGACGAGGACAGAGACGATATGAAGAAGCCAATACCCGACTTCTATGAGACCGGTATAGACAATATAGAGGAGAAGAAGACGAAGATCTAAAATGTATAAAACAGAAAATAAGCTAATTTTTCAAAAACCTATTTCTATAAATCTTCAATTCTGCTCTTGAGGAGCCTCTCTCCGAACTGGACGACTCCTGACCAGCCGCGTATGGCAGTCCTGGGTCATCACCATCCCTTCCTCCCTCTTCACAAAGGACTTTATCTTTCATCCCCGATGGACACCGAGCTGTGTATGAGCCAAAGGAAGCTGTATATAAAACCAGCTTTTCTTTAATTGATCCTCACAAGGGGGCGCTATATAGCCAGGGCAGCTGCTAGGGTGGTACAGGCAGCCCTCCTATACCAGGCCTGGGCCTAATTGAAATAGTGGGTGGCCCACAGAGCTTCCCCCCACCAGAACTCCCTGTATAGACTGTATACATCCTGCCACACAGTGCTGAGGAAGATCGTGTCCTCCAGGCCACCATTCTGACCTCAGCAAGAAGTGCCAAGGTTTTCATGGTGATGGGGGTGCCAGCCACAGTGTCACAAGATGTAATCTGGTGGATGGTGAACTTTGGCATATGCCAGGCACATGGCCAGTGATGGGTGGAGGGACTCAGGTTTTTGATCGCTGGTAGAGGTGGGCACAACCTGTAGTAGGCCAGTAATATAAGGAATAATGGGAGGCCAAGGAAAGTCCTGACCCCTGCACTACGTACATAACACTCACCTGACCCTGCACTCTGTGTGTATTACACCCCCCTGACCCCTGCACTCTGTGTATTACACCCCTCTGACCCCTGCACTCTGTGTGTATTACACCCCCCTGATCCCTGCACTCTGTGTATTACACCCCTCTGACCCCTGCACTCTGTGTGTATTACACCCCCCTGACCCTGCACTCTGTGTATTACACCCCTCTGACCCCTGCACTCTGTATATTACACCCCTCTGACCCCGCACTCTGTGTATTACACCCCCCTGACTCTGCACTCTGTGTATTACACCCCTCTGACCCCTGCACTCTGTGTATTACACCCCCCTGATCCCTGCACTCTGTGTATTACACCCCTCTGACCCCTGCACTCTGTGTGTATTACACCCCCCTGACCCTGCACTCTGTGTATTACACCCCTCTGACCCCTGCACTCTGTATATTACACCCCTCTGACCCCTGCACTCTGTATATTACATTCCTCTGACCCCTGCACTCTGTGTATTACACCCCTCTGACCCCTGCACTCTGTGTATTACACCCCCCTGACCCCTGCACTCTGTGTGTATTACACCCACCTGACCCGGCACTCTGTGTATTACACCCACCTGACCCCGCACTCTGTGTATTACACCCCCCTGACTCTGCACTCTGTGTGTTACACGCCCATGTCCCCTGCACTCTGTGTATTACACCCCCCCTGACCCTGCACTCTGTGTATTACACCCCCCTGACCCTGCACTCTGTGTATTACACCCCCCTGACTCTGTACTCTGTTTATTACACCCACCTGACCCCTGCACTCTGTGTATTACACCCCCCTGACGCTGCACTCTGCGTATCACACCCCCCTGACCCTGTACTCTGTTTAATACACCCACCTGACCCCTGCACTGTGTGTTATCCACTCCTGACCCCTGCACTCTGTGTGTTATCCACCCCTGACCCCTGCACTCTCTACACTACACACCCCTAATCCCTGCATTCTCTGTGTTATCTACTGCTGACACCTGCACTAGGGTTGCCACCTGTCCAGTATTCACCCGGACAGTCCGGGTTTTGAATCATGTGTCCGGGTTTCAGCCCACCTGAAACCTGGACACATTATTCAGACCTTGCTTTGGCTCCCCAAGTAACCAAGATAGTCAGACAAAATCTGTTGCCGTCCTTGAGCTGTGGGCAGCTGTCTGGGGCCAGATTTAGCATCACTGAAGGGTGGGGCGATGATGTCAGCAAGAGCAATTTGGCCACACCCACCGTTTGCCATGGTGCGCTCTGCGCGCTACATTACTGCTCTCATTGGAGCACCCAAATGTGTTGAGTAGTGTTTACTGCAAAAAAAAAAAAATTGCCTTGTGCTGCAAATGTGTGTGGGTTTGGCTTGAAGAAAAGGTGGCAGCCCTACCCTGCACTCTGTATATTGCACACACCTGTCCCCTACATGCTGTGTTTTACACACTCCTGACCCCTGCACTCTCTACATTACACACCCCTGATCCCTGCACACTCTACATTACACACCCCTGATCCCTGCATGCTCTGCGTTATCTACTGCTGATCCCTGCACTCAGTATATTACACACACCTGACCCCTAAATTCTGTGTTTTACACACTCCTGACATTACATACTCCTGACACCTGCACTCTGCACATTACAGACACCTGACCCATGCATGCTGTGCGTTAAATGCTCCTGACCCCTGCACTCTGTACATTACATACTCCTGACCCCTGCACTCTATACATTACATACGCCTGACCCCTGCAATCTGTACATTACATACTCCTGACCCCTGCACTCTATACATTACATACTCCTGACACCTGCACTCTGTACATTACATATTCCTGACCCCTGCAGTCTGTACTTTGCATACTCCTGACCCCTGCACTCTGTACTTTGCATACTCCTGACCCCTGCACTCTGTACTTTGCATACTCCTGACCACTGTACTCTGTGCTTTGCATACTTCTGACCACTGCATTCTGTACTTTGCATACTCCTGACCTCTGCATTCTATGCTTTGCATACTTCTGACCCCTGCACTCTGTACTTTGCATACTCCTGACCTCTGCATTCTATGCTTTGCATACTTCTGACCCCTGCACTCTGTACTTTGCATACTCCTGACCACTACACTCTGTACTTTGCATACTACTGACCCCATGCACTCTGTACTTTGCATACTCCTGACCCCTGCACTCTGTACTTTGCATACTTCTGACCCCTGCACTGTGTACTTTGCATACTTCTGACCCCTGCACTCTGTACTTTGCATACTTCCGACCCCTGCATTCTGTGCTTTGCATACTTCTGACCACTGCACTCTGTACTTTGCATACTTCTGACCACTGCACTCTCTACTTTGCATACTTCTGACCTCTGCACATTTTACGTCATATACTTCTGACATCTATGCTCAAGTTTTAATCACAGTCCACTGCACAATTTTGACACACTGCCTCAGTCTTCTCCTCTGCAGGGCCAAGAGAGGAGGAGCCTATCCGTTGGGCTGTACAGGGTCGTGACTTCTAATGGCGGCCCTGTACATGGCAGTGGGTTTTGATGCAAACAGTAATATATATGAACACAAAATATCATAGACCAAGTCACTTAGATAAAGTTAAAAGATTCTATTAAATTCACTTTATTTACAAGACTTGGTGGACAATATCTCATATGCATATATCATATGGTTCGGGTTAAAATCCGCTGCTCTGTAGCGCCCCCTTGTGAGGATCACTATATTGGGCAGATTTTGTTTGATAGAATGATTGCACTTTTAGTGATTTCTTCCATATAAATGGAAAAAAAGAATACAAAAAAAGAAGAAAATTGATGTATCTCTTATGACACTTTTTCTTGAAGCAGAGAAGGTTGTACGTTATTTTGTGTCTCTTCCATAAGAAGCCGAGTCGTCTTCTGACCCGAACATAATGCACTTTATCAGCCAATCTGCGTTATGAAATATGTCTACATCGGCCAATTACCTCGTTCTGTCAGATCTCTTGTTATTTCAAATCATGGACATTGTCAAAAATAAAAGAAATTCCTACATTGTTTATTAATAAAAAGAAATATAAACTACTTTCAAATACAAGAATCTGCGTGATTTCTAAAAGAACAATTTGCAACATAACGATTCATCCATTCATCTTCCAATCTTAGGTTGGGTTCACACCTAGCGCTCGCGTCTTGGCAGTGGCGGCCCGTCCATAAGAAGTGCAGGGGCGCCGCCCCCCCCCTAATCCATGTGCCCGGCCTCTAATCCATGCGCCTGACTCCTAATCTACATGCAGGGCGCCGAACACATGGAACTTATTGAGGATTTTTTTTTAGAAGCACATGATTAGAGCCTGAGACTCTACTTGGCTTCAAAAAAGGGTGGGCTCAGAGAACTGCGCCCGGAGCCCATCCAATTGTGTGACAATAGAGAATTAATATTCGCTATTGTCTTCCCGATTCTCCTCCCAGCCAATCAGGAAACAGGTCCTGAGACCCGTCACCCTATTGGCCAAGAGGAGAAGCGATCCTATTGGCCATCTAGGAGGAGGAGGAAGGAGATGATGCCAAGGAGGAGGAGAGGCAGGGGAAGCCACCGCCCGGAGGAAGCGCTGCCTGTGACCTAGATGGGGTAAGTGCGGGGCTGGTGACCAACCGACCAACCAGGGGGGTGCAGAGGTGACCCGACCGACTGGGGGGGGGGGGGGGGGGGGAGTTGACACTGACTGGTTTGCCGCCACTGTGTCTCAGCGCACAAGTTTTGTATTGTTCAGTACCAGGTAATAAAGTATGATATTAATGCTTCCTCATTGTGGTTACATTAGAAATTCCATAATAAACACACAGATTATCAGCTCTGAGGTCCGGCATCCCGCTGGTGTGCACTGGAACAGATGGTTTGAGGGGTATTTCGGCCCCCGGGGCCGCCAGTGTGAACATCTGTCTGTTTCCCGTCTCGACCTCCCATCCTTCTCTATTCTCTTCAAAACGTCAAAAACTCATTTTTGGCTGCAGCTTTAATTTCCAGGATATTCCAGTAATAATAATAATATATTATAGTAATAATAATGATAATAATAATAATGAAATATATCCAAATATATAAAACAAACAAAAGAAAAAAAAAGAGAAAAATATAATATATATATATATATATATATATATATATATATATATATAAATACATAAGAATTATAATTAGGAATGGAGGTAAGGATTAAAATTGTCTTCTCCACACTGAGTAGATCTCCCTTAAATCTTCCCTTCAGTTTCGCACAGTTGTACCGGCTCCTCTTCTGGACTGAAATGGCTTCCTCTGATTTTACTGCACACTGTGAGCTTCTCACAATGTGCATTAGAAGCTGCAGCAAATCAGATAGAGCTCCGCCTCATTTCCTGGCTGGAAGACATCCAACATCATCTTTCCTTTTCTTCCGAAGCCTGACTACACACATCCAACATGCAAAAAAGGTATTATCAGCAAATGGCCCATCAGGAGTCCTGGTGGAATCGTGCACATTTATCCGGGTATGCATTGTTATTAATAAAAATACATCCAGATGAATGTTACAGCAACCTTCAGTTGCAGGGGCCCCTGAGGGTGATCATGATGGGGGCGTCCCTTATGATGTCGGAGACCTGAAGACAAGATTTGTGGAGATGAGGAGATCTTTCAACTGTTGTCCAACCAGCCTGGAACGTAGCTTTTCACGAGCAGGAACCATCGTGTGGCTATGGAACTCCGAGTTGGCCTATCTACTCTGTGTCTTAGGCCTTAGTAGCTTCTCATCTGTCATACAATCAGACCTCTAATTATAAGAATTGGCCGTCGGATGCCTAACCTGGCTCTAGTCTATGCTGATTATTGCGCTCTGAGCTAAAACTAGCTATAGAATCCCAGTCTAAAAGGGATGGGGTTAATTAAAATGACAGGAGCTGCATATAAATGTTATTGCAATGAACAGATCCACCTACTAATATACTGGAAGGGGATCACTACACACATAGAGTAGCATGAGAGATAATAACAATAGGACAAAACTACTTCTGTCACAAGGATTTAGATGCACACTCAAGCTATGGGCAGCTGCAGTTATACCATTAGAACATAGGATTACTTGCCTAATAGTCTCTGTTTCTGGTCTGGGTTACAATACAACTGGGTGTGAATAAGGTCACCTGGCTTAGTTCTGTGTCTACTTCTTGGAAATCCCCCCTTTAAATAACATCACAGTCCTCCAGTCTGGGTTTTTCACCAAGCTTGCAGGGACAGAAAGTACCTGTCTGTAACCAACTAACTCTGTGGTAATAACAAGCAAACGCTATTTACATGTACAGACGGTAGAGGATGACAGACTCCTACATGTGCCCAGAGAAGTGCATACGACCACAACCAACATGCACTGCTCATTCCAATTGAATGAAAATGAGAGGAAAAGGAGAGGTTCGGGAGCACACAGACGTTGTTATATGCAGGCTGAAAAACACAATAAGAAACAATTTGAAGAAGAATAGATGACAGGGCCATTAAGTAGTGGATGTGTATGGATTATTTTTGAAAAATATTGTATCACTTTAAGGAAGCAAAGTTGCATGAATTTGAAAAAGGTTATTTACAGTTTAAAAAAAAAAATCTGCAATAATGTAAGAGGGTGAACTTTGGCGGTGGAAACACCCAGACGATAAACAATTTTTATGTCACTCAGACTCTTTTCACACCATGTCTAGGATCGATATGGTCTTCGCCTCTACAGACACTCTCCCCCTTGTCTCTGCGGTTACATATTTGCCCAGAGGGGTTTCAGATCACGCTCCTCTCTCTGTGGACCTAGACATCCTTCCAGGCTCAGGTCAGGCCATTTGGCGACTAAATTCTTATTGGCTGGAGGATGAGATGGTGCAAGAGACCTGCAGGAGGGGTATTGTGGAATACTGGAGAGACAATGTGGGAACGGCAGACCCCTCTACAGAATGGGAAGCCTTTAAGGCCACACTGAGGGGTACTTTTATGTCCATCACCGGGGTTTTGAGGAAAAATAACCAACAGCTTACTGCAGAACTAGAGACCGCTATGGTGCAGGCAGAGTCTAGCTATGCCACTGACCCGTCCCCTGATAAGAGAAAGATTTATGGTTACAGAGGCGTAGAGAATATGAGATTCGTTTATTAGATCTTACACAAAACAGATTATTACACACTACACAGAAAGCATTTGAACACGGTAACAAAGCTGGGCGTCTCCTGGCATATCTCACGCGACTAGACCGACCTCCTGTATCCATTCCACGTATTCAGACCATACAGGGCCAAATTAGTGATGTTCCTAGAGATATTATGGAGGCTTTTCTTAACTTTTACAAAGACCTTTATACCTCCAGGGCTGAATACTCTGAAACCCAGCTGGATGAATACCTCGCTGACATATCCCTCCCCTCCCTGTCTTCTGAGAGGAGGGATGAGTTGGAGGCGCCCATATTGGTGGAAGAGATGCTGCAGCCATCTCACAAATGCCAGCCCATAAAACCCCCGGGTTGGATGGTTACCCCACCGAATGGTATACACAGTTTAGGGTATTACTATACCCACGTTTATTGCGTACATATAATAAAGCTTTAGACACTGGGGTTCTGCCCCCCACTATGCGTGAGGCCTTGATCATACTTCTGCTGAAACCTAGGAAAGATCCACTTAAATGTGAATCATACCGACCAATATCCCTTATCAATGTGGACGTTAAGATACTGGCTAAAGTGCTTGCAAATCGTTTAAATAAAGTGGTCACCACTCTGGTTAACAGTGACCAGGGGGGCTTTATACCAGGAAGATCCACTAGAATGAATATTCATAGATTATTTCACAATTTGCAATATCCACATGATTGCCCCCCAACGCGGGCCATAGTATCCTTAGATACTTGCAAAGCATTTGACAGTGTGGAATGGCCGTATCTTTTTCGGGTGTTGCAGTTGTATGGTTTTGGCCCGCGTGTAGTGGCATGGATAAGACTCCTTTATACCTCCCCCCAGGCCAAGGTTCGAGTTAACTCCTCGGTTACAGAGACATTCCCCATTACAAGAGGTACAAGGCAAGGTTGCCCGCTGTCCCCACTTCTATTCGCCCTAGCCATGGAGCCCCTAGCGGCACGTATTCGCTCATCTTCATCTATTAAAGGACTTCCTATTGCCACTATAGAAGAGCGAATTTCGCTCTATGCAGACGACACATTGGTGTATCTGGCAGATACTAGCGGGTCACTTCAGTCTTTGCTAGCTGAAATTAACATATTCTGAGATTTCTCTGGTTTCCGGGTGAATTGGGATAAATCAAGTCATTTCCCCTTGGATACAGCAGCGATTCCCCAGATTCATCCGGATTCTAAATTACAGGTGGTGTCCTCCTTTCGATACCTTGGGGT
Organism: Lithobates septentrionalis; assembly: GCA_037952835.1. Lineage (NCBI taxonomy): Eukaryota > Metazoa > Chordata > Amphibia > Anura > Ranidae > Lithobates > Lithobates septentrionalis. The sequence goes on along the minus strand of JBBDGP010003317.1, from coordinate 272,351 downwards.
CCTAGTACAATCGCCCCTATCCACTTACATCACTAATAATTTAGATCCCATATTGAATCGCTTACAGGAGCAAACTAAACAATGGATGGATCTGCCCCTTGACCTTATGGGAAGAGCAAATCTCCTCAAAATGGTCTATCTCCCGAAATTGCTATATGTTCTGGCTAATTCCCCATGTGCAATCCCTAAATCTATTTTATAATATAAACGTATTGACACGATATGTGTGACGTTCCTGTGGAAGGGGGGATCCCCCAGAGTGGCACTTGAGACTCTAAGGCTGCCGTCTTGCATGGCCGGCCTGGCATTTCCAAATTTCTTTCTTTATTATTTAGCGTCTCAACTGGTGCATATACATGACTGGTTACATCCAGCCCTGGCAAATGCATGTACTACTACTGAAGGTGCCATCGCGACTTCCATGGAAACTCTCCATAATATCATTTATAGGGGCAAAGTCCCAAATAGACCAGGTACTTCCATGCTGGCAACTACACTTTCAATCTTCCAACACATAGTCAAAAAAATTTCTCGACATACTTGGTCGGCATCCCCGAACAATCCTCTGTGGTTTAACCCCACTTTACAGGAACTTAACTCCTTATCCGAAGCTAAACATTGGTACTCCAAAGGGGTAAAGTGATTTTAATTTACCAAGCTCCTACCTGTTCCACTATTACCAGCTTAGACATGCTATCCAAGCTCAGTTTGGCTCCCTAAAGGACCCCATAGACTTGCCCCCATTGGAGAGACTGCTAAGACAACCTGATCCTAATAAACTTGTCTCTGCTTACTACGCTGCCCTAATGACAGATTTTAACCCCAGATTCAGCAAAGCGCAGAATAAATGGGCAGACATGGACATTTCACTTACGGAGGAAGACTGGACTGAATTTAGTGACACATACAAAAATACTGTTATCTCATCTAAAGACCGGGTCATACAGATTAAGATTTTTCACCAATCTCATCTTACCCCGGCTAGGCTGTGTAAGATGGGGTTGAAACCCAATGCTGAATGTTTTAGGGGCTGTGGGGGAGATGCTGATTTCCTACATTGCTTCAGGACTTGTCCGGTGGTTCGGGACTTTTGGAAAGAGGTGGGTTCTTTCATTTCCTCAGCTCTAGGACTCCCCAATATTATTCACCCGAAGAATGGCTTACTGGGGGTCTTTGGTGATTTACAGATACCAAAACAGGCTAAGAGACTATTACGTATCCTTTATTTTTATGTTAGTTTTTATGTAAGTCTATACTACTATCCTGGAAAGGTATACAAACACCTTTGAAATCCCTATGGCTAAAACTAATTAATGATGTTATACTGTTATATAAACTTACATTTGAACTTAGGAAACGAAAAAAAATGTTCCACAAAATATGGGACAGGTGGCTGGCTAGCCCCATGACCCTCTCTATATAGTGTGTGCTTGATCTATGCCATTCTCATGCCGTGCCAGAATGAACACCATATATATGTGAACTACTATATCTCATATTCGTGAATAACTGGTTATGCATAACCTATGTAATCAATCTCAGATCGAATTACCAACAGCTAGCTGTTTGGTCTTTTTCTCCCCCCCTCATATGTAGACAATATACTTGACAAGGTATACCAATGTTTAACAGTGATTTATTTGGTGACTGTTTGTTGTGTTTTTTTTTCTCGTACAACTGGTTTGTGTTGTATTAAAAACAAAAAATCAATAAAAATATCTTTAAAAAAAAAAAAATGTAAGAGGGTGGGGAGAGGGGGAATGTTGTGGAAATGGATGAAGGTCTGTTGTAACCGATTGGTGATGTAGAAAATGAAGAGAAGTCGAATATGCAGCCAGGATCCAGTTGTTCCAGCCAAGACACTTCTCCGTTTCCTAGATGCACCATAAATATGTACGATCTGCTCAGCCAGGTGTACATGTTTGTCAGATGGATGGTGCACTAAACATTCAACTTATAGGTGTGGGGGGGGGGGGGGGGGAAGCATTCAGATTGGAAGAATCTGCCTGTGTGAGGCTATCGCAGTGATTGGATCAACCAGACAATATCCTGATACATGAATTACACTATATTGTCAAAAGTATTGGGACGCCTGCCTTTACACACACATGAACTTTAATGACATCCCAGTCTTATGCTGGCCATACACTATACAGAAAATCGGCCGAACCCCTTTTCGAAAAACGAACGTTCGACCGTGACCGCAAACGATCGTGCCATCATATAATGACCGATAATCTGTTCAGTGGACATGAATAAGTAATTTTGTGTTCATTTTTTTACATATACCTAGTGCAGGCAGTTCGGACGGGAAACACATTAACCTTGCAATTTATCGTACGTTCGGCAGAAATTTTCCAAACATGCCGTTCGTTTTTTTTCCACAAAAACGTCACAAACGATTATCGATTTGTACCCACTAACTTGCCGAAAAACGAACGAAGTGTCCATACGAACGATTTTTCGGCCGATTTTTCGTATAGTGTATGGCCAGCATTAGTCCGTAGGGTTCAATATTGAGTTGGCTCCGCCCTTTGCAGCTATAACAGCTTCACCTCTTCTGGGAAGGCTGTCCACAAGGTTTAGGAGGGTGTCTATGGGAATGTTTGACCATTCTTCCAGAAGTGCATTTGTGAGTTCAGGCACTGATGTTGTGCAGGCCAGTCAACTTCCTCCACCCCAAACTCGCTCATCCATGTCTTTATGCTTTGTGCACTGGTCCAAATCATTTGGTGGAGGGGGGATTATGGTGTGATGGTGTGGGGGGAGGGGGGATTATGGTGTGGGGGGTTGTTTTTCAGGGGTTGGCTTGGCTCCTTAGTTACAATGAAGGGAACTCTTAAGGCGTCAGTATACCAAGACATTTTGGACCATTTCAGGTTCCCAACTTTGTGGGAACAGTTTGGGGATGTCCCCTTCCTGTTCCAACATGACTGCGCACCAGTGCACAAAGCAAAGTCCATAAATGGATGAGCGAGTTTGGGGTGGAGGGACTTGACTTGCCTGCACAGAGTTCTGACCTTAACCCGATAGAACACATTTGGGATGAATTAGAGCGGAGACTGTGAGCCAGGCCTTCTCATCCAACATCAGTGCCTGACCTCACAAATGCGCTTCTTGAAGAATGGCCAAACATTCCCATAGACACCCTCCTAAACCTTGTGGACGGCCTTCCCAGAACCTTGTGGACGGCCTTCCCAGAAGAGTTGAAGCTGTTATAGCTGCAAAGGACGGAGCCAACTCAATATTGAACCCTACAGACTAATGCTGGCCATACACTATACAGAAAATCAGCCGAACCCCTTTTCGAAAAACGAACGTTCGACCGTGACCGCAAACGATCGTGCCATCATATAATGACCGATAATCTGTTCAGTGGACATGAATAAATAATTTTGTGTTCGTTTTTTTACATATACCTAGTGCAGGCAGTTCGGACGGGAAACACATTAACCTTGCAATTTATCGTACGTTCGGCAGAAATTTTCCAAACATGCCGTTCGTTTTTTTTCCACAAAAACGTCACAAACGATTATCGATTTGTACCCACTAACTTGCCGAAAAACGAACGAAGTGTCCATACGAACGATTTTTCGGCCGATTTTTCGTATAGTGTATGGCCAGCATAAGACTGGGATGTCATTAAAGTTCATGTGTGTGTAAAAGCAGGCGTCCCAATACTTTTGGTAATATAGTGTAGATGGAGAAACGATTTAAAAAAAAACACTTTTCCTATGTTAATTGCCCCCCACCCTGCAGATTTCACAGGATCCGTGGCTCTGACCCCTCATGTCTGCCACACACCGAGGAATGGTCTGCCAGCCCAGGGCAGTCCGAAGGTCAACAATCACCTCCATAGGTGTGCGCAGCCTATTGTATTAGGGTGTGCACCTCAAAGCTCCAACACATATGGCTTTGTGACACATTAACCGGCCTCTTCCCCACTCGTCATTCTAAAACAATGGGGGGGGGGGGGGGGGGAGCAGGTGAGCACACAGGGGGACCTGGGCAGCAGAAAAAAAAGGAACTGGGACAAGAGGGGTGGTATACATTGGTACCAATCCCCTGTATTTTCCTCCCGTGGCAGCTGAATATCGGCGAGAGGAAGAGCAGAAGCCTACTTTCAGCTGCTGCAGAAGAAAATACAGATCGGTCCCTTAATTTCCACTCCAGCCGCCTATTCTGTCCAGGTTCTGGGGGTCGGCAAGTAAAGATTGCGGCTTACCTGTCACCTGCCCACAATTGATGGGTTGCCAACTCCAGGATTAGGGTGTGCCCAGGCACACCTGGCACACCCCTTGCACACGCCTATGATCACCTCCACTCATCCCAACCAGGGAAACAATAGGAATGCTGACTATTGGTGGCCAGTTTTTCATTAACTGTAGGGCATGCACTATTTTTGGAAAAACCCTGACCGGATTGCATAGTACTTTTGTACCATGTGATCTGTTGCAGGCAAACACTGCACTGCATTTGGGGTGTCATCAACTTAACATGGAGACTCCCTGCAGATCACAACTCCTGTATGTTCTAAACATGCTGCGGGAAACGCACACACGGATCGCATTCTAGTGTGAACTGGGGCTTTGTGTAGACGGCCGTTGGTGACAATTGATGCCTTTTCAACTTGGGTGCAGCGCAGCTCAAAAGCATCTCAATGGGACGCGCCGCGTCTAAGGAAACGTGACAGTCGCAGCCTCAGAATCGTCATCCGCAATGCAACATTGAAGTAAATTGGGATCTGTTGGCTTGTGTTTAATGTATGTTTCAAAGGCATGTCCACCAACGCAGGAAAACTCCCGTCTACATGAGCTCTGAGTGGTATAAATGATTTTAGATACATTATTTCCTCTGATAACGTTCCTCATCAGAACATCCAATGCCCAGACATGAAGACTCATCGATGTGCAGACAGAAATACATTGTTACTTTATCTCATGAATCGCAACTTTGTCTCCTTCCTCTGTTCTCATCACAATCATCTCCAGACAGAAGCTAGAGAGATATTTTAAGAAATGTATTCCCTGCGATGACCTTTGCAAATTTTTACATTCTCCATCGCTCTGAAATAAAAAATATGATGTGCATTAAATTAAGCTGATTTGTGCTCTATTTAGAGAAAAAAAAACATAATAAATGTAAAATATTGGAAGTGTTAGGAAATGGCTAGCGGTGGGGGGTTTATACCTTGTATACACTTCGTATTATCCACCTCAGATCCGGAAGGTTTTACCCCCCTTCGTGGCCAAGTCATTTTTTGCTATTTGGATTACAAAATTTTTTTATTAACCTCCCTGGCAGTATGATTATGTCAGATTTTTGAGGCTTAAAGCGGTACATTGTTTTGCATAGAAATTTGGCAGTTTATGTTGTTGGCCTGTAATTCTTAGAAATAACTCACTTAGACCCCTTTCACTATTTTTAGCGCTGCTTTACAGTCGTTTTAGGGGTGGTATTCGGCCGTTAGTGGGGGGGGGGGGGGCGGTTTTACCCCCTGCTAGCAGACGAGAAAGGGTTAAAACCACTGCAGAGCGCTGCAGCAGCAGCAGTATGCCGGCGGTATATCCACGCTGCCCCATTCATTTCAATGGGCAGGATCGGTGAAGGAGTGATGTATACACGCCGCTCCTTCACCGCTCCAAAGATGCTGCTAGCCAGGGGCGTTGCTGGATCTACAAAAGATCTGGGGCTAAAGCCCATAGCAGTGTAGTAAAGAAAGTTATATGCTTGGGCGGGCATACACATGTAAATACAGTAATATACATGTGTGTGTGTATCCCCAGAGAGCCCCCCACTTACATCTGGGTCCCCAGAGAGCCCCCCCCCTTACATCAGGGTCCCCAGAGAGCCCCTCCTTACATCAGAGTGCCTAGAGAGCCCCCCCCGCATCAGGGTCCCCAGAGAGCCCCCCACTTACATTAGGGTCCCCAGAGAGCCTCGCCTTTAAATCAGGGTCCCCAGAGAGCCTCCTCCTTGCATCAGGGTCCCCAGAGAGCCTCCCCCTTGCATCAGGGTCCCCAGAGAGCCCCCCACTTACATCAGGGTCCCCAGAGAGCCTCCCCTCCCCTTGGGGACCTCTGCAGAGACTCGGGGCTATGGGCCCCAGATTCGGGGCTATAGCCCCAAAAGCCACCCCCTAGAGACGCCACTGCTGCTAGCAGGACTTTTTTTTAGCGTCCTGCCAGCGCACCGCTCCAGTGTGAAAGCCCTCAGGGCTTTCACACTGGAGTGTGAGGAGCAGCTCTTTCAGGGTGCTTTGCAGGTGCTTTTTTTAGCACTGTGGCGCTTGCAAAGCGCCCCAGTGTGAAAGGGGTCCTAGACCCCTTTCACACTGGGGCAGCAGCGGTAGTTTTAGCAGCGCTTTACCCACTGTTATACCGGCGCTTTGGGCAGGAGCGGGGCACTTTTAGCCCCCTAGAAGGGGTTAAAAGTGCCCGTGTAGCACTTTGCAGGCGCTTTGGCAGCACTGTCCATGCATTCCAATGGATGGGGGGCGGTAGGGGAGCGGTGTATACAGCGTTCGCAAACCGCCACAAAGAAGCTGCTTGCAGGACTTTTTCTAATGTCCTGAAACAAGCACTCGGGCTCTCACAGTGGGACTGCAGATGAGGCATTTTCCAGGAGCTTTACAGGCGCTATTTTTTGTGCTAAAGCGCCTGAAAAATGCCCCAGTGTGATAGGGGTCTTAAATCTGTCCAAACAAGAGTCTAGTAGACATCCCGGGTATGATAAAGTTTGAAACACAAAATCATGAATTATAATATAATAAATAACTATAAATAATTATAAAAAAATAATAATATAATAATAATAAAATGTATTCAATAATGTAACCAAATAAAAAACACTGAAATTGGTCAGTTGCAGAATTGTCGCTGTCGTCACTTTCAGTGTCTGATGACAAATTTCCCCACAAATCACTCAATCGCTCAATTCTGCAAGTGATTCTTATGATTTACTATCACTCTTTTCTACCTGGTCTAAAGCCATTTTTTGGTTGCCATGGACATTCTCAAGTTTCCAGGCAGAAAGAAAAGTATAGTTGATATAAAATAGCATGCAGGGCACTGGACAAAGCGCCATTTTTTAGTGGGACTGCAACATTGCGGTGGACAAATCGGACACTAAAAATATGCACTGTCACTGTATTAATGACACTGGCAGGGAAGGGGTTAACATCAGGGGCGATCAAAGGGTTAACTGTGTGCCTAGCTGGGGGGGGGTGTTTGTTTTTGAAGCACCTGATTAGAGCCATAGGCTCTAATAGGCTTTAAAAAAGGTGATCTGTGAGCGCAAACCATTGCACTTGCAGTCCACCCAGGTGTGTTAGCAAACAAATGAATATTTGCTTTGCTAACACAGAACCGCCTCTCGGCCAGTCAGGAGGTGCGCATGTAATAACGGTCACCTGATGAAGGCAGAGGCGATTCCAATGGCTGCCTAGCTGAACAGGAAGAAGACGCGCACGGAGGACACAGGAGCCATCGCCACGCTACCCGTCCCACAGCTCGCGGCCTGATCCGCCACCATTATGGGGTAAGTGCCAGGCAGACAGCGGGTGGGCGAGTGAGCAGGGGGGGGCTCACAGTGGCTGCATATTATTGGCACAGAGGCTGCAATTGATGGGCACAGTTGGCTGCATATGATGGGCACAGTGACTGCATATGATGGGCACAGTAGCTGCATATGATGGGCACAGTAGCTGCATATGATGGGCACAGTAGCTGCATATGATGGGCAGAGTTGGCTGCAATTTCTGGGCACATAGGCTGCATATGATTGGCACAGTGGCTGCATATGATGGGCACAGTGGCTGCATATGATGGGCATGTTTTCATGCCATTGTGTACAATTGTCTTGCTAGCCGTGATTGATCACAGGGATCACATGGTACAGACAGGGCCAATCACAGGCCATCTGTACCATCTGATTAGCTGTGGCCAATCACAGCAAAACACACTGAATGAATCAGTTTCATTCAGTAAAATGGTTGCTTATACCAATGAATAGGGGGATTTTAGGGGGTTGTGCTATCCCATCCCATTGTCTCTCTGTCCATCCCACTGTCCATCTCACGGTCCCTCTGTCCATCCCACTGTCCATCTAACTGTCCCTCTGTCCATCCCACTGTCCCCTCTGTCCATCCCACTGTCCCCTCTGTCCATCCCACTGTCCCTCTGTCCATCCCACTGTCCCCCTGTCCATCCCACTGTCCCCTCTGTCCATCCCACTGTCCCCCTGTCCATCCCACTGTCCCCCTGTCCATCCCACTGTCCCCTATCGAATGAATGAATGACTTGTACAGCGCTACAAATGCGGACTGAATCGCCTCAAGGCGCTAGATCCATCCTGTGGTGTCCTGCTGCTTAGAAAAGATGTGTCTTGTTTTTTTTTTCTGATGGCCCGATGGTTTTCTTCCATGCGGATGTTGGCGGGTAGAGCGTTTCATAGCCATGGTCCTTGGACTTCGAATCTTTGTTCTCCCTTTGATTTGTAGCGGGACTTGGGAATGAGGAGGAGGTTTTTGGTTAGTTGATCGGAGACTTCCATTGGGTGTCTAGTGTTTTATTTTCTCGCATAGGTATTGAGGAGCTTTTCCTTGTGTGCATTTGTGGGTGAGGCAGAGGTTCTTGAATGTTATCCGATCCTTTATGGTTAGCCAGTGTAGAGACCTCAGGGAAGGGGAGATGGATTCCCAGGTTTTTTTTTCCTGTTATCAGTCTTGCTGCCATGTTTTGGATGACTTGTAGGCGTGCGATCTGGTATTTAGGTAGTCCTATGTAGAGGGAGTTTGCGTAGTCGAGTCGGGAATTGATGATTGTTCCAACTACTGCTGCTTTGTCCTCTTTTGGAATGAAAGGGATGAGTCTACGTAGCAGGTGGAGGAGATGGTGAGATCCGCTGACTACTGATCCTATTTGTGCATCCATCGACATCTCTGAGTCGAAGGTGACTCCGAGACTTTTGGCTTTGGTGCTTGGGGAGGTGGTCTGTCCAAGGATGGTGGGTGGTGTCCATGGGGTCTTGGTTTTTGTATTTCGGTTTGCGTGGAGGAGAAGAAGCTCTGTTTTGGATCCATTGAGTTTGAGGGAGCTCATGGTCATCCAGTCATCTATCAATGTGAGGCATTTTTCTAGTCCCTAATATTGGTCTTTTTGTCCGGTGATGCGAAAGTAGAGTTGAGTGTCATCAGTGCCATAGGTCCGATTTTCTGATGTTATTGAAGAGAGGACGGATATAGATGTTGAAGAGCATGGGTGATAAGGGTGGTCCTTGAGGGACGCCATAAGAAATTGTGCGAGTTTCAGAGGTGAAGGCTCCTAGTTTCACTGTCTGTGAACGATTTTCTAAGAAGGATGCGAACCATGGTAGATCAGAATCTGTGACTCCTGCTACTTCTTTGAGGCGGATGAGTAGAGTACTGTGGTCCACTGTGTCAAACGCTGCACTGAGGTCCAGGAGACATGATTCTCCGTCATCTGCTGCTTCGAGGGCGTCGTCCCATATTTTGAGAAGTGCCGTTTCTGTGACATGGCCTGGGCGGAAGCCTGATTGAAGCGGGTCCAACAGTTTGTGTGTGTCCAGATGGAGTTGTAGCTGTTGTACTACTGCTTTCTCCATATTCTTGGAGATGGTGTTAAGGCTTACCGGTCTGCGGTAGTTAGGATCTTTGGGGTCGAGGTTGGGTTTCTTTAGGAGGGGTTTGACTATGCCTTGCTTGAGGCTGATCGGAACAATCCCTTCTTTGAACGACTTATTTATGAGATGTGTTATAGTAGGAGCCAAGGTGTCGGAACATTCTTTCAGGAGTTTCGTGGGAATGATGTCATTTGGTGATGTGCTGTCTCGATGGCTTCTGATGATGTTTTTGGTGGTGTCAGCGGTGATCGGGATCAGCGAAAAATTCAGTGATTGTTTGATGTTCGTATCGATTTCCTCTTTTTTCTTTAGTTGAATGAGGTTGGTTGTTTTTTTCTGTTGAATTATTTTCCGAATGTTGTCAATTTTGTCGATAAAAAAATCCGATAACTCATTGCAGAATTCTTGAGTTTCGTTTGCTGGGGGCTCTTGGCAGGTAGGGTTCATAGTCTGAGCGACAAGTTTGAAAAGTTCACGAGGACAGTTTAATGCCGCGTACACACGAGCGGACTTTACGGCGGACTTTGCCCGGCGGATTTTTCGACGTACTTTACGACGGACTTTCTGAATGAACGGACTTGCCTACACACAATCCACCAAAGTCCGTCGAATTCGTACGTGATGAGGTACGACCGGACTAAAACAAGGAAGTTCATAGCCAGTAGCCAATAGCTGCCCTAGCGTGGCTTTTTAGTCCGTCGAACTAGCATACAGACGGCGGACTTTTCGACCGGACTCGATTTCAACGGATAAATTTTAAACAAGTTTCAAATCTAAGTCCGTCCAACTTTTGAGAAAACAAAGTCCGCTGGAGCCCACACACATCGAATTGTCCGACGAAATCCAGTCCGCCGGGCAAAGTCCGCCGTAAAGTCCGCTCGTGTGTACGCGGCATAAAGCTTTTGAGATGGTGTTTGAGAAATGTTCTTTTTTTGCTTTGAAGATTGCTTTGTGATATTTCTTAGTGAGTGCTTTGTAGTATGTGAGGTTTTCCTTTGTAGAATTTCGTCTCCAGGCTCTTTCAGCTCTTCTGCGTTCCTGCTTTAGTAAAGTAAGGGTAAAGTAAGTATCCATCCCACTGTCCCCCTGTCCATCCCACGGTCCCTCTATCCATCCCACGGTCCCTCTATCCATCCCACGGTCCCCTTGTCCATCCCACGGTCCCCCTGTCCATCCCACGGTCCCCCTGTCCATCCCACGGTCCCCCTGTCCATCCCACTGTCCCCCTATCCATCCCACTGTCCATCCCATTGTCCCTCTGTCCATCCCACTGTTCTCCTGTTCATCCCACTGTCCCTCCTGTCCATCCCACTGTCCCACTATCCATCCCACAGTCCCTCTATCTATCCCACTGTCCCCCTGTCCATCCCACTGTCCCCCTGTCCATCCCACTGCCCATCCCACTGTCCCCCTGTCCATCCCACTGTCCCCCTGTCATCCCACGGTCCCTCTGTCCATCCCACACTCCCCCTGTCCATCCCACGCTCCCCCTGTAGATCCTACGCTCCCTCTGTTCATCCCAAGGTCCCCCTGTCCCCCTATCCATCCCACTGTCCCTCTGTCCATCCCACTGTCCCTCTGACCACTCTGCAGCACAATTCTTCCACCCCCTTCCACCCCGCTGCCTCCCCCTGTGGATCCCGCTGGTGTGGGGTTCTTTGGGGTGCTGTGGTTAGGGTGGTCCACTTTGGGGTGCATTAGATATGATGGACTGATTTGGAGTGTTGACATAGAATGGGCCACTTTGTTGTGGTGTTGATAGTGTGGGTTACTATAGGTAGGATGGGCTACTTTGAGTTGTCAGTGGAAGGGTGCAGTGGATAGTAGGGTTGTTGTAGGTAGGGTGGGTTTAATTTAGGCCCCTTCCACGGTTAACGCAATGTGGCTACACCCTCTGTGCGCCGTGGCGTACACAGCACACTGTCTTACTACTCTCTTTAAGCCACCCAAAGGTATGCAAGGTCTTTTACAATCCTATTGTCTTTACAGTGTATACTACAAAGAAAATGCAGTGTGCCAGAAAGAAAAGTGTTTGGGTTTGGCTTGAAGAAAAGGTGGCAACCCTACATCTGTTTCCCCTTCACATCAGATCCCCCCCCCCCCCCACACACACACACATCACAGTCCCCCCTCTTCACAATCACAGTCGTCTCCCTCCCTTTACATCACAGCCCACCTTATAGCCCACCTTACCACCATATAAGAGTCCCCCTCCCTTTATTTCACAGTCCCCCCTTTTAATTGACATTACCCCCATTCTTGACCTGCCCCACATCCTGGCATCACCTGTTTCTTAATATGAAAGGTTGAGAAGTTTCCACCCTCCATCCAAAACTGCTGCAGCTCCCGCCCTCTACCCTGCTGTGAGAATGGAGGCGGGGGGGGGACGGGGACGTGGGAAAGGAATTCATGGCTGCAGTGGTCTGGATGGGACTATCGTTCGGTCCTGATCGCGGTCCACCATTTAACAATCCCTGATTTTAAACCCTTTCCAACTTAAAGTTACCGCAGCACACCATGGGGTGCGCAACCTGTGTCCCTCCAGCTGTTGTGGAACTACAATTCCCATCATGCCTCTGCCTTTGGGGGTAAAGCTTGTGACTTTCATCCTTGCCATGCCTTGTGGGACTTGTAGTTTCACTACAGCTGGAGGGCCACAGGTTGAGCACCCATGAGTCGTAGCCCCCAGCAGACAGAGGTTCTAACCCCTCACCATTCTATACAATGAAAACAAATTGTTTTGCTTGGAGATGACTTATAAACTCTGTGAATGTTTCAGAAAAATTAAGGAAGCCAATTACAGGAGCAGGTGGAGGACTTAAATTGTTTTAAATAGTTGCCAGTACTGTTGCCATGGCTGCCAGTGCCGGGACAGGGTCACCTACCTAGTGCCCAGGGCAAAGATTCCACTTACCCCCCTTACTTCCCTTTGCAAGCCAAAAATTCCCCCTCTTCCAGTACAAATCCCCTCCTCCCAGCTCAAATCCTCTCCCTCCCATAATACCCCCCCCCCCCCAGCACAAATCATCTACCCCTCAAATTTCCCCTCTGAGCATAATAAAACCCCTACCCCTCCAAATACCCCTTTGCCAGCACACATCCCCGTAGCAGTACTGTTGCCATGCCTGCCAGTGCCAGGACAAGGTCACCTAGCACCCAGGGTGAAGATGCCAAGTGAAACCCCTTCCCCCAAAATGTACGAGCATTATGTGTCAGCAAGAAACCCTGCCCCCAATCCCACTTAAAAAAAAAAACATTTGAGCACTAGTCTTCACACTTATTCCCTTATTTACTTTTGCAACCCCAAACAAAAATTCCCCCTCTTCCAGTTCAAATCTCCCCTCCCTAAATTCCCTCCCCCTTCCAGCACAAATCCTCTACCCCTTAAATTTCCCCTCCGAGTATAAATCCTCTCCCCACCTCCAAATCCCCCTTTCCTAGCACAAATCCCTTCACCCCAACCCCAATCCTCTCTCCTAGCAGTAATCGTCCCCCCAAATGTCTTTTTCTTGCACAAACCCCCCCCCCCACAAATCCCCCCACTCTCCTAGTACTAGTTCCCCTCTTCAAATCATCCATTCTAGCACAACACCCTAAAATCCCCACCGCTCCCGGGGCGGGCGCCCCCTTCTGCCCACCCCTTGTCCCGCCCCTAAGGGCTGCACTGACATTTTATCTTTTGGGAAAGCTTTAAGAACACCGATTGGAATGGAAAGGTGTTTTTTTTTTTTTTTTACCAATAAATGAGAAAGTGATTTGTATCGTGTTCAGTTTCTGAATGAAACTGATGTCATTCTTTATTGTTTGAAAGTTAAACTTTTAATGAGTTTTCTGTCATATCTGATATTTATTACAGGACACAAATTTTACTGATAAGCGAGGATCAGCGATATCCTGATTGTGTTCTGGAATGATCTCCGCCATTTAATTCCTCTGTCCAATCAGCTTCAGGGGGGCGCGCGCCCCCCCCCCCCCTTGGCGCTAATGACGCCTGCCCTCCGCCCCGGAGTGAAGGGTGACCTCCATTTAGTAAACGCCGGTTGTTACGGATTTTGGACAGATTTACAGGCGCCTCGTTATAATTACATTTCTTGGCAGCAAAAATGTAAATTCCGAGTTCTGGAAATAAGACGCCGCGTATTGACGGAGGGCGGGGGGGTCGCGGACGCCGATTTATAAAATTTATGTAGAAAAACTTTATTTACTCTTTCTGGACGGACGACGGCTGTTTGGAACTTGTCATAACGATCGGCTACTTAGCGAAGGTTAAAGGTTCCGTCTTCAGACTTCATAAATGTGACAAAATCGTTACAATGTAATGTATTTCTATAAGAATACGAGGATTGGAGCCGTCATTGATCTCCACATCCCAATCAAAGTCCGATATATCAATAGATCATTTGTGTCTTACACAGGGGACCTTCACTGTGCCAAATTAACATCCAAAAAATGGAATATTATACCGTATAAGATTATTTTTTTGTTAATAGATTTTAGTAAGCGGCCAGCTTGGTGAGAACCATTTTATCAATGTGTTTGTGTTTTACCCGCTTGCTGTCCGGGGCAATTTTTGACACACATTATATATTTTTTGAAAGCAGAGGCCCCGGAGAATAAAATGATGGATGGTGCAATTTTTTATGCCAATATCTATACAGTCTTTATCAAATATACATTTTCAGGAAAAAAAAATACTGCACATAAACATAATACCCAATTTGTGGTATATATATATATATATATATATATATATATATATATATATATATATATACACACACACACACACAGTATATACCTGTATATACCTGTTCAATTGCTTGGTAACACAAATTTCTAATCAGCCAATCACACGGCAGCAACCCAATGCATTTAGGCATCTAGATGTGGTGAAGACGACTTGCTGAGGTTCAAACCGAGCATCAGAATGGGGAAGAAAGGGGATTGAAGTGACTTTGAACGTGGCATGGTTGTTGGTGGCAGACGGGCCGGTCTGAGTATTTCTGGGATTTTCACACACAACCATCTCTCTGGGTTTACAGAGAATGGTGGGAAAAAAAGGGAAAATATCCAGTGAGCGGCAGTTGTGTGGAGGAAAATGCCTTGTTGATGTCAGAGGAGAATGGGCAGACTGGTTCCAGATATTGGAAAGGCAACAGTAACTCAAATAACCACTCGTTACATCCAAAGTATACAGAATACCATCTCTGAACACACAACACATCCAACCTTGAAGCAGATGGGCTACAGCAGCAGAAGACCACACCGGGTGCCACTCCTAAGAACAGGAAACTGAGGCTACAATTGGCACAGGATCATCAAAATTGGACAATAGAAGATTGGAAAAACGTTGCCTGGTCTGATGAGTCTGGATTTCAGCTGCGACATTCAGATGGTGGGGTCAGAATTTGGCGCATGGATCCATCCTGCCTTGTATCACCGGTTCAGGCTGGTGGTGGGGGTGTAATGGCGTGGGGGATGGGTTATCACCGGTTCAGGCTGGTGGTGGGGGGTGTAATGGTGTGGGGGATGGGGTATCACCAGTTCAGTCTGGTGGTGGGGGTGTAATGGTGTGGGGGATGGGGTATCACCGGTTCAGGCTGGTGGTGGGGGTGTAATGGTGTGGGGGATGGGGTATCACCGGTTCAGGCTGGTGGTGGGGGGTGTAATGGTGTGGGGGATAGGGTATCACCGGTTCAGGTTGGTGGTGGGGGTGTAATGGTGTGGGGGATAGGGTATCACCGGTTCAGTCTGGTGGTGGGGGTGTAATGGTGTGGGGGATGGGATATCACCGGTTCAGGCTGGTGGTGGGGGTGTAATGGCGTGGGGGATGGGTTATCACCGGTTCAGTCTGGTGGTGGGGGTGTAATGGTGTGGGGGGATGGGTTATCACCGGTTCAGGCTGGTGGTGGGGGTGTAATGGTGTGGGGGATGGGGTATCACCATCTCAGGCTGGTGGTGGGGGTGTAATGGTGTGGGGGATGGGGACAGTGTCCCCATCTTCTGAGGGCTCCTTCCAGCAGGATAATGCACCATGTCACAAAGCTCCAATCATCTCACCACTGGACAATGAGGTCCCTGTCCTCCAATGGCCTCCACACTCACCACATCTCATCCAATAGAGCACCTTTGGGATGTGTTGGAATGGGAGATTGACATCATTGGCAGCCGACAAATCTGCAGCAACTGTGTGATGTTATCAGGTCACTATGGAGCAAAATCTCTGAGGAACGTTTCCAACACCTTGTTGTATCTATGCCACCAAGAATGAAGGCCAAAGGGGGTCCAACCCGCTACTAGCAAGGTGTACCTAATAAAGTGGCCGGTGAGTTTATATTTGTGGTAAAATATAAAATATGAAGTTGTGTCGAGTAAATAGATACCAAACATTGGCGCACGCCCGTGAAATGACGACAAACTATGGAACCTACAGTTGGCAGTAGGTGAACCTTTCAAAGCCTTTTACAGGTTATTCTTTTAGAGTTTTTATCATTAATGATGACCCGACAATCACGGCAATCACCGTTTACATATGTGTGCCGGACCTGTGTGCACTTTTACATTTGTCTGTATGTTGAGCTGCATTTTTGCCGCCCACTGACCGCCCCCACCTTAAGCTGCAGTGAGCAGTGAATAGTTTACATACTGCGGTTGCGATGCTTTGTGTCACGTACCTGGTGGAGATGGAGCTGTAGAGGGGGCTTCTCTTGCACCTCCTGTATAACACCCCTGGTAGAGATGACAGGGAGTGTAGGACACTGAGTGGCACGAGGGCCGGTATAGCAGGTGGCACCAGCTGAGGCTTGACAGGAAAGCGATGGCCGTAAATCACCAGACAGGCACCCGGAACTGGAACTCCGAGACGCTGGGTCAGTAGGCAGGAGCGGAGCCGGAAAACACAAGCCAAGGGGTCATCAACGGCCGGGCAATGCAGGTCCAGGAATGTGAGACAAGAGCAGGGTAAGGATACAAGCCGGAGTCGGTACAGAGTCGGACAGCGAGGTACAAGAGCATGAGACAGGAGCAGGGTCAAAGCAAAGGCCGAGGTCACAGGTAGGCAGGCGGGAATCCCGAGGAGGGTCGAGGTCAAGCCGGATCAAACACAGGTAGGCAGCAAACGGATCAGGGCACAGGTAAAATGGGATCAAGCTGAAAGACCACTCAGCAATGTTTTAATGTCATCGTTCAGCTTAAATAGGCCGTTTGGCGCCATTGTGTGCACGCGTTCGCGCATGCACATTTCTTCTTGTGCACACGCTAGTTTGGATTCAACTGGACTTCTAAGGCCCCCTCACACTATATTGCATGTAGGGAACATGCGCAAAATCCCACACTTTCCCGACACACCCAGAAACACGTTGCCCTTTAGCAGACGTACGGCGGTGCAAATAATTGTTAATATTTTTTTGGAGAAGGGTCAAGGGACTCACATTTAATGCCCATAGAAATGAAGTGCTCTATACCTGGGGTGCGCGGGAATGCGCTGAAAACGTGCGGCGGTCAACCAGTGGCGGCTGGGGCTCAATATTTTGGGCGAGTGGGCGGCAAACAAACTCGCACCGAACGCCCCCCCCCCCCCCCGTGGGAGATGGACGGGAAGGCGGCCTTATCATAGAAGATGACGAGAATCAAGGACGAGGGTTAGGGGTGCTGCTCCTCGCTCCAGCCGAGAGGAAGAGCAGGGGCTTCTCCTCCAGGCCAAACAGGAAGTCTGTCCTGAGACCCGCTTCCTGATTGGCCGGGAGGAGAATCAGGAAAACAATAGCAAATATTAAGCCAGTTAGATCCTCAGGCTCCAATCACGTGCTTCCGAAAAAAAAAAAAATATCCGGCGTCCTACATGGAGATTAGGGGCGGGAGCATGGATTAGGGGGTGGCGCCCTGCATGGAGATTAGGGGCGGGAGCATGGATTAGGGGGCGGTGCCGTGCATGGAGATTAGGGGGGCGTCCCTTATGGATGGGCCGCCATGGGTGTCAACCTGGTCTAAGATTGGAAGATGAAGGGATGAATTTTGAACCAATCATTACGTTGCAAATTGTACATACAGAAGTCACACAAAGATTCTTGTATTTTAAAGTACTTTAAAATATATTTTATTTATAAACAATATATGAATTTATTTTATTTTTTGGCATCGTCCATGATTTGAAATAACAGCAGATACGATACAATGGGGCCATACAAGCGATTGGCTGATAAAGTGCATTATACTCGGGTCAGAGGACGCGGCTTTTTATGGAATAAACACAAAATAATGTACAACTTTCTCCACTGCAAGAAAAAGTTTGATAGAAGATCATCAATTTTCTTCTGTTTTTTGTAATCTTTTTCCAGTTATATGGAAGAGGCAAAAGTCAATGACAGTGCAATCTTCATATCTAACCAAATCAGCCTATTTTAGTGATCCTCACAAGGGGGCGCTACAGAGCAGTGGATCTTATCAGAAGACAGAACGATTCATGCACACGAGAGATCGTCAGCCAAGTCTTATGAAGAAAGTTCAAATGAAATAAAGTTTTGTTTTTAACTTCATTCAGAAGACTTGGCCGGTGATATCTTGTGTGCATATATATTACTTTTCGTGTTAAAACCCAATGTACAGGCCACCATTATAAAATCACGGGGCCCCATACATCTTACCTGACAGACACCCCCCCCCCCAAGCTCTTGTTCACATAGAGGAATAGAATGAGGCAATGTGCCAATAAGTGGGGGGGGGGGGGAAGCTATATGTAATATACAGAATGCAGGGGTCAGGAATATGAAATGTACGGAATGCAGTGGTCAGGAGTATGTAATGTATGGAATGCAGGGGTCAGGAGTATGTAATGTACAGAGTGTAGGGGTCAGGAGTATGTAATGTACAGAGTGTAGGGTTCAAGAGTTTGTAATGTACAGAATGCAGGGGTCAAGAGTATGTAATGTACAGAATGCAGGGGTCAAGAGTATGTAATGTACAGAATGCAGAGGTCAGGAGTATGTAATGTACAGAATGCAGGGGTCAGGAGTATGTAATGTACAGAATGCAGGGGTCAGGAGTATGTAATGTACAGAATGCAGGGGTCAGGAGTATGTAATGTACAGAATGCAGGGGTCAGGAGTATGTAATGTACAGAATGCAGGGGTCAAGAGTATGTAGTGTACAGAGTGTAGGCGTCAGGACTATGTAATGTACAGAATGCAGGGGTCAAGAGTGTGTATTATACAGAGTGCAAGGGTCAGGAGTATGTACCATTCACCAGATCACATCATGTGAGACTGTGGCCGGCACCCCCCCCCCCCCCCAATCACTGCTGAGATCAAGCAAGATGGCGGCCTGGAGGGCACAATCTTCCTCAGCACTGCCCGGCAAGGTGCACACAGTGGAGTTAAGGTGGGGGGGGAAGCCGACAGCTCCTGCAAGTCCTGGGACCCCCCCTGCTGACCCAGTTAGGCACAGGTCTGGTACAGGAGGGGCTCCTGTATTCCCCCCCCCCCCCCCATCAGCTGCCCTGGCTATATAGCGCCCCCTTGTGAGGATCACTAAAAAAAAATCTGATTTTATATACAGCTTCCTTTGGCTCGGTGTCCATTGGGGCTGAAAGATAAAGTCCTTTGTGAAGAGGGAGGAAGGAATGATGATGACCCAGGAAAACATACGCGGCTGGTCAGGAATCGTCCAATCCAGAGAGAGGCTCAAGAGCAGAATTTCAGATTTATAGAAACAAGTTTTTTTTTTTTAAATTTAGCTTATTTTCTGTTTGCTACATTTTAGATCTTCGTGGTCTTCTCCTCCATATTGTCTATACCGGTCTCATCGAAGTCGGGTGTTGGCTTCTCGATATCATCATCTTCATTGTCACCTTCCTTCAGGTCATCGGGGTCCACCGGAACGTAGAAGTATCCCATGATGGAGAAGATGATGGCTACAGCGACCAGGAGTGCGCCAAACAGGATAAACTCCGCCCACTGCGAGGCAAGAGAAGGAGGGTCAGTTGATTTATAGAAATATACACAAATTCAATACTAACATATTGTAGAATATATTTTCAATTGTGTATATTTTTTCTTCAGTTATGGATGGAGTAGGGAGGAGTTAGATCTCCGGTCACTTTATTTTTGGCTGTCTATCCTATTGGGGAGATTTCCCGTCACTTCTTATCTGAGAGACACAACAGGAAGTGAGAGGAAAATCTCTGAGAATGGGAGTATTTGTGCTAGAAGGGGGAAAGAGGAGAGGATTAACTGGTACAAGGTAGGATTTGGAGGGGGGGGGGAGTTGTGCTAGGAGGTAATTTGGGGGGGGGTTGTGCTGGGGGGGGGGATTAATGCTAGGAGTGGGGATTTGGAGAGGGGAGAGGATTTTTGTTATGAGAGTGGATTTGAAAGAGATTTGTGCTTGGAAGGGGGATTTGCGCTGGGAGGGTGGAATGAGGGGGAGGATGGGGGATTTGTGCTGGGGGGGAGTACTTATCCTTGGAGGGGGGAGAAGATTTGTGCTAGGAGTGGGGATTTGGAAGGAGATTTGTGCTTGGAAGGGGGATTTGCGCTGGGAGGGTGGAATGAGGGGGAGGATGGGGGATTTGTTCTAGGACAGGAATTTTTTTTTGGGGGGGGGGGGGATTTGTGCTAGGTTGGGGGATTTGAAGGTGAGAAAGGATTAGTGCTGGGGGGAGGAAATGTGGGGAAGAAGATTTTTGCTGGGGTGGGGAATCGTAGGGGGGAGATTTGTGCTAGGAGGGTGGATTTGTAGGAGGGGGGGTCGTGCTGGGAGTGGGGGTTGAGGGGGAGGAAGGGGAATTTGTGCTAGGAGGGGAAATCTTGAGGGGGAGATGATTTATGCTTAGAGAGGGGAGAGGATTAGTGCTAGGAGTGAGGATTTGCAGAGGGGAGAGTTTTAGTGCTAGAGGTGTGATTTGGGGAGAGGGATTTGTGCTGGGGGGGGGGGATTTGAAAGGGGATTTGTGCTGGGGGAGGATGGGGGATTTCTGCTAGGTGGGGGGATTTGAAGGAGAGAAAGGTTTAATGCTAAGTAGGTGATTTGGGGGGGGATTTGTGCTAGGAGGGTAGAGTTGAAAGGGGGTTTGTGCTGGGAGGGGAAAATGAGGGGGAGGATGGGGGATTTGTGCTAGGTTTATGGGATCTGAGGGGGAGGGGAGAAAGGTTTAATGCTCGGTAGGTGATTTGGGGGGGGGGGGATTTGTGCCAGGAGGATGGATTTGAAAGGGGATTTGTGTTGGGAGGATGGGGGATTTGTGCTAGGAGAGGAAATTCTGGGGGGGGGGGGGGATTTGTGCTAGGTAGGGGGATTCGAAGGTGAGAAAGGATTTGTGTTGGAGGAAGGGAATAGTGGGAGAAGATTTGTGCTGGGGGGTGGGGAAATCATAGTGGGGGGAGATTTGTGCTAGGAGGGTAAATTTGTAGGAGGGGGGATTTGTGCTAGGAAATCTGGAGGGGGGAGAGGATTTATATTTAGAGAGAGGAGAGGATTAGTGCTAGGAGTAGGTAATTGCAGAGGGGAGAGGGTTAGTGCTAGAGGTGTGATTTGGGGGAGGGATTTGTGCTGGGGAGGCAATTGTGGGATAGGATTTGTCCTGGGGAAAATCAAAGGGGGGGGGATTTGTGCTTGGAGGGTGGATTCGGAAGGGGATTTGTTTTTGGAAGGGGATGTTGTGCTGGGAGGGGGAATGAGGGGGATAATGGTGGATTTTTTGGGGGGGGGGGGGTGGGGATTTGTGGTAGGTGGGGGGATTTGAAGGGGAGAAAGTATTAATGCTAGGTAAGTGATTGGGGGATTAGGGGAGAGGATTTGTTCTAGGAGAGGGGAATTGTAGGGGGGGAGATTTGTTTGGGAGGGAGATTTGTGCGGGAGGGGGATTTGTGCTAGGAGGGGTGATTTGTGGGGAAGGAGAATTGACCTGAGAGGGGATGGCGGTACAAAGATTTGTGCTGGTAGGGGGGATTGCAGCAGGGAAGGATATGTAGTTGGAAGGGAGGGGGGGGATTTTTTGCAATTTTGTTTGGGGAGAATTTTGGCTTACAAAGGGAATTTTTGATTGGGGGAGATGGGGAATGTGCAGGTTAGTGCTAGAATTTTTTGTGTGTGTGTGGGGGGGGGGGGGGGGTTGCATCTTTACCTTGGGCACTTGAGTACCTTGTCCTGCTTGTGAGTATGTCCAATATAAGGATTCTACGGGGGGCTTTGCTCTACCATAGAGTGAGGGACCAGGAAACGAGAGGTGGGACAGATGGGCATCAGAAGGCTTCATTTGCGCGGTATTATTGGAAAGTCGCTTTAGCGGGAAATCACGGTGATCATATTACGTTATGACTGATCATCAAACATTCACTGTTTTGAAATGGACAAAATTGCGGTTCATTGCCTTCAGATTGGAAGACGCACAGATGGGAATTTTAGCCTCAAATCCTCATTTGCAAACACCGGCGTTCGCCCCGCACAGGCATGTACTGGCCATAGGGACTACCGAGAGTTTCCCGGTGGGCCGATGGCTCAGTGGGCCAGTCAGGTGCAGTCCTGGAGCCACTCCTCTCTGACAGTGAGTGATCATGATTTCACTCCTGTCAGGAGGAGCAGCTTCCGTCACTTGCTGGAGAGAGCATTAGACTTTCTGCTCCCTCCAGCCTGCAGGGGGAGATAGACAGCCGGCAGACTTTCCTTCCTCTCTCCCCTTATCACATGACTGGAGAGAGGAACGAGAAGCTGCCTTCAAAACTGTGAGTACATGTGGGAGGAGAAGGAGAACACTCTGATGTGAAGGGGGCTGCTGGTGGGGCTCTCTGATGTGAAGGGGGCTTCTGATGGGGACACACTGATGTGAAGGGGGCTTCTGATGGGGACACACTGATGTGAAGGGGGCTTCTGATGGGGACACACTGATGTGAAGGGGGCTTCTGATGGGGACACACTGATGTGAAGGGGGCTTCTGATGGGGACACACTGATGTGAAGGGGACTGCTGGGGGGGACTCTGATGTGAAGGGGGCTTCTGATGGGGACTCTGATGTGAAGGAGGCCGCTGATGGGGACTCTGATGTGAAGGGGGCTGCTGGTGGGGCTCTCTGATGTTAAGGGGGCTTCTGATGGGGATACACTGATGTGAAGGGGGCTTCTGATGGGGACACACTGATGTAAAGGGGGCTTCTGATGGGGACACACTGATGTAAAGGGGGCTTCTGATGGGGACAAACTGATGTGAAGGGGGCTTCTGATGGGGACACACTGACATGAAGGGGGCTGCTGGTGGGGACTCTGATGTGAAGGGGGCTTCTGATGGGGACACACTGATGTGAAGGGGGCTTCTGATGGGGACACACTGATGTGAAGGGGGCTTCTGATGGGGACACACTGATGTGAAGGGGACTGCTGGGGGGGACTCTGATGTGAAGGGGGCTTCTGATGGGGACTCTGATGTGAAGGAGGCCGCTGATGGGGACTCTGATGTGAAGGGGGCTGCTGGTGGGGCTCTCTGATGTTAAGGGGGCTTCTGATGGGGATACACTGATGTGAAGGGGGCTTCTGATGGGGACACACTGATGTAAAGGGGGCTTCTGATGGGGACACACTGATGTAAAGGGGGCTTCTGATGGGGACAAACTGATGTGAAGGGGGCTTCTGATGGGGACACACTGACATGAAGGGGGCTGCTGGTGGGGACTCTGATGTGAAGGGGGCTTCTGATGGGGACACACTGATGTGAAGGGGGCTTCTGATGGGGACACACTGATGTGAAGGGGGCTTCTGATGGGGACACACTGATGTGAAGGGGACTGCTGGGGGGGACTCTGATGTGAAGGGGGCTTCTGATGGGGACTCTGATGTGAAGGGGGCTGCTGGTGGGGCTCTCTGATGTTAAGGGGGCTTCTGATGGGGATACACTGATGTGAAGGGGGCTTCTGATGGGGACACACTGATGTGAAGGGGGCTTCTGATGGGGACACACTGATGTAAAGGGGGCTTCTGATGGGGACACACTGATGTAAAGGGGGCTTCTGATGGGGACACACTGATGTAAAGGGGGCTTCTGATGGGGACAAACTGATGTGAAGGGGGCTTCTGATGGGGACACACTGACATGAAGGGGGCTGCTGGTGGGGACTCTGATGTGAAGGGGGCTTCTGATGGGGACACACTGATGTGAAGGGGGCTTCTGATGGGGACACACTGATGTGAAGGGGGCTTCTGATGGGGACACACTGATGTGAAGGGGACTGCTGGGGGGGACTCTGATGTGAAGGGGGCTTCTGATGGGGACTCTGATGTGAAGGGGGCTGCTGGTGGGGCTCTCTGATGTTAAGGGGGCTTCTGATGGGGATACACTGATGTGAAGGGGGCTTCTGATGGGGACACACTGATGTAAAGGGGGCTTCTGATGGGGACAAACTGATGTAAAGGGGGCTTCTGATGGGGACACACTGACATGAAGGGGGCTGCTGGTGGGGACTCTGATGTGAAGGGGGCTGCTGATGGGGACTCTCTGATGTGAAGGGGGCTTCTGATGGGGACTCTCTGATGTGAAGGGGGCTGCTGATGGGGACTCTCTGATGTGAAGGGGGCTGCTGATGGGGACTCTCTGATGTGAAGGGGGCTGCTGGTGGGGACTCTCTGATGTGAAGGGGGCTCCCATCCAATAAAAAGGATGAGATGGAACCCGCACACGGGGAAGTGTCAGGATCCGGCCTTCACATTTTTATCCAAGTTGAGAATTCACTGATAAACGTTACCTGTTGCATGGATCCGGCCTGGGCTACAATAAGCACGATGACGTTACCGAAAGCCACAGTGAGCAGCCACCCGGCCTGGAGGACGGACTTCATACTGGCTGGAGCCTGGGAGCCGGGAGACACAAAGAGGTCACAAGTCAACATTTAGCACCTTCAGTGCCAAGAATCTAATCTAGCTCTTTCCACCCCAGCTTCACAGTCCCTGGCCCCCACCCCCTTTCATTCATTTAGGTCAAATGAGTCCCTTTGAGACAGAGGAGACACCTCAACCTCCATCATACATGGAATTATCAGTTCTGGGTGGAGTGCCCCCTTTTACCCCATGTGTACCTTTCAGCAGGTGCAGGGTGAGACCTATTATCTCATTGTCAGTGATTACCTGGGAGTAGGAGAAGTCTAAGCCGGTGACTGAGAACATGACCTCACCAGCGCTCAGCAGGACGTATTGGGGGACCTGCCACGCCACGTGCACGCCGTTTGCATCAATGTCCTCCACCTTGTAGGCTTTAATGACTTTCTTGGCTTCATCCACCTGATTAGAAAAGTTCACATGTGAGACGGAAACAGACAGCAGCTGATACCGAGCTATTAAATATTTGATTTGTAAGGAAAAAAAATAAAATAAAGACCATGGATGTCAACTGTCCCGGACTTGCTGGGACAGTCCCGCATCTTGACCCTCAGTCTAAATGATGATGTGTCCTGGGCCATGTCCTGAGATCACAATTGTACCCTGGTAAAGTATTCATTAGGATGATTGGGGGCTGTGCGTGGGTGGTCCCTGCATAATCCCAGCACATAACCCCACCCACAGTCTGCCTTAGGCCCGCCCAGTGACCAGGTGGTTTTGCCCACTCACTAGATTGAACCATCAAACCCTGCAGTTTAGGGTGTTCAGTATAGTGAGTAGGTGAAAGCACTTGGTCACTGGGCGGGCCCAAGGCAGACTGTGGGCGGAGTTGTGTCCCGGGAGCCGGGACTGAAATGGTGCTGAGCATTTAAAACCAATTCTGCAGATTCCAATTGTGGAGATGGTTGGATCTCTAAATATTGATAGTAGCAATTCTGATCTGAGCCGGATAGTAATGAAAACAATGTATCAAATCAAAGCCTGAAATAAACACAATGTAAAGATTATATAGATGGGAAACTTCGTTATTGCCAATAGAACTAATGCTGCTATATTTAGCCTGAATATCTTATCATTAAAGACCTCTGTTCAATAAAGGGTTAAACACCACAATTTTGTTCTGGAATGTTCTACTAGACAGGGCCGGATTAGGAACATCGTGGGCCTGGTGCTGAGGATTTTGGTGGGGCTTTTATAAAATAAACAAATAAAAATGCAAACAATTTTTTGATATAACAAATTAAATTAAATAGAGAGAGGGAGGATGAGAGAGAGAGAGAGAGAGAGAGAGAGAGAGAGAGAGAGAGAGAAAGGGGATGAGAGAGGGGTAAGGGAGGGAGGTTGAGAGAGAGGATGCGCATGAGCATGCGTGGGAATGAAAGCAACACAGCCCGGCCAAGGCAAGTGACCGAAGGCAAAGAACCCGGAAGAAAGACCGGTATGGCAGTGGGCAGTATGTACAGGAAAGGAATGTGGAGGGTATGACAGTGGGCAGTATGTACAGGAGAGGAGTGTGGAGGGTATGACAGTGGGCAGTATGTACAGGAGAGGAGTGTGGAGGGTATGACAGTGGGCAGTATGTACAGGAGAGGAGTGTGGAGGGTATGACAGTGAGCAGTATGTACAGGAGAGGAGTGTGGAGGGTATGACAGTGGGCACTATGTATAGGAGAGGAGTGTGGAGGGGTATGATGGGTGCAGTATGTACAGGAGAGGAGTGTGGAGGGTAGGACAGTGAGCGGTATGTACAGGAGAGAAGTGTGGAAGGTATGACAATGGGCAGTATGTACAGGAGAGGAGTGTGGAGGGTATGACAGTGGGCACTATGTACAGGTGACGAGGATGAAGGAATCTGGGAAGGAAAAATGTAAATGGTTTGTGGAAGGATGTTTTAGGGACACGTAGTAATTAAGTGGGCCATACAGGGATTGAAATTAAGCAGAGACCAGCCATAGTCGATCAATGTATGGGTTAGCTGGTTGTACACAAGTTAATCTTTTAATTGACTTAAGTAAAACCAGCCTGTCAGGTTTTTCGCAAAACAATCAGTGCTGCCAGCTATAGTTAGCAACACTGATGATTGTATTGTGTGGGTAGGGAAGGCTCCCCACTGGCAGAACACAATAACACTGTGGGAGTGACCTGGTTGGTGGGGAGTGACCTGGTTGGTGAGGAGTGTGAAATGGATGATGCGTTTCAAGTTTCTTTCACATTTGCGGTAATGCTTACTGCCCTCTGAAAAGTGATCTGTGGTGGATTGCTTTTCAGTGAGTGGTATAGCAGCAGCTGATGTTCATGAGGTGCAACTGCCGCCTCCTTGTTTTTTTTTTTTTACATTGCTGAATGGTAGTTTTACATTGTTGGACTATGGAACTCCTGGAACGGATTATGCTCGTAATCCGAGGTTCCACTGTATATCATTTTTAGCTTGATTAAAACAGTACCTTTGCAGCATCAGAAGATTCTCATTCTCCCTCTTAACTGCGTGAGAAAAACATGGGCTTGTGGGTAAATCTTATACCCATAAACACATGTTTTTTCCTTCTAATTAGGAGGGCTGGGCTGGAAGGGAGCATTTGTCTTTCAGACACGCCCCCTTCTATGACACTGCAGTGAGAGGCGTGCCTCCGCTGCAGCATTTTTATTGGACAGCTGGGGCCAATAGTACTTTACCATTGGTCCAAGGCTCCAAGCTGTCCATTGAGCTCAGTGCCTCTGAAAAGAAGTGAGGAGAGGCACTGTGAGCTCATCCTCTCAGTCTGCTGCAAACAGAGTGTGCCAGCCTGTATTTAAACTGGCTACGAGCCCCAAATTTTGACCAGTGGTGGGGTAGATCTTCCACTTTTTTGGCAAATGGGCCTATCTTAAGGTAAGGGGCCTGGAGCTGCAGCTCCAATATCCCCTATGTTAATCTAGCCCTGGTACTAGAAGGTTTAGATCGGACCCACCCACCTGGGGAGAAACTGGGTTCTTCAACCTGTACTGGAACTACAAGTCCCAGCACATCCATCCAGCTGCTGAACAGAAAAATAATCAGAGATACACTATTTGGAAAAAAAGTATGTGAACCCCTCTCCAAATGAAGGCATTCAAGTGTTTCCAGTGAAAGGTCCTGCTAATACTCCATCATACAAAGACAAGTGCTCTTCCAACCTTGTGGAAGCAGTTTGGTGAAGACAATTTTCTGGTCTACCATCACTGTACCCCTGTGTACAAAGCCAAATCCATAAAGAGATTGTGTGATGGAACTTGAGTGGTCTTCATAGAGCCCTGGCCTCAACCCTACTGAACACATTCTGGATAAATTAGAATGAGCCAAGTCTTCTCAACCAGCATCTCCATAAAGACATGGGTTGACCAGTTTGGAGTGGAGGAACTCAAGTGTCCTGCATAGAGCTCTGACCTCAACCTTAGTGAACACCTTTGGGATGAATTGGAATTCCAATTGTGAGCTAGGTCTCTTTTTTTTTCGGTGCCCAATGTGTGAGCCAGGTCTTCTCATCCAACATCAGTACCTGACAGTGGGTGCCCGTTCATAAGGGGCCATTTACTTCCCAAATAAATGGAGGATGTTCTCTCCACAATGGGGGAAAACTCCATGTTACGTGTCGTGGGGGAACTCCACAATAGTGGTCATGGTTTTTAGAATGAGATGTCCATCTCCATAAAGACATGGTTTGACTAGTTTGGTGTGGAGGAACTTGAGTGTCCTGCACCGAGCCTTGGGCCTCAACCCTACTGAACACCTTTGAGCTGAATTTTTTTGGTGCCCAACACGAGGCTCAATGTGTGAGCCAGGTCTTCTCATCCAACATCAGTAACCAACCTCACAAATGGGCACAAATTCCCACAGACACCCTCCAAAATCTTGTGGAAAGTCTTCCCAGAAGGGTGTAGGATGTTATAGCCATATCAGAGGCCATGGGAAAGGGGCAAATTCATAATACCAGTCATGGTTTTGAAATGGGATATCCAACAATATGTGATGGTCAGGTGTTCACGAATGTTTGGTCGTATGGTGTATAGCAATAACGGGGCTGTAGGATTTCTTGGAAGGTAAGAAAGCCAAAATGTTACTCACCTCCCTCAGTACTGCTGTGTATGTGGCACCAAAGTCCAGTAGACCCAAGTCAATCGTGTATTTATCTCCTTTGTAAGTCACAGCAGTTAGTTTGGTACTGGTGAGAGAATAAACAATATTAAGAGACTGTTTACAGTCAGTGAAAGATCTATCAATTCATTAATCATGAATTCACTTACAATGCTCTTTTCTGGGTGAAATATTGTGACATGTTGAGGCTGGCACTGTTGATCGTTGCATCGCCGATCTTGATATCATAAACAGTTTCTGGGAGCAAATTAATAAATCTGCAAGAAATAGAAAATCAGAAATGAACGAACAAAAAAGGGGTGCATTTATAAAAAAACAATCCACATACAGTGGCTTGCGAAAGTATTCGGCCCCCTTGAACTTTTCAACCTTTTGCCACATTTCAGGCTTCAAACATAAAGATATAAAATTTTAATTTTTTGTGAAGAATCACCAACAAGTGGGACACAATTGTGAAGTGGAACGAAATCTATTGGATATTTTAAACTTTTTTAGCAATTAAAAAACTGAAAAGTGGTGCGTGCAAAATTATTCGGCCCCTTTACTTTCAGTGCAGAAAACTCACTCCAGAAGTTCAGCGAGGATCTCTGAATGATCCAATGTTGTCCTAAATGACTGATGGTGATAAATAGAATCCACCGGTGTGTAATCAAGTCTCTGTATAAATGCACCTGCTCTGTGATAGTCTCAGGGTTCTGTTGAAAGCGCAGAGAGCATCATGAAGACCAAGGAACACACCAGGCAGGTCCGTAATACTGTTGTGGAGAAGTTTAAAGCCGGATTTGGATACAAAAAGATTTCCCAAGCTTTAAACATCCCAAGGAGCACTGTGCAAGCGATCATTTTGAAATGGAAGGAGTATCAGACCACTGCAAATCTACCAAGACCTGGCTGTCCCTCTAACTTTCAGCTCAGACAAGGAGAAGACTGATCAGAGATGCAGCCAAGAGGCCCATGATCACTCTGGATGAACTGCAGAGAACTACAGCTGAGGTGGGAGAGTCTGTCCATAGGACAACAATCAGTCGTACACTGCACAAATCTGGCCTTTATGGAAGAGTGGCAAGAAGAAAGCCATTTCTCAAAGATATCCATAAAAAGTCTCGTCTAAAGTTTGCCACAAGCCACCTGGGAGACACACCAAACATGTGGAAGAAGGTGCTCTGGTCCGATGAAACCAAAATCCAACTTTTTGGCCACAATGCAAAACAATATGTTTGGCGTAAAAGCAACACAGCTCATCACACTCAACACACCATCCCCACTGTGAAACATGGTGGTGGCAGCATCATGGTTTGGGCCTGCTTTTCTTCAGCAGGGACAGGGAAGATGGTTAAAATTGAGGGGAAGATGGATGCAGCCAAATACAGGACCATTCTGGATGAAAACCTGTTGGAGTCTGCAAAAGACCTGAAACTGGGACGGAGATTTATCTTCCAACAAGACAATGATCCCAAACATACAGCAAAATCTACAAAGGAATGGTTCACAAATAAACGTATCCAGGTGTTAGAATGGCCAAGTCAAAGTCCAGACCTGAATCCAATCGAGAATCTGTGGAAAGAGCTGAAAACTGCTGTTCACAATCGCTCTCCATCCAACCTCACTGAGCTCGAGCTGTTTTGCAAGGAAGAATGGGCAAGAATTTCAGTCTCTCGATGTGCAAAACTGATCGAGACATACCCCAAGCGACTTGCAGCTGTAATCGCAGCAAAAGGTGGCTCTACAAAGTATTAACGCAAGGGGGCCAAATAATTTTGCACGCCCCACTTTTCATTTTTTTATTAGTTAAAAAAGTTTCAAAAATCCAAAAGATTTCGTTCTACTTCACAATTGTGTCCCACTTGTTGGTGATTCTTCACAAAAAATAAAAATTTTATATCTTTATGTTTGAAGCCTGAAATGTGGCAAAAGGTTGAAAAGTTCAAGGGGGCCGAATACTTTCGCAAGCCACTGTAGCAATTTGCCAAGCAAAAGTCCATGTACATGCATTTTGTATGAATAGTAAAAAAAAAAAAAAAAAAAAAAAAACAACAACAAATGTTATGAGACTATTTCCTGTGCTGTTCAATTGTTTTTCAATAATTTAAATCAGAAAATACTTTAATGTGAGTGGCAGCCGTTCAGCTCCCGCCTGTGACCACCACCATCCATCTGAGCTTGCGGCCCACAAGATATCGTCTGGTTGGACATCACAGGAGATTCTCCCTATGCCTTTTCGGATGCACTGCTATAGGGTATGTGCGTCCTACGGATCCGGTAAGGGTACCCATTTATTCTCATTGAATATTCACACATCTTCTGGTGTTCACTGTTGCCTTTCAAGCGGAGGAGATATCCCTTCACCATTTCTTCTTACATGGACTTTCTTGATTTGCTGTCCCATATTTCACACAAGTACATTTGATTACTTTTCGCATTTGAATGTGCGTTTATTTTATATTTACATGTTTATTATATGGTAGATATTTCTAGCGCTGCACTTTTTGTTTTTACTTGTTTCCAGAAAGTTCTCGTTGGTGGGGCCGATTTCTTCCAGTGAAGTGTGATGGCTTTTTTTTTTAGCATAGAATAGGAGTAAACCCACCATAGTACACCCTGCCATGGTGGGGATCATCTGCTCAACAAGTCCCAACACAAACTGACATAGAAGACTGTAAGGAAATATCACTAACCAAGCGTATGTAGGATAACACCTCCTCCCGAAACCCAGTGATAACTGGGCAGGTCCAGAAAATGTGAGTAAAGTCTCCCGGGGTTCTCCCACATCTCCAGAACTCCGGAGGGAAGCTGGAGCTCATTTATGTAACCTGTATGGAGTATAATAGGCCCGGTGGATCAGCTTAAACTGTATCAAGTGGTCTCTGAGGGAAACTAAGGACCGGAATGGAAAGTCCCAGATATCATCCCAGTCATCACCCTCAAGTTCCAGGACGTCTTGGAGCCAGCGGGCCCTGAGGTTCTCCATGGCTGGTAGTGAAAGGAGATGTAAGTATATCTGGGAAGTTGTTTTTTTTGTACAGTTACACCTGAGGACATCTTCCAGGGAGGCTTGTATGAGTTGGGGGTCAGAGGGGGAGAATTGGCAGCTGAGGGCATGGGAGAGTTGAACATATCGAAAGAAATATGATTTTGGGATGTTACATTTAGAAAGGTCCATATATATTTGGACACAGGCACGATTTTAGGTTTTTTCCGGTATTTACCAAAACCTATTAGAGCTATAGTTATATTTAATTTGCGGGAATGTACATCCAAATCAGAGGAAGGGTCTAGTGATTACAGCTCTTAGCCTTAGTTCACATTACAGCGATTTGGCATGTCAAATTGCCGGCAATGGCATCGTTCAAACCGGTGCAAAGCCGCATTAGCAGCGCCGCACCGATTCCCAAAAGTAGTTTCTTTACTACTTTTGGCGACTTTGGGGTATGATTTCCATTGACATCTGTGCAGGAACCTGCACAGATGTCTCTGAAATTGTCGGGGACTGACATGCGGGAATGAAATCGTGCGAGTTCATCTGATTTCATTCCTGCTGTCAATGTGAACCAACCTTAAAGAATAGTCATCCCCCCCTTTTTCAAGGGACCAAAAGTAATTGGACAATTGAATCAAAAGCTGTTCCATGGCCAGGTGTGGGCTACTCCTTCGTTATTTCTTTATCAATAAGGCAGGTAAAAGGTCTGGAGTTGATTCTAAGTGTGGTATTTGCATTTGAAATCTATTGCTGTGAACCTACATCATGCGTTCAAAGGAGATGTCCATACAAGTGAAACAGGCCATTGTAAGGCTTCACAAATGAAACAAATCCATCAGAGAGATAGCAGCAACATTAGGAGTGGCCAAAATCAACAGTTTGGTACATTCTGAGGAAAGAAGAACGCACTGGTGAGCTCAGCAACATAAAAAGTCCTGGATGTCCACAGAAGACAATAGTGGTGGATGATCGCAGGATCCTCTCTATGGTAAAGAGAAAACCCATTCACAACATCCAGGCACGTGAAGGACGCTCTCCAGGAGATGGGCGTATCATTGTCAAAGTCTACAATCAAGAGAAGACTTCACGAGAGCAAATACAGAGGGTTCACCACAAGGTGCAAACCATTCATAAGCCATAAGAATAGAAAAGCCAGATTAGACTTTGCCAAAAAAAAAAAATCTAAAAAAGCCAGACTGGTTCTGGAAAAGCATTCTTTGGATGGAGAAAAGTAAGATGACATTCTGTACCAGAATGATGGGAAGAAAAAAGTGTGGAGAAGGCTTGGAACAGCTCATGATCCAAAGCACGCAACGTCATCTGTGGTCACATGGTGGAGCTTGCAGTGTGATGGCATGGGCATGCATGGCTTCCAGTGGCACTGGGTCATTGGTGGTTATTGATGTGACAGAAGCAGCTGGATGAATTCTGCAGTGTTTAGACCCCTTTCACACTGGGGCGGGTGTTGACGGTAAAACACAGCTAGTTTTAGCAGCGCTTTACCGTCATTTCAGCGCGCTATTCGGCCGATAGCGGGGCCATTTATAACACTTCGGCAGCTGTGCCCATTCATTTCAATGGACAGGAGCATTGGAGGAGCGGTGTGTACACCACTCCTTCACCGCTCCAAAGATGCTGCTTGCAGGACTTTTTTTAACATAAAAAGACTGCAACAAGAAATGTAAGGGTGCAATTAGTTAGACTAAGATAGAACATGAAAGACACATAGCGGAGGAGAGCAAAAAAAATCCCAAGAAATTCTTTAAGTATGTAAACAGTAAAAAAGGAGGACAGCAGTGGTGGCCCGTGCATTGAGGGTGCACAGGTGCCGCCCCCCCCCCCCCTTCCCTGCCGCCGATTCCCTATCTATGCGTCCGGCCCCTTTCAGGATGCCGGACACATGGTTTCCTATGGCGGGAGTGGGAGGGGGTGGTTATTTTTTGAAGCACGTGATTAGAGCCAGAGGCCAGAGGCTCTAATCGGCTTAAAAAAAGGGTGGGCACAGGGAGCAGAGAGTGCGCCATGATCCCACCCAATTGTGTGACCATAGCAAAATAATTTTTGCTATCTTCACACTACAGTGCCTTCCCACCAATCAGGAGGCAGGTCGGTGAGACCTGTTTCCTAATTGGCCAAAGCAGCAGGCAAACCTATTGGATGCCTAGTGGCGCTTTGGAAAGCGGAGGAAGCATGAGAGGAGCGGACACCTCCGCCGCTGCTGCTGCCTGAGTGTGGAGGAGAGGAGGAGAGTGGAGACACAGAAGATGCTCTTCAGGTAAGTGCCGGAACTCCCATGGGGGTGGGGGGTCCAGAGCTGCGAGCCCTGCGCGGGGGGTCAAGTGCCAGCAGCTGCAAGCCCCGAGCGCGGGGGGGGGGGGTTGCTAGACATTTATTTTATTTTCTCTCAATTTTTTTTTTTATTGCCAGGGTAAGTGGTTGCATATCATGGGCACAAGTGGCTGCATTTGATGGGCACAAGTGGCTGCATATGACGGGCACAAGTGGCTGCATATGACGGGCACAAGTGGCTGCATTTAATGGGCACAAGTGTCTGAATATGATGGGCACAAGTGTCTGAATATGACAGGCACAAGTGGCTGCATATGATGGGCATAATTGGCTGCATATGATGGGAACAAGTGGCTGCATATGATGGGCACATGTGGCTATACAAATACATTTAAGAGCAACCCTACCTAAACATCAGGGTGCTACAAAAAAGAACTGGACGTCCCTCCAAAATTAATGAAAAGACGAGAAGAAAACTGGTCAGGGAGGCTGCCAAGAGAAAGAGGCCTACAGAAACATTAAAGGAGCGGCAGGAATGTCTGGGCTATGGGGTAGAGTGGCAAGACGGAAACCTTTTCTTATCAAGAAAAACATCCAAGCCCGGCTAAATTTTGCAAATACACACCTGAAGTCTCCCAAAAGCATGTGGGAAAATATGTTCTGGTCTGATGAAACCAAGGTTGAACTCTTTGGCCATAATTCCAAAAGATATGCTTGGCGCAAAAACAACACCGCACATCACCAAAAGAACACCATACCCACCATGAAGCATGGTGGTGGCAGCATCGTGCTTTGGGGCTGTTTTTCTTCAGCTGGAACAAGGGGCCTTAGTCAAGGTAGAGGAAATTATGAACAGTTCCAAATACCAGTCAATATTGGCACAAAACCTTCAGGCTTCTGCTAGAAAGCTGAACATGAAGAGGAACTTCATCTTTCAGCATGACAACGACCCAAAGCACACATCCAAATCAACAAAGGAATGGCTTCACCAGAAGAAGATTAAAGTTTTGGAATGGCCCAGCCAGTGCCCAGACCCGAATCCCATTGAAAATCTGTGGGGTGATGTGAAGAGGGCTGTGCACAGGAGATGCCCTCACAATCTGACAGATTTGGAGTGTTTTTGCAAAGAAGAGCGGGCAAATATTGCCAAGTCAAGATGTGCCATGCTGATAGACTCATACTCAAAGAGTGCTGTAATAAAATCAAAAGATGCTTCAACAAAGTATTAGTGTAAGGGTGTGCAGACTTGTACAACTATATTATTTTATTTTTACTTCCCTCCACCTAAAAGTTTGTTGTTCAACTGAGTTGTACAGTTTAGAGATCACATTAAAAGGTGGAAAAAGTTCTGAAATGATTTATCTTTGTCTCATTTTTTATATCACAGAAACCTGACATTTTACCAACAGGGGTGTGTAGACTTTTATATCCACTGTACATTCACATCAGTCCCTACCCTCCAGGAGCTTACAAGCTAAGGTCCCTAATGCCGCGTACACACGAGCGGACTTTACGGCGGACTTTGCCCGGCGGACTGGATTTCGTCGGACAATTCGATGTGTGTGGGCTCCAGCGGACTTTGTTTTCTCAAAAGTTGGACGGACTTAGATTTGAAACTTGTTTAAAATGTATCCGTTGAAATCGAGTCCGGTCGAAAAGTCCGCCGTCTGTATGCTAGTTCAACGGACTAAAAAGCCACGCTAGGGCAGCTATTGGCTACTGGCTATGAACTTCCTTGTTTTAGTCCGGTCGTACGTCATCACGTACGAATTCGACGGACTTTGGTGGATTGTGTGTAGGCAAGTCTGTTCATTCAGAAAGTCCGTCGTAAAGTACGTCGAAAAATCCGCCGGGCAAAGTCCGCCATAAAGTCCGCTCGTGTGTACGCGGCATAACTCACACAGGGCCAATTTAGGTTTTGCACAGAGAAACATTTCTGTAATCTACAACATAAATCACACAATAGACACAAAAGACGTACCTGACCCCTGCTAATCCATTGGCTGGTTTTCTATTAGAATCTTGGATCTACAGGACAAGAAAAAAAAAATCCATAAATGTTACAATGTAACTGTTCAGTAGTAAAATACATTACAGCTATGGATTGTATGGACCTAAACATCTCTAGAATGTGATCGATATTATCCAAAGACACCCGCATTGTATTGGCTAGTCAATGCTAAAGCATTCAAATAAAGTATTTACAGTCAAAAATAGAATAAAAAAATTATATATATGAAGGCCAGCAGGGGCGTTGCTAGGTCTACAAAAGATCTGGGGCTAGAGCCCATAGCAGTGTAGCAAAGAAAGTCATACGCTTGGGCGGACATACACATGTGTATACAGTAATATACGCGTGTGTGTGTATATCCCCAGAGAGCCCCCCACTTACATCAGGGTCCCCCGAGAGCCTCCCCCTTGCAGCAGGGTCCCCAGAGAGCCTCCCCCTTAAATCAGGGTCCACAGAGAGCCTCCCCCTTGCATCAGGGTCCCCAGAGAGCCTCCCCCTTGCATCAGGGTCCCCAGAGAGCCTCCCCCTTGCATCAGAGTCCCCAGAGAGCCTCCCCCTTAAATCAGGGTCCACAGAGAGCCTCCCCCTTAAATCAGGGTCCCCAGAGAGCCTCCCCCTTGCATCAGAGTCCCCAGAGAGCCTCCCCCTTGCATCAGGGTCCCCAGAGAGCCTCCCCTCCCCTTGGGGACCCCTGCAGAGACTCAGGGCTATGGGCCTCAGTTTCAGGGCTATAGCCCCAAAAGCCACCCCCTAGTGACGCCACTGAAGGACAGTATAGTGGCCAAAATGTATGGAGGTATTTAAGCAGCCCACTCGCCCATGCTCTTTGACGGTTCAGTGCGTGATACTACACGTCAGTGGGCCAACTCTTCCCAGCTCACCTCATGTTCGTGAGTCTGTGCATTCGATCGCAAATGTGTTGCGGCTTTTCCATTCGTGGTCTTTGTCGGTGGTTCCCACTCACCATACTGCATGCAAGCAGTTTTCATCCCAAACCCCTCCTCAACTCTATCCCATATAGCCAGTACTTGAGAGCAAAACGGAACTGCTCAGACAGCAACACCTTTAAACTAGAGGCGAACAAGCTGCGCGATAGGCTATTACTAAGGGGGTACTCCCATACATCTTTGAAACGCTCTTTTAAAAAAGCCCTCCTGCAGCCTAGAGAAGAACTGCTATACTCCCAAAAAACCAACAAATCTGACAAGAATGATACGGGTACCCTCAGAATCATTACTAAATTCAACAACCAACACAGACAGGTGAGGAACATTGTGACTAAATATTGGCACATGCTACAATGCGATCCAACTCTAGGACCCTTGGTCCCACAGAGACCCCTTTTCACTTTTAAAAGAACCACCTCCCTGGGAGATAAAATCACAGCTAGCGAATTTAAGGCAACGAACAACAAGACACACTGCAAATACAAGGGGACATTCATGTGTGGCAAATGTAGATACTGTAAATACATGCTTACAACCAGAAACCCGACCCTTCCAAATGGACAGTCATTCCGCCCCAGACATTTTGCCAATTGCAGGACTTCTGGGGTGATTTACTTACTCCTCTGTGAATGTACCTGCTTCTATGTAGGAAAAACTAAGAATGAATTTTGGAAGAGGGCATACAGACATTTAGCTAGTATGGAAACTGGTGACCCGGACCTCCCATTGGGGAGGCACACCCTAATGGTACATAACGGTATATGCCCAAAAATCAAATTCCTTATCTTGGATCGGGTACATCCAGAATCAAGGGGAAGGGACTGGAACAAGACACTGCTGCAATTAGAGTCCCGGTGGATATATAACCTAAGAGCCACCGAACCCCCAGGCTTAAATGAAACCATTTGGTTTAAACCCTTCCTCGAAGGCTTTTCATCTGGTGGTAGAGAGCAATAGGGAGGACCACCCCTTAGACAACGACAGGTGTGGGGTGACACTATGGACCAGTCAACCACTCTTCACTCTTACTCCATCTAGTATCATCATCAAACATGGGGGGCTATACTACTGGTCTACTCCCCGTTTTTCTTTTCCCCCTCCCCCCCCCCCTCTTTTTTTACCGTGGGCTCATATATTATGGGATATACAGTTAATATACTATCTATGGTGTCATTCTAGGTCATGTATTGAAATCTTTATATCCTGTACATTGTATGATATTTGAGGTTATCGATGTCCAAATGATATGTATATACATCTGATGTCACTCTATTTGTACAACATGCCCTTGAATTATACTCCCAATGTATATATGCGACTTCTGTACTGTTTTGTTATGTCATGTTTTGTTAGGTTTTTCTCCACCAGATTTCCCTCCCAACCTGTACTGCACTGCCCATCGGCCCTGTTTCCATGTTATAGCAATAAAATCTGGCACTGTATTCTCCATTTTAGCTGCATATTATATATGCTCCTCTCTTACCTATTCTATTACGTGACCTGTGATCCGCCCGGCACGAAAAGAGCCGCCTGAGCCAAGCCTGGACTCATGGTGGCGCTGTGTGAGGTACAGAAGCATCTGTCCTCCATCTTGCGACCCCAGCGGACATGCGCAGTCCGCTGGGGAAGCTAGACGTGCCGGCGGGTGCAGTAGGCGTGGCCACGCCCCCACGTCGTATGCGTCCGCATGCGCTGTGGTTGCCTGGCGGCGCGCGCTCCACCCGGGGGGCCAGCCATAGTGTATCCGCCCCTCCCTCACCATAATCAGCTGTTGATGTTTCTCATCAGCAGCTGATAGATGGGGAGGGCTTTATATACCCGGCTTCAGCCCACACCAGGCGTCATCTGCTGCTGACAGGACGCTTTCGGTGTGAGGTGCTGCAAACACTTGGTTAGTAACTTACTACATATTACTGACATGGACTTCTTTAACTATAAATCCTGCCTACTATCTTTCATGTGTTATTTGATGTCCGCTATACTCTGGGGTTCACCCCTCCCTTCTACAACATATCCAATTATCCAGTGTTCCTTATTATAACTATTAGCCATTCATGCCATTTGGAGGCTTTACACTTCTCTTTTGTTTTTTCCTCTGTTCCTTTATTCACTACCTTCCCTCTCTACTTCCTTCTTTTTCCTTTCCCTCCCCCCTCATGTTCCCCTCTTTCCTCCTTTTTCTTCCCCCCTGTTTCTATCTTCCTTTCTCCCCCCTTTTTACCTCCCCCCCCCTCCCTCCCCCCCTTTCCCACCCCCCCTTTCTTCCCCCCCCCCCCTCCTTTTCCTAGCTTCTTCTTTCCTCCCCTCTTTCCCTTCTTTCCCCCCCCCCCCCTTTTCCCTCCCCCCCCCCTTTTTCCTTTTCCCCCCCCTTTCTCCCCCCCCCCCCTCCCCATTCCCCGCTCACCCCCCCTTTTTCCCTTCCCCTCTTTCCCCCCCCATCCCATTTCCCTTTTCCCCCTTCCCCTTTCTCCCCCTCTTTTGTCCCCCTCTGTTCTCTTACAAATCAGGGTTCTAACCTATTTCTCATTCTCATGTCGACCTTCCAGTTATTTGGACCACACTCGATTTATATTCACCATCAGCTATTGTGCTTTACAATTGTAGGCGGACCAGGTAGGACAAACTTTTTGGATTTTCCATGCATTACTTTGGTTATCCATATGCATATACATCCTTATATATATGTATATATTTTCATGACTTACAGGATACACATTTGGCCCCAGTGTGACCTCAGGTCAAAACTACTATACGCCCGTTTACATTGGGCCCTCCTTCCCATTGGTAGGAAGAATAAAACCACTGTTACACCTCCACCTCGATAGTGGCTTTGCGAATACTGCTGTCACACCTTACTAAGGCTCCACACATTACGACCAGGGAACGCGTCCGATGGGCAGCATGTCAATACCTTTTTGTTGCTTTTAAATTCGTCTTGGAATGCATAATGTCAGGGAAATAGGCTAGCAAACCAGCACAGGCAAGGCCGCGCTAACGCGCATCAACGCACACGGGTGTGCAATGTTTCTACTAGGCGGACGTCTGGCACCACATTCGGACGTATGCACGTGCGTAGCAACGTCGCGATGTTACGAACGCACGAACGGAACGGTGTGCGTACGACGTGACACTACACCTTGTCTATTTAAACGTCCCACTGATGGTGCCACATTGCTGGATTATCGTCAGCTCTTCCTGTGTTCCTGTGATTGTGTTTCCTGTTTTCCTGACTTCCTGTTGTCCTGACTTCCTGTGTACCGACCCGGCTTGTTATCGACTCCTCTGGACCTCCTGGCTTATTCAACCGGCTTGCTTCTGACTCTCCCTGCCTGCTTCCTGCATCTGACCCCGGCTTGGCTAAACGGACTCCGCATTCCTCTGTCTCCTGTACCTGGACTTGTCGCTTTGATTCTCGGACTGCTTACTGTGTTTGACCCCCTGGCCTGGCTTCTGATTTTCCTATTGGACTTCCATTGGTCCCCTCCTTGGATCCTAAGCACGTTGCCTCTACGGACTTTCTCTATCAAGCCACCAACACCGGCTCCTACTTCCAGGCAACCCGTGCTTCTGTGAGCACCACATCCCTGTACCATATTCAGGGTTGTGCTGCACTCGGCCGCAAGGGGAGCCCTCTCAGCAACTCGGTCTCCTACCAAGGTCCTGACAGTATAATCCAGCCATGTCAGAGACCGACGGAGGTGACTCCCCGATGAAGGCCATTCTCCAGCAAATCACGGCCTTTACCCCAGTCATTCAGAAGCTTCAGGAGGAATACTTCCGGTTGGAGGAACGTCTGCAGCACCTACCTGAGTCATCCTCCTCCTCGGTTCAAGGTCCACCTCCAGCGGCAGCTGCTGGGATCATGGTCCATCCAGAACCACGTGTTCCAACGCCAGAATGTTTCTGTGGCGATCGAAGAAAATTTAGGTCTTTTAAAAACTCCTGCTACTTATACTTCGA
Source organism: Lithobates septentrionalis (assembly GCA_037952835.1). NCBI lineage: Eukaryota > Metazoa > Chordata > Amphibia > Anura > Ranidae > Lithobates > Lithobates septentrionalis. The sequence continues at coordinate 231,563 of JBBDGP010003317.1, read as the reverse complement.
CTTGCAACCACAGACTTTTTTCAGTGAAACAGTCAAGGTGGGGTTCACTATCTCCCTATTACGTGGTGAGCCACAGACCTGGGCCCATGGCCTGTTGGAACAAAGCAGCCCCTCCATCAACACTATGGATCAGTTCTTTGAAGTCATGGCTCGGTTATATGATGATCCCCTACGGGTAGCCACTGCCGAAGCAAATCTACATTCCCTCCGTCAGGGTCAGCGCCCTGCGGAGGACTATACAGTGGAGTTCCGCACATGGTCCATGGATTCTGGTTGGAATGAGGCAGCATTAAAATACCAATATCGAATGGGGTTATCAGAGGGCCTCAAGGATGAGTTAGCCAGGTTACAGGGTCCGGTCACACTTGAAGATCTCATCCAGTTAACTATTCAGCTTGACAGACGTTTACGGGAACGTCAGGGTGAACGTGACCAGGCCTCTTGCTCCACTCGGAACCTGCCCCAAGTTCAGTCTGCATCAGCTCCCTTACAAGTCGGCATGTTCCATCCAGCATTAACTCCTGGGGTGAGACTTTATCGCCGGCAAGCGAGACTTTGCTTCTACTGCGGGGAATCAGGACATTTCATAGATTACTGCCCCATAAGACCAAGAAAATCGACCCTCCGTACTCACCTTCAAGTATCCAGGTCTTCCTCTGCCCATATCTCACTTCCTGTTACATTGCTAGTGGCAGGTAGGGAGATCCACCTCCAAGCAATACTGGATTCCGGGGCGTGTAGTTGCTTCTTGGACTTGGCCTTGGCTAAAGATCTAGCTATTCCGTTAAACTATAAGGAACAGAGGCTAACAGTTCATCTGGCTGACGGCTCCTTGCCAAGCTCGGGTCATGTCACCCAGGAAACCATACCTATTCTTACCACTACCAATTCTGGTCATCAGGAGTTTCTCAGATTTGATGTCTTAAGTTCCCCTATGTTCCCGGTCATCCTGGGAATCCCATGGCTACAAGCACACAATCCTCAGATTGACTGGTCCAAGAAGGAGGTACTCCTTACATCTCCCTATTGCCAACAACATTGTTTGACCCCCAAATTCCAGGACTTTTCCAGTTGCCTGACTGTACAATCCACACCGAGTCCGGATCCTAATGTACCAGCAGCTTACCTGGAATTTCTTGATGTCTTTGATAAAAAGAAAGCAGACACCTTACCGCCACACCGTCCTTACGACTGCCCCATCGAGTTACTACCAGGAGCTACTATTCCTTTTGGTCGTATATTCCCCCTCTCCGAGACTGAGCTTGAGACCTTGAGACAATATATTGATGAGAATCTTGAAAAAGGTTTTATCCGTCCTTCTTCTTCCCCTGCTGGTGCCGGAATCTTCTTCGTTGAGAAGAAGGACAAGACACTGAGACCATGTGTGGACTACAGGGAGTTAAACAAAATTACCCTTAAGAACCGCTACCCACTCCCGCTAATCCCTGAGCTTTTTCAAAGGTTCCGCACAGCACACATCTTTACCAAACTCGACCTCCGTGGTGCCTATAATCTCGTCCGCATCCGAGAGGGGGACGAGTGGAAAACGGCTTTCAGAACAAGATTTGGACATTTTGAGTACCTAGTCATGCCGTTTGGGTTGTGCAATGCCCCGGCGACCTTTCAGCATTTCATAAATGACATCTTCCGGGAACATTTAGATCATTTTGTTGTTGTCTACCTTGACGACATTCTTATTTTTTCTGCCACTCTGGAACTCCATAGAATACACGTGAAGAAGGTACTGAGCATCCTCAGAACCCATGGGTTATTCGTCAAATCTGAAAAGTGCGATTTCGAAAAAACTTCAATTCAATTCCTGGGTCTTATCATCACCACAGGTGGAATCGCCATGGATCCTCAAAAAGTAAAGTCCATCCTTGATTGGCCGGCCCCTTCTGACAAGAAGGGTGTACAGAGATTCATTGGCTTCGCCAACTTCTACAGAAGGTTTATAAAGAATTTCTCCACCATTGTAGCACCTATTACTCAGACAACCCGCCAACATACCAAGTTTAAGTGGTCAGCAGCAGCACAGTCCGCCTTCGATCAGCTTAAGACCTTCTTCACTTCTGCCCCAATTCTGCAACACCCTGACCCTGCTCTACCCTATGTCCTGGGAGTCGACGCCTCAGAAGTCGCCACAGGGGCGATTCTATCTCAGCGTCAGGGTCCCAAAGCACTGCTGCATCCCGTGGCCTTTTCCTCACGGAAAATGAGCCCTCCTGAGAGGAATTACGATGTGGGGGATCGGGAACTTTTGGCAATCAAGACAGCTCTCGAGGAATGGAGGTATCTCCTGGAAGGTGCCACTCATCCCATCCTGATTTTTACGGACCACAAGAACTTAGAATATCTCCGTACGGCCAAACGCCTAAGACCCCGACAGGCTCGATGGGCACTATTTTTCTCTCGGTTTAATTTTCACTTAACCTATCGCCCAGGGTCGAAGAATGGAAAGGCAGACGCCTTATCCCGGATGTTTCCGGACACTCCTGAAGAAATTGCACCTAGTACAATTTTGTCTCCCCAAAACTTCCTACTGATCCAACCCGACCTAAGATCCTCTATTGAGCAGGCCTCTAGTCAGTGTACTGAAGCGGAAGTCTCTTCCCTAAGAAGCCAAGAGGGACTCCTATGGCACCAAGATAAGATTTTCGTTCCCCAGCAAGCCAGATTACAAGTATTGAAGACCTTTCATGACCATCAGCTAGCTGGTCATTTTGGGGTTCGAAAAACAACTGAGCTAGTTCAGCGGTCCCTATGGTGGCCCACTTTGAAACTTGATTGTAAAACCTATGTCGGCTCCTGCATCATCTGCCAACGGAACAAAGGATCCAACGCCAGGTCTTGGGGCTTGTTAAGACCATTGCCAGTCCCAGAACAACCATGGAGGAAGATTTCCATGGACTTTATCGTGGATTTACCCCCCTCAGAAGGATTTACTACCATCTTGGTGGTAGTAGACCGCCTGTCCAAAATGGCGCATTTTTTACCTATGAAAGGTACCCCCTCTGCCTTAGATACAGCAAAAATCTTTATTAAGGAAATTGTTCGACTACACGGATTACCAAATAACATCGTATCAGATAGAGGGGTACAATTTACTTCTAGGTTTTGGAGAAACCTCTGCAAATTACTTTCTATTGAAATGTGTTTGTCCACAGCTTACCACCCACAGAGTAACGGTCAGACCGAAAGGACCAACCAAACGCTGGAACAGTATCTGCGGTGCTTCTGTTCCTTTTCTCAAGACGACTGGATTCAACTATTACCTTGTGCAGAATTTGCTTATAATAACTCAACACACACTTCTACCAACCAATCACCCTTCTGGGCGAATTACGGCTTCCACCCCTCATTCCTACCCAACGTCATTCCGGAATCTTCAGTACCGGCGGTTCAGGACAGAGTGGATTTCATCCATAATAATTATCAGACACTCCAGGATACCATGAAGAAGGCCCAAGAAGAATATAAGAAGCAGTACGATAGGAAGAGAAGAGCGAGCCCTACCTTTAAGATAGGGGACAAGGTCTGGCTCTCATCTATAAATCTCAAGCTACCATGCCCATCTCGGAAATTGGGACCCAAGTTCCTGGGTCCTTTCGAGATCAAACGCGAAATCAACCCTGTAGCCTTTGAACTCACTTTACCCGAATCTTTCAAGATCCATCCTGTTTTTCATGTGTCACTTCTTAAACATGTTGTTTCTAGTCCTTTTCCAGGGAGAGAAGAAGTGCCCCCACCTCCGGTCCAGGTTGGAGATGAAGCAGAATTTGAAGTTGAATCTATGCTTGACTGTCGTCGGAGAGGTAGGACAATTCAATTTCTAGTCAAGTGGAAGGGGTATTCTGCAGAAGAAAACTCTTGGGAGCCCGCAAGTTATGTACACGCTCCTAGGCTAATTCAGAGATTTCGCAGTAGGTATCCCGAAAAATGGGCACGTTTAGGCATCCGGAGGCTGCCCCTTGGGGGGGGGAACTGTCAGGGAAATAGGCTAGCAAACCAGCACAGGCAAGGCCGCGCTAACGCGCATCAACGCACACGGGTGTGCAATGTTTCTACTAGGCGGACGTCTGGCACCACATTCGGACGTATGCACGTGCGTAGCAACGTCGCGATGTTACGAACGCACGAACGGAACGGTGTGCGTACGACGTGATACTACACCTTGTCTATTTAAACGTCCCACTGATGGTGCCACATTGCTGGATTATCGTCAGCTCTTCCTGTGTTCCTGTGATTGTGTTTCCTGTTTTCCTGACTTCCTGTTGTCCTGACTTCCTGTGTACCGACCCGGCTTGTTATCGACTCCTCTGGACCTCCTGGCTTATTCAACCGGCTTGCTTCTGACTCTCCCTGCCTGCTTCCTGCATCTGACCCCGGCTTGGCTAAACGGACTCCGCATTCCTCTGTCTCCTGTACCTGGACTTGTCGCTTTGATTCTCGGACTGCTTACTGTGTTTGACCCCCTGGCCTGGCTTCTGATTTTCCTATTGGACTACCATTGGTCCCCTCCTTGGATCCTAAGCACGTTGCCTCTACGGACTTTCTCTATCAAGCCACCAACACCGGCTCCTACTTCCAGGCAACCCGTGCTTCTGTGAGCACCACATCCCTGTACCATATTCAGGGTTGTGCTGCACTCGGCCGCAAGGGGAGCCCTCTCAGCAACTCGGTCTCCTACCAAGGTCCTGACACATAATCTATACCCATAGATACCAATGTAAGTGTAAATAGAAAAATGTATGTATATATAGATTTTTATAACTATAGAGGTTGTTCCCTATGATCTCTGCACTGTTTATTTACTATGTTTATGTTATACATACTATTTCCCATATAGAAAATTCTTGTTGCGAACCCTACAATCACCCCTGAAGAAGGAGGCATAAGTAACTCCGAAACGCGTCGGGTGCAATGCATTGGTATCATTTGTCTGTATATTTATGGAACTGCATTCCTCATTTTTAATCATGTGACTATGTGATGTATTTGATTATTTTTTGTCATTAATAAATTGTTATCTACTTTATATACCTCTTTAAACATTTTTCTTAAATGTGCCTTTAAAGTCCGCTAGGGGAATTTCTTCTGTTTCAAAAGTGGTTCCCACTCACTGTCGCAGGTAGTATTCAAACCTCTTTTGGTGCAATCTTGCGATTCATTATGCTTCCTATCCTGCATCCCTTCGAGTTGTTGTCCACATCATTCGGCACACGTGTAGTACATTCATAAGTTCCTTCTGCCAAACACCATTCATTTGTAGATCCGAGCCTCCGAGCCGCTGTCGGTCATTGTCTGATATCACTCGCCATAGGCTTCACTGGTTATAAGATTCACTGTCCATGGGGTTGCCGTCTCATCCATTTGGAGAGGTATTGTTTGTATGGGTTCTATAGCTGATTGAGGTGGTAATTAGACCCACCTGGTGCCTTGTCTGCACTTGATTAGCCTGGGGGGGCTGGGTGGTTGGTAGGTGTTCGGTTTCAGAGTTATGGCCCGTACACACAATCTGAATATCGTACGACAGATAGTACGACCGTTTTCGCTTAATAGTAGCAAGTAGAAGTTGAATAGGTAGATAAAGTCACGAAAATTCCCATACAACAGAAAAAAAAATCCGAAGTGACGTCATGTGTTGTAATGTATTTGTATTGTATTTTCGGACGACAACTATACTGACTGAATGAAAATCGTACAATCGGGAATTGTACGAGGAAAATTTTCGTGCATGTCCAATCGAATAATATCGGATGAGCGGTCGCGATCGGATGTCGAAAGTAGTGTACACACGATCCGAAAATCGTACGATTCTTCCTCAGACGACCGTTTTCGTACGATATTCAGGTCGTGTGTACGGGCCATTATTTATTTTCTGTGCGTCATGCACGGCGCCACACCACACTCTTCAGATGTGTTGCACACCCGCTCCAGTCCAATGCGAACCCAGTGGCTCGGTCTCTGGTAGTATTCGTTACCGTGTTTTGTCACGTCAATTCGTGGCCGCTCGCGGTGTCGTTTGTACCATGTGTTCGGCCCCCGCAGTGTAACTTACAGTAGGTGCCACCTATATTTTGTTTATATAGGATATATATATAGGATTGCACTGGAAATTACCGCTGCGAGGCAGTGCTTCTCGCGCTTGCCGAGATGCAGTGTATTGGGGGGCGGCTCGCGGGAGGAGCGACATAGCTTGGCGCTGGCTACCGCGACGGGGCTCGCGGGTGTCAATCTCGCCGCTAACGGCGAGATTGATACAATATCGGCGGCACCTACTGTACGAATCATTCGTACGCACTTCTCGCGTTCTATTTTCTATACCAAACCTTGTTGTTTTGCCTCGGTATCACGCCACACCTTCCCGATATGTTGCACCCCCGCCACAGTCCACTGCAAACTCACTCGCATTGGCCCACTCTCGCAAGTAAGATTCGTCACCACATTCTTTATGTTCTATCAATGCGACCTCACAAATGCTCTTCTGGAAGAATGGTCAAACATTCCCATAGACACCCTCCTAAACCTTGTGGACGGCCTTCCCAGAAGAGTTGAAGCTGTTATAGCTGTAAAGGGCGGAGCCAACTCAATATTGAACCCTACGGACTAAGACTGGGATGCCATTAAAGTTCATGTGCGTGTAAAGGCAGGCGTCCCAATACTTTTGGTAATACAGTGTTTATGTATATATCACAAATCAAATGTATCCTCCCCTCTTCCCAGACCACCCATGTATCACTTGTCAAATAATTCTGTCCAACTTACCGTTCTACAATACAGACTGCCATTCACTGTATCCACCAATAAGGAGTATGTGGCTTCCTCATGAATGTCCTCTGTGCAGGAAATGTTCGCTCCAGGAATTTCCACAGTCACCTTCGCAGAGCCAATGAAGTTAACCTTCATGTAATTGGGATCCTGCAGCAGGAAAACACAGATATCACGAGGTCTGACCGTTTCTGCACCAGAGGAGCTTACACTCTAATGCCCCTTGCTCCCACAAACAGTGTTATTTTGATACATTTAATGCTGTAATGGGGGGAATTGGGGGGGAAGGGGTCAGTGGGACTGGAAGGCAGAGAAGACCATCAAACCCTTACAGAGGTGCAAACCCTTCACCACACGATTACACTCCACCCAGAATGTAAAGAAAAAAGTATAATCTGGAGTTCCCCTTTAATCTCACTGTTCTGTATGTTCATTCCCCTCCCCTGTGTCATGTGACTGCTCAGGTGGCGCGTTTCTTACCTGGAAAACTCCTTTGATCAGTGATGGCCGTGTGAACGGAGAACTGTTTGGCACCTGAACGGTGACCTCTTGGTTTGCAAAGTTCAGAACCTGCACGAAACTCTCCCCGGCCTTTGGAACGAGCGGATTGGACCCCTAGAATGCCAGAATAAAAAGAATTTAAAACAAAGACTTTAAGAAACAAAAGGAGGGGGGGTATCAGTGCCAGGACAAGGTCATCTAGAGCCCAGGGCGATCGTGCCCAAATTGCTCCCCCTTACCCCCCAAGATGCATGATTATGTATCAGCAAAAATCCCCCCCCCCACCCCCCAAAAAGCAGCAATCTGCATGGTCCACCCTAAGCATAAACTCCCCCTTTCCTTCCTGTACAAATCCACTTTGCTCCCTCATCCTCCCCAGCTCAAATCCTCTTCCTCCCCATATGCCCCTAGCACCATATCTCCCCCTCCTCTAACCCTAAAATTTCCCCCCTAAGCACAAATCCTCTCGCCCTACTCCAAATCTCCCTCTTTTAGCACAAAGGAAAAAAAAAATCTTTTGCCCTCCTAGCACAAATAACCCCCCCCCCCCCCCAATCATCCCTACTAGCACAAATTACACCCCCCCCCCCCCCAAAAAAAAATAAGCATACCTCTCCAAATTTCCTCTCCTAGAACTATTCTTACCCCCTGACAACCCCCCCCCCCTTCCAATTCTCCCTTTAAACACAAATTTCCTCTCCCCAACCTCCTTGTGGTGCCCCCCCCCCCACCTCACATGATACTGCAGTGCCCAGGGCAGCCATCCCTACTGCCCACCCCTTGTGCTGGCCCTAGGGGGGGGACAGGGATGAGCGTATGGTCCACCCCTCAATTCACTGTGAAACCCACCAAACCTCCCCCAAGAACAGGTATACTACCGCGATTCCCCAAAAATAAGACCTACCCTGATAATAAGACCTACCTAGGAAGGTGAGACATACACCTTTTTACATTGTATATTGCTGTAGTGGAGAGGATTCTGGCAGTTTACAAGCACCTTTGCTTTTATTCACACTTGCCGCATTGCACACCAAGCCCTACACCGAAAATAAGCCCTACTGTGTTTTTGGTGGCTAAAATTAATATAAGACCCGGGCTTATTTTCGGGGGAAACACGGTAGTGAGACCTATAAGAGCGGTAGTCCTGGGAGAATGAAAAAAAAATTCCAAAAAACCATGTCTTCGCCGCGGCATTTTTAACTCTGGGGGTGGGCAGTGTCTGGCAGGCAGCACCGTCTGTCAAACTGGCCTGTTGACTTCAATGTGGCTGCAACCCAACCAGCGCTCGGTTTGCAGTTGTGGCGCGTTCCCGCAAATGTAAAATTGCTATTCGGCAATTTGAATTATAAGAGCACAAAAGCAAGTCCATGAAAAACGCATGGTAAATGCACAGGGGGAAGGGGAGTTGTGGCGGCATCAGCGTGTTACAGGTAAGTCCCCACCTAAATTGTATTAGTTATATTAACAGGAAGCAGGTAAGTCACTTGAGACTTTAACTCACATCAATTTTGACCTCCACAATAGTGGCAACAGCGAAGGACAGAGCGACCAGCAGCATGCCGACGGCCATCTTTGCCAAAGGTCTACGGAGAGGAGGAATAATTACAGGTGAATGGGCAGCTTATGGATACACTGAGCAATCACCGCATTGGCCGGAGACACGAGACCTGACTTTGCTACTCACTTGAAGGTGATCTTGCAAAGCCCGATGAGAGGGTAGATCCCCAGATCAAACACCGGGATAAGAATGAGGATCAGAAGTGGGTTCAGCACCTGTAGAGATTAGATATTTCATTACAGTCACTCTATGGAAGGATCTAAATCAAATAAAATAAATTCCTGCAATAATATAAACTGATCAACCATAAAATTAGGACCACCCACCCTCACCATTTGAGGTATGGACTCTACTAGACCTCTGAACGTATGCTGGCACCAATCCTTCTGTAGCAGATCCTTTAAGTCCTGTAAGTTGAGAGGTGGGGCCTCCATGGATCGGACTTGTTTTTCCAGCACATCCCACAGATGCTCGATTTGTATAAGATGTGGAGAATTTGGAGGCCAAGTCAACACCTCAAACTCATTGTGTTCCTCAAACCATTCTTGAGTTCATCAGACCAGGCCACCTTCTTCCATTTCTCAGTGCTCCAGTTCTGATGCTCATCTGCCCATTGTAGGTGCTTTTGGCTGTGGACACGGGTCAGCATGGACACCCTTACCGGTCTGTGGCTATCAAAAAGGGGAGAGAGCAAGGGGGTTGGACACAGCCCCATACACAACAAACTGCGATGCTCTGTGTGTTCTGACACCTTTCTATCAAAACAACAGAAGTTATGGCCCCAAGAGGAGGAGACTAATTATATAAAATAAGAGTAGGCTGACCTTGTAAGAACCCATATTGTGGGGTCACAATGGGCCCCTTACTCAGACGAAGGTGCCAACTGCAGAGGGATGTATTACAGTATCTCACAAAAGTGAGTACACCCCTCACATTTTTTTAAATCTTTTCTTCTATCTTTTCATGTGACAACACTGAAGAAATGACACTTTGCTACAATGTAAAGTAGTGAGTGTACAGCTTGTATAACAGTGTAAATTTGCTGTCCCCTCAAAATAACTCAACACACAGCCATTAATGTCTAAACCGCTGGCAACAAAAGTCATTACACCCCTAAGTGAAAATGTCCAAATTGGGCACAATTAGCCATTTTCCCTCTTCGGTGTCATGTGACTCGTTAGTGTTACAAGATCTCAGGTGTGAATGGGGAGCAGGTGTGTTAAATTTGGTGTTATCGCTCTCACTCTTTAATACTGGTCATTGGAAGATCAACATGGCACCTCATGGCAAAGAACTCTCTGAGGATCTGAAAAAAAGAATTGTTGCTCTACATAAAGATGGCCTAGGCTATGAGAAGATTGCCAAGACCCTGAAACTGAGCTGCAGCACGGTGGCCAAGACCATACAGCGGTATAACAGGACAGGTTCCACTCAGAACAGGCCTCACCATGGTCCACCAAAGAAGCTGTGTGCACGTACTCAGCGTCATATCCAGAGGTTGTCTTTGGGAAATAGACGTATGAGTGCTGCCAGCATTGCTGCAGAGGTTGTAGGGGTGGGGGGTCAGCCTGTCAGTGCTCAGACCATACGCCGCACACTGCATCAAATTGGTCTGTCGTCCCAGAAGGAAGCCTCTTCTAAAGATGATGCACAAGAAAGCCTGCAGTTTCCTGAAAAGAAAAGAAGACTAAGGACATGGATTACTGGAACCACATCCTGTGGTCTGATTAGACCAAGATAAACTTATTTGGTTCAGATGGTGACAAGCGTGTGTGGGGGAAACCAGGTGAGGAGGACAAAGACAAGTGTGTCTTGTCTACAGTCAAGCATGGTGGTGGGAGTGTCATGGTCTGGGGCTGCATGAGTGCTGCCGGCACTGGGGGGCTACAGATCATTGAGGGAACCATGAATGCCAACATGTACTGTGACCTACTGAAGCAGAGCATGATCCCCTCCCTTCAGAGACTGGACCGCAGGGAAGTATTCCAACATGATAACCACCCCAAACACACCTCCAAGACCACCACTGCCTTACTAAAGAAGCTGAGGGTAAAGGTGATGGACTGGCCAAGCATGTCTCCAGACCTAAACCCTATTGATCATCTGTGGGACATCCTCAAACGGAAGGTGGAGGAGCGCAAGGTCTCTAATATCCACCAGCTCTGTGATGTCATCATGGAGGAGTGGAAGAGGAGTTCAGTGACAACCTGTGAAGCTCTGGTGACCTCCATGCCCAAGAGGGTTAAGGCAGTGCTGGAAAATAATGGTGGACATACAAAATATTGACACTTTGGCCCCAATTTGGACATTTTCACTTAGGGGTGTACTAACTTTTGTTGGCAGCAGTTTAGACATTAATGGCTGTGTGTTGAGTTATTTTGAGGGGACAGCAAATTTACACTGTTATACAAGCTGTACACTCACTACTTTACATTGTAGCAAAGTGTCATTTCTTCAGTGTTGTCACATGAAAATATAGAATAAAATATTTACAAAAATGTGAGGGGTGTACTTACTTGGGTCTTTTTCATTGATCTATTACACTTATCTCTGACTGTCAGGTAAGTAACAAAATTATAAAAGTATGGTGACCGTTCCATACCTGCATCTGGTCCGGCTGAATGAGAAATCCTTTCTGTAAATAGAATAAAAAATAAATTAATTAGCATTACAAGGCGGTTTTGGAAGGAAACAAATATATCAATGTTACATTATCTTCTCTAAGCTGTACACAGAGATCTCCAAACACAATGGTCCAATGTATTCACAGATGAGGATGGAAATGTAAGGTGGACAAGGATGGAAATGACAGGAGGAAAAGGGTGGAAATAACAGGTGGACAAGGGTGGAAATGACTGGTGGAGAAGGGAAGAAAAGGAGGGTGGAAATGGCAGGTGGACAGGGGTGGAAATGGAGAATGGACAAGAGCAGAAATGGCAGTTGGATAAGGGTGGAAAGGACAGAAGGACAAGGGTGGAAATGGTAGATGGAAAAGGGAGGAAATGGTGGATGGTCAAGGGAGGAAATGGTGGGTGGACAAGGGTGGAAATGACGGGAGGACAAGGGTGGAAATTGTGAATGGACAAGGGTGGAAATGGCAAATGGACAAGAGCAGAAATGGCAGTTGGGTAAGGGTGGAAATGACAGGAGGATAAGGGTGGAAATGGCTGATGGACAAGGGTGGAAATGGCTAATGGACAAGGGTGGAAAAAGCAAATGGACAAAAGCAGAAATGGCAGTTGGATAAGGGTGGAAATGACAGGTGAACAAGGGTGGAAATGGCAGGTGGAAAAGGGAGGAAATGGTGGATGGACAAGAGTGGAAATGATGGGTGGACAAGGGTGGAAATCATGGGTGGATAAGGGTGGAAAAAACGGGTGGACAAGGGTGGAAATGATGGGTGGACAAGGGTGGAAATGATGGGTGGACAAGAGCAGAAATGGCAGGTGGACAAGGGTGGAAATGACGGGTGGACAAGGGTGGAAATCATGGGTGGATAAGGGTGGAAAAAACGGATGGACAAGGGTGGAAATGATGGGTGGACAAGGGTGGAAATGATGGGTGGACAAGGGTGGAAATGATGGGTGGACAAGGGAGGAAATGGCGGATGGACAAGCTTGGAAATGACGGGTGAATAAGAGAGGAAATGACGGGTGGACAATAGTGGCTATGGTGGTTTAGTAATGAATATAAACATGGGTGTGACAATCCCGATATGGGGACAGCTGACTTAACTGTGAAAATAAATCTTCACTTACAAAATCGGTGTTCATTCTTGTAGCCTGAAGAGTCCATCGTGATCCCTGAAAGGTAACAGATATAGTTTGCTATGTGAACATGTGGACTGCTGCCAGGTTGTCTATAACAAAATCTAATGGGCAACTCGATCTGTCGATGTTGACGAGTGCTGGGACTTTATATCTCTCAACTCAGCTGACACCCAATGTGATGAATGAGATACTTGCTCTGGGCAATCAGACCTGCTATTACCGGGCAGTGGTGGCTGGTGCTCAAAATTTTTGGGGGGCGGAAACAAACTGAAAAATACTGAAAAAAAAACATCATATGCAGCCACTGTGCCCATCATATGCAGCCACTTGTGCCCATCATATGCAGCCACTGTGCCCATCATATGCAGCCACTTGTGCCCATCATATGCAGCCACTTGTGCCCATCATATGCAGCCATTTGTGCCCCCCGCCCGCTCGCTGTCTGCCCGGCGCTTACCCCATCTTAGTGGCGGGTAAGGCAGCGGGTGACGGCGGCAAACTGTGGGACAGCTCCTGTGCCCTCCATGCTTCCCCCTCCTCTGTTGTTCCATTTTGCTAGGCGTCCAATCGGAGCGCCTCTGCCTTCAGCCAATCAGGTAACGGGTATTAGACCCGCGCTACCTGATTGCCGGAGAGGTGGTTCAGTGTTAGAAAAGCAAATATTCACTTGCAAATATTAATTTGCTTTTCTAACACATCTGGGTGGACTGCGAGCGCAATGCTCTGCGCCACCAGTCCACCTTTTTTGAAGCCTATTAGAGCGTATGGCTTAAAAAAAAAAACCCGCCGCTGTAAAAGGGGCCGGACGCCTGAATAGGGGGTGGCAGCGGTGGCCATGGATAGATTCACGCTATGCATGAATCTATCTATTAGTCATAGAGGGGGTGGCTGGAGAGAGGAGGCAGCGCCACCGGGGCTGCCTGAATCTCATGAAGTCTGCTGCTCTCTCACTGTCCAATCACAGGCTGAGATGTGGGGAAGTGACTGAGCTATATTGCTTTCTTTGCAGCAAAAAAAAGGTCAGGCCACTGTAGTGGTTGTGCTATGTGTCAGACGTGTCAAATCTCAGGACTGGATAGACAAAAATACAAACCCTTTGGCGAGTAAACCAGCCGAGGCAAGGATCCCCCCCCCCCCCCCCCCATCCACTTTGCTTGTGCAGATGGGGAATTGCCTCAGTTTTTTTTTCTGCTCAGCTTGTTGGCTAAAACCTGACCCATCTATGGGCATCTTTAGGGGCAGCTGAATGATGTCATCAAAGTGACCCCCGTTCACATACATACCAGGTTGATAAGCATGTTGGGTTTTTTGCATGCACCACTCCCCCATATGCAGAATTACCTGCTGGTCGTAGAGAGCCCAGAACATCGGGAGGGGGATGTACAGGAAGAGGACTTTGGTCACCATTTTCACTTCTGTGATTGTTTTTTTCTGGAAAAAAAGAAAAACACTTGAAATATGAAAGTCTACTCTCCCCTTGCAAAAAGGATTCTGAAAGTAAAATGTTTCTGATTGATATTAAACAAGCCAACGCGCTTTGATGATCTGCACCCCCTTCATCAGGGCTGAGCGACAATGGAAAGGTGCAAATATACAGCATCAGAGGAAGTGATCCACTACCTGGGGTGAATGTCGGGTAAATGGGGTTCCTATTTGTGTTTTCCTGTATCTCCTGAATACTCTATACCTTGGCTTTAACGCTGCTTGGGATATATAAATATCATCTAAATCAGGGGCGGACTGACCATTGAGCCACTCGGGCACTGCCCGAGGGCCCTGGGCCACTAGGGGGCCCCATCAGGGTTGCCAGCCTCAGTAAAACCAGGGATAGTATGTAAAAATCTGTGTTTTTTTTTACATCTGTCTCTGAAATGTCCCTTACCGACATCCTTTTGGTCTAAAAATCCCGAGATTATAGCTGCCCCACCTCTCCAGTACCTTCTCAGCCAATAGAAACATGTATGTGTATACTGTGTGATTGTATACTGTGTGTGTGTATACTGTGTGGCCCCATAATCTCTAATTGCCTGGGGGCCCCATAATCTCCTATTGCTCGGGGGCCCCATGAGTTGTCAGTCCGCCCCTGATCTAAATCCATCGGTCACGCGTATTCTTCTTGAATCTCTGTGTCGTTTGTGCATTTCTTGCAGATCCGAGCGGTAATCCAGTGTGAGACCTCCTGATAAGGCAGTACAGCCGGCCCTCCTGTACCGGGCACGGGCCCCATCGGTTTAACCGCTTGCCGACCAGCCGCTGTCATTATACTGCAGCAGGTTGGCACGGCTGCGCAAACCGCCGTAGGCATACGTCGGCCGCTTTAAGTGCTATAGGAGGTGCGCGCTCCTCATAGAGCCAGAATGGGGATCCATCAATGTAAACAGACAGACCCCTGTTCTGTCAGGGAGGGAGAGAGAGATCTGCTGTTCCTAGTGATCAGGAACAGCGATCTCTCTCCTCCTCCAGTCAGTCCCCTCCCCCCACAATTAGAAACCCCTCCCTATGGAACATTTAACTCCTTGATCGCCCCCCTAGTGTTAACCCTTTCCCTGCCAGTGACATTCATACAGTAATCAGTGGGCTATTTTTAGCTCTGATCGCTGTATAAATATCACTGGTCCCAAAAAAGTGTCCGATCTGTCCGCCGCAATGTTGCAGTCCCGCTAAAAATCGCTGATCACCGCCATTACTAGTACAAAAAAAAAAAAGTATTAAAAAAAATGCCATAAATCTATTCCCTATTTTGTAGACGCTATAACTTTTGCACAAACCAATCAATATAAGCTTAAAGTGACACTAAAGGTTCGATTTTTATTTTTTTTAAATAACTAACATGTCATACTTACCTCCACTGTGCAGCTTGTTTTGCACACAATGGCCCCGAATGGCGTTTTCTGGGGTCCCCCGGCGGCTCTCCTAGCTCCTCCCCGTCTCAGATAACCCCCTGGGAGAAGCGCTCTCCCGGGGGGTGTTGCCTTGCGGGTGCGCTCCCGAGTCCTGCATTCGGCGTCCACAGCCGCTGAGTGCAAGACTCGGCCCCGCTCCCCCCCCCCCCGGGTCATTGGATTTGATTGACAGCAGCGTGAGCCAATGGCTGCGCTGCTATCAATCTATCCAATGAAGAGCCGAGAAGCCTGGGCAACGATCAAGCGCAGGAATTTCAAGGGCTCAGGTAAGTAAACCGGGGGGATGGGGGGGCGGTAATCATCAGATGTTTTTTCACCTTAATGCATAGGATGCATTAAGGTGAAAAAACATGAACCTTTACAACCCCTTTAATGCGATTTTTTTTTTACCAAAAATATGTAGAAGAATACAAATTGGCCTAAATTGATGAAGATTTTTTTATTTATTTTTTTGGGGGATATTTATTATAGCAAAAAGTAAAAAATATTGTTTTTTTTTTCAAAATTGTCGCTCTTTTTTTGTTTATAGCGCAAAAAATAAAAACTGCAGAGATGATCAAATACCACCAAAAGAAAGCTCTATTCGTGGGGAAAAAAAAGGACATCAATTTCTCTTGGGTACAGCGTCGCACGACCGCACAATTGTCAGTTAAAGCGACGCAGTGCCGAATCGCAAAAAATGGCCTGGTCAGAAAGTGGTTAAAAGGGGGTCCCAGGCACTCTTCTGCCACCCTCTGCTGCCGCCTTCTCCTCCTCTCTCTCCCTCTGGCTGTGCTGCAGAGGAATAGGTTCTAGCATCTTCACCCCCCCCATTCCCCTGCTGTTTGCCTCCCCCTGTGTGCCCCTTCTCCCTGCAGCACTGCTGGCTTCCCTCCTCACTTCTCCCACCGGCACCTGCAGCGGGCACACAGGGGGATTGTTTCAGGATGGAGAGTAGGGGTAAGGGGCCAGTAAATATATCTCATATTTACCGTCCCCTTCCTTTCCTGAATGAACACAGTAAACGATCGGTACCGATCACTCCTGTGTTCACTTGTCACTGAAGCATAGTAACCACTTGACCTCTGGAAGATTTACCCCCCCTTCCCCTTCATGACCAGGACATTTTTTGCTATACGGCACTGCGTTACTATAATTGACAACTGCGCAGTCGTGCAGCGCTGTACATAAAGTCATATTATGTCATTTTTTCCCACAAATAGAGCTTTGTGTTGGTGGTATTTGATCACCTCTGCGTTTTTTATTTTTTGTGCTATAAACGCAAAAAGTCCGACACTTAAAAAAAAAATTTAAAAAAAATGTTTTTCTTTCTGTTAAACATACCCAATAATTTTTTTTTAAAAAATAGAATTTCTTCATCAATTTATTATAAATTGATTGGTTGGCACAAAAGTTATAGCATCTACAAACTATGGTATATATACTGGAATTAGTATTTTTTTTATAGTAGTAATGGCGGCGATCAGCGACTTATAGCGGGACTGCAATATTGCGGTGGAAATCTGACACTGACTGACACTTTGTGGGAACCAGTGACACTAATATAGTGATCAGTGCTAAAAATATGCACTGTCACTGTACTAATGACACTGGGAAGGGGGTTAAACATCTAGGATGATCAAAGGGTTACATGTGTGCCTAGCCAGTGTTTGTGTGTACTGTGTAGTGCTTTACTAAGGGATCATGTGATGGACTATATTCCTTGCTTTGCAAGGAAACAAAATCCAGCACATCCCCGCTGACAGGACGGAGCTCTGGACAGTCTGTCTCCTCGCCGATCAGCGGGTGCCGGCAGACATCCACTGGTCGGCACCCGCTGATCGGCTTCCACTGTGACTAATCACAACAGAAGCAGGACGCCGGCACGTGCGCACGCACCCCCCATACCTAGAAGAGCAGAATCACCAATCCGTGCAGCTGGCCCAGCACTGTCACAGTAGATGTACACGGCGCAGTCAGCAACTGGGTAAGCTGTGTTAGCAGGAATTTTGTTGGGTTTGCGTCCACTAATATTGATTTTCTTGTATTTTTAACAAATTCATCATTTGATATTTTCAGGGGGGGGGGGGGGGGGGGTCTGTCAGGGTCCTGTGACTTCTTCTAACCTCTGCTTACCGTAATAACAATCGCTCACTGCTGCTCTCCCTCCTTGTGCAGAGGGACTGGTCTTATCACTTAGGTCCTCACATTACATAGTTTTGGTAAATCTAAAGTTGATTGTGCAAAGATTGTAACATGTATGGTGAGCTCTAATGTGACTTCTCCTTATGAAATAATAATAGTGCGCGTCCTTTGATGGAAGGAACATGACCTTTTTTTTGGAGATGGGGTTCACCTTAGTCTGCCAGGGACCAAATAAATATGTAAAAGTATGAGAGGATCACAAACCCAAAATTAACCCAATAAAAGCGTATTTTTCATGACAGGAGATCGAAGGATAAAACCAACGCATTTTGGGGTCTCAGTGCTCCACCTTTATCAAGACAAAGCCTTGACCAAAGAGGAGCTCTGAGCCATGAAACGCGTCGGTTTTATCCTTTTGACTGCTGGTCATGAAAAATGAACTTTGCTGGATTGATTTTAGTTTCGAAGTGTCCTTAGACATATTTTCTAGACAGCTCAGTGGACCCCGAGGGACACACCAGTTTATTTATTTATGGTATTTATATAGCACCATCATTCACATCAGTCCCTGCCCCCAAGCAGTGGCGTACCAAGTGGGGGTGCCACACACTGTGGGGGGGGTGTCAGGCCGGCGCCCCCCCCCCCGTCCGTGACTAAAGCAGTGACAGCGCTGCAGGGCGGGTTTAGGCAGCGGCACGGTGACAGGCGGGTAAGAGCGGGGAGAGGCAGTGGCGTTGCAAGAGGGGGGTGGGGTGACACCACTCCACCAACCATCCCCTTCTCTCGTGGCCGAGGGCTGTCTGAGCAGTCCCGGATGTCACACAGGCACAGCCCAGCAGAGTGAAGCCGCCTCCCCCTCCTCAGGGGGAGGAGACCTGCTGTGCATGTGCCATGCTTAGCTGAGGTACTGAATAGAGGGGGTCTGCACTAAAGGGAGGGGGTCTGCACTGAAGGGAGGGGGTCTGCACTGAAGAGAGGGGTCTGCACTGAAGGGAGGGGGTTTGCACTGAAGGAGGGGGGTCTGCACTGAAGGGGGTCTGCACTAAAGGGAGGGGATCTGCACTAAAGGGAGAGGGTCTGCACTGAAGGGGGGGTCTGCACTGAAGGGGGGGGTCTGCACTGAAGGGGGGGGGTCTGCACTGAAGGAGGGGGCTGCACTGAAGGGGGGGTCTGCACTAAAGGGAGGGGGTCTGCACTAAATGGAGGGGGGTTGCACTGAAGGGGGGGGTCTGTGTAACATGCAGGGGGTCCAGAGCTGTGGGGGATGTACAATGTATAGGGGTCCAAAGGTGCAGGGGGCTGTGTAATGTAAAGGGGTCCTGAGGAGCAGGGTGCTGTGTAATGTAAAGGGGTGCAGGGGGCTGTGTAATGTAAAGGGGTGCAGGGGGCTGTGTAATGTAAAGGGGTGCAGGGGGCTGTGTAATGTAAAGGGGTCCAGAGATGTTGTGTAATGTAAAGGGGTCCAGAGATGCAGGGCGCTGTGTAATGTAAAGGGGTCCAGAGGTGCAGCTGTGGAGAGGGGGTACACAGTAGTGGCAAAGAGATATTGGGGTATGCAGGAGGCACAGTGAGGTGTTTTTACATTTTAATATGGGGGGAGGGTGCCAGTTAAAGGATCCGCCATGGGTGCCAAATGCTCTAGGTACGCCCCTGCACCCCAAGGAGCTTACAATCTAAGATCCCTAAACTCACATTCATACATACACATACTAGGGCCAATGTAGACAGGAGCCAACTAACCTACCAACATGTCTTTGGAGTGTGGGAGGAAACTGGAGGAAACCCACACAGACACACGGAGAAGATGCAAACTCCAGGCAGGTAGTGTCAGGGTTGGGATTTGAACCAATGACCATTTTGCTGCAAGGCAAATGTACTAACCACCATACCACTGTGCTGCCTGTAGTTGACAGAGAATGGTCTTCAAACGTTGGAGTTTTGGTTGGATTTGTCCTAATCTTGGGTCTAGAGCCCTACGAATATGTTTCTTTTATCGAACACGGACCAAATAAAGGTCACCAAACAGAGAAAGGACGTTGAGGTGACCTATGAGCAGGCAGGAGACGCTCAAACTTACCGAATAGTTCCCGGAGGCCCAGTCCAGCCAGTGCCCCCGCTTGGGGAATTGCTTGGAGCGATGCCTCCAGCGGTTCTTGATGGCGAACTAAAGACGAGAAAGAAAAAAAAAACATGAAGATGTTTGGGATTCCTCTCACTCTGCTGAGAACCCGTTTGTGGTCAAATTATGGAGGTCCGGCTCAAGAACCTGAAGTATACAGTATTGTGTGATGGAGTGCAAACAGAGGCAGGCCTCAATGTGAACCTTCTATAACTACAACTCCCATCATTTTGGTATCTATATCGACTGCCTATGGGGTGGACCCATACCACCCACTTACAGTGCCTTGAAAAAGTATTCATACACCTTGAAAATTTTACACATTTTGTCATGTTACAACCAAAAACGTAAATGTATTTTATTGGGATTTTATGTGGTAGACCAACACAAAGTGGCACATAATTAAAAATATAATATAATATATATATATATATATATATTTATGGTCGGAGCCCTATGTCCGATATGGACATAGAAAACACTTATAGTAAAGATAAGACTTACCATCGGAAATAGACCTAGAAGTGTGGACTTACCATATGAAATGGACCTGAAAGTGTGCCTTGGTCTCATGGCCGGTATGCCAAAATAAGGGGGCAAAAACATTCAGGTAGGGTTATAATTTTTATTGGTTTTCAGTTACTTATTGAGCCAATTTGGAGAATGCCCGTGCCATCTCAGTTTGTGGATTGGGGATGTACCGGGCGAAGCAGGCTGATTTCCACCTGCCTAGTCTTTTGATGATGTGATCTGGCACCCCGTGGCGGGACGCCGCGGAGGCTGCTCCGATGCGGAAAGAGTGTCCGGAATACTGACTGGGGTTAAGGTGAAGATTGCGGAGAAGTATCCTTATGTGGCTCACAAACTGAGAGGCGTTTAAGGGTTTGACTGGAAATGGTAGAAGGGGACTGCTGTCTGGTTGCTCAGGCAGGAGAGATAGGAGTCGGTTGAGTACAGCGACTGGACACCAGCTGTTGTTGGTTCTGTAGAGGTGGATGTTTACTCCCAAGCCCGTTTGCTGGGTTTTGGAGACCTCGAGGTGCAGGATAAAGTGATCTTGGTGTCGAAGCAAGTGTCGTCTGCATAGTACTTGGTCTGTGGGTTTGTTAGAGGTGAATTCGCCAGGCCGCAAGAACCCATAGTAAGCTAAATATATGGCTGCTTGTAAGACCGTGCTGGGGAGCAGGCCGAATGGCGAAGTAGCCAGAATATTTGACATGTCCCTAAAGATGGGCCCCGTAATGGGCAAGCGCTTAGTGCTGATGACTGGTTGTTGTCTCTGTATTCCCCTTAGGATGGCTCGTATAGCGTGAGATGAGAACAGTGACGATTTAGTCGGGTCTTCAAGCGCCATGAAATGTTGAATGCCGGCTAGGTATAACCGGATGGTGTTGTAGGATAAGGCTAGCTGCGTGTGGCAGTGTGCCGTGAAGGCCAGTACCTGTTTGATATCTGTTGGTTCTTTGCGGCTGGGCGTGAGGAATTTATTAAAAGCTTTCCAAGCTGTCTGGTAGGCTTTGAGTGTGTTGCGGGAGAGGGAATTATTTATGAGTTGCGTAGCTCCGTGTAGATGTTGCATTAGTCCAGGGTCAGTTGTGACCAGACGGGGATAGGGGCCGACATTGGATCGGCATCGGGAACCTGTTTGAAAAAGGAGGAATAGTTGAAACGTGATAGTGCGTCAGCTGCTGAGTTGTATCTGCCGGGAATGAATTCACTGTGTATGTTGAACTGGTGTTGTAAAGACAGTTGTACCAACCTGCGCAGGAAGGACATGACTGCTAGGGACTTGGACCTGCCTCTGTTGATGATGTCTGCCGTGGCCTGGTTATCGGTGGTGAAGACTACGGTTTGTCCTGTCCAGTGGTGGCCCCAGAGTTGTGCGGCTGCCACTATGGGATAAAGCTCAAAGAGGGCAGATGTTTGGGAAAAGCCGGGTATCAACAGTATCTGTTGAGGCCAGGGTCCTGAAAACCAATGATGGCCAAAAATTGCCGCGAAACCTGTGGAGGCTGCAGCGTCAGTCACTACCTGGGGTGAATGGATCGAAACCGTAGGTATGAATAGAGATATGCCATTCCAGGCGGACAAGAATTCCTCCCACATTGATAGGTCCGCTATAGCTGCGGAGTCTAATTTCAAAATTTGATCAGGGTCTTGAGTTTCTGACAGAAATCTCAGCAGGCGTGATACAAATGTGCGGCCTTGTGGGATAATTCGCATAGCGAAGTTGAGCATACCCAGGAGAGACTGCAACTGTTTTTTGGTACAGCCCTTGGTGTGTGTAAACTCGTGAAGGACTGCCCTAATGCGTGTTAATTTGTCGGGGGGGAGACTGGCCTGCATTGCGCAGGTATCCAAGCTGACCCCGAGAAAGGTGATGATGTTTGCTGGACCATCGACTTTGTGCTCGGCGATAGGAACGTTGAGGTTTCCAAAAATAACTCTAAGTTTGTCGAGATCTGCTGGGGTTTTGTTGGGCGGTTCTATCAGTAGGAAGTCATCTAGGTAATGGATGACTTCATGGCATTGGCCCTTGTGTAATAGTATCCAAACGAGGGACTGTGCGAATGTGTCGAAGAGCCACGGGCTACTCTTCGAACCGAAGGTGAGTTTCGTAGCAAAATAATATGCTTCCTTCCATTTGATGCCATGCCAGCACCAAAGGGATGGGTGGATGGGCAGGAGTTTGAAGGCATCCGATATGTCGGCTTTGGAGAGCCAGGCACCTGTGCCTGCTTTGATGATGGCTTGTATTGCCATGTCAACGGAGGAATATTTTAGGGAAAACTCTGCGGAGGGGATCAGGGAATTGAGACTGGGTATGTGCGAAGAATGAGGCGCAGACAAGTCGTACACCAAACGCAATTTATTAGAGAATTTGCCCTTGACAAGCCCAATAGGGCTGACTCTCCATGTGCTGAAAGGGGGGCAAGTGAAAGGGCCTATTACGTAGTCTCGATCTACCTCTGCCTGTAAGAGCTGATCTATGGCCTGTTCGTCGATGGCTGCCGAAGATTGGCGCATTCGTGAGTACTATGGGGCAGTGCGATGAGGCCGGTGTGAAAGCCTACTGTGAAGCCTTGGATAAGGTAGGTGGCCAGGGAAGGGGTGGGGTGTGAAGTGAGATACAGTCCTAGCCATAAGATGTTGATTCGGCTTAGTCAGGCCCTCTTGTGTTGCTTGACTTCACACAAATTCCTAGGGTGTGCTCTTTGGCATATGGTGCAGATGTGAAGTAGACGGCATTGGCTGAAGTTGCAGGACCCATAGTTGTAGTTGTTACAGATGGCTGCCCCTCCCACGGTTCGGACTGGGCGTCCGAGTTTGTCCACCTGAGGCGTTGGTTCAGGGATTGACTGGCCCTGTACTGTACCTGAGGTAGAGGGGAACTCGAAGGGCCGTCTGATCGCCGTATTGGCACACCAGGTGGCAGTGTGGGTGGAAGACTGGCAAATTGCACACAGAGGTGAGCGTAAGCCGGCAAAGTGGCGGCAGAAGAGCTCTGTGTCCATGAGACTCCAATCTGTGGTGACCTGGTATTGTGCGAATCTGGCGGCGGCCTTGGCTGAGAAGGAACGATGATAATCGTAGAATGCGAAACCTCCATACTTGTGGCCCAAGTCTACCACAGTATGGAGGTATAAGTCCAGCTCTTCCCGCCTGCTAGGGGTGGCTGAGCACAGGACATCTCTGAGCATGCCAAAGGCCAGGGTAAATTCGGGGACTGATAGCTTGCGGTTCAGCCTGGGGTCTTTGGCTTTAAGGACCACCGATATGTCACCCCAGGAGTAGGCCTTATTTTCCGCTAAATCATGCACGGAGATCAGGAGAGAGGCCAGGTTGACGTCCTTGCCGTCTAAAATGTCCTTCCTGATACTGGTTGGGACCAGATGGGAGGGGTAGACAATGGTGCTTGAGCCTGAGGTACCTGTAGGAAGAGGTGTCAAGGTCTGAATTGCCGTTGGGTCGGGGACAGCCGTGGCCGGTCCGGCCTCCAGAAGTGCCACCCTGGCTTGGACGTCTGCCACTGAGGTGGATAGAGATGACACCATCGTGTGTAACTGCGAAATGGCCGATGATATGGACTGGAGGGATGCCTGTTGGGTACTGGGTCCTGCTGCTGATGGGGGGAAGAGGAGTTTGAAGAGCTCGCCTTTCCTCGCTGTGGCGGGGAAGGGGACACCTCTGCGTCTGAGCTCTGCCGTCAGTTTGGGGATAGTCCATCCCCTGAGGGATTGCACGCTGTCGCTTTCTGAAACCGGAGTAGGTGATAGAGGGGCCGTGAAGTCTTCACTGCCGGCCTGGGACATGGTTGCTCTGGTGAGGATCTCGAGCTTTATTTCCTGGTTGACTGTAACCTATTGGGGATGAGATGAATTTCAAGTTTTTCTTTGATCCGCTGAATCATACTTACCCGACTTATTCTCCCTTTCCCCCCCTTTTTTTTTTTTTTTTTTTTTACCTGGGGGAATATCGTCCAACCTGGTGCAGGGTGGACCTACTGAACTTTGACTGACCTGAGGAAGATGAAAGGTGACAATTCGTGAAGGGATTGCTAAGTAACTTGGAGCAATGATTTGTATGGTGCTTGCAATTTGTGACAATAAAATGGTTCGAAATGTTTGCCTTGATTGTGAAATGAATGAACTGCATGACAGAGGTGCGGCCTGGTCGTGTCACGATTTGTTCGACCGTGGACCGGACTCTGGAGCATGTATTGAAATGAGGCAACTGAAATATTGGTGCTCCTGGGACGAATCGGTGCTTGTTTGATGCATCTGGATTCGAGTAGGAGTGCAGTATTAAATGAAATGAGAGAAATGATTGTTTTGACCGAGGCTCGAATTGGTTGTGCCGTGTTAGCGACTGGCAACTAACCGAGCTCTGGTGTAGGTATGAAATGTGATCGGAACCAGTGATGCATGCCGTGATGAAGCGGTGCGCCTCGGATGCGACTGGTTTCGAAACGGTGATGCGTTGTGGGAGTGAAATGATAGAAATTGCATGACAGAGATACGGGTCAATCCCTGGTGTCTGCGATTCAGCTATGATCCGGATTTCTGGAGCATGTATCAGAAATGTGGCCAATCCTGGGCACGCCGAGACGAATCGGTGCATTTCATGCGACTGAATTCCTGTCGGAACGTGATACGTGGGAATGAAATGATAACCATGACAGAGATAAAATTGATTGATAAACGTAACTCTGGAGCATGTATAGAAATGAGGCCAATCCTGGGGCACGCCGAGATGAATCGGTGCATTTTCATGCGACTAAATTTATGTCGGAACGTGATACATGGAAATGAAATGATAACCATGACAGAGATACAATTGATTGATAAACGTAACTCTGGAGCATGTATAGAAATGAGGCCAATCCTGGGGCACGCCGAGACGAATTGGTGCATTTTCCATGCGACTGGATTCATGTCGGAACGTGATACATGGAATGAAATGATAACCATGACAGAGATACAATTGACTGATAAACGTAACTCTGGAGCATGTATAGAAATGAGGCCAATCCTGGGGCACGCCGAGACGAATCGGTGCATTTTTCATGCGACTGAATTCATGTCGGGACGTGATACATGGAAATGAAATGATAACCATGACAGAGATACAATTGACTGATAAACGTAACTCTGGAGCATGTATAGAAATGAGGCCAATCCTGGGGCACGCCGAGACGAATCGGTGCATTTTTCATGCGACTAAATTCATGTCGGATCGTGATACGTGGAATGAAATGATAACCATGACAGAGGTACAATTGACTGACAATAACATAACTCTGGAGCATGTATAGAAATGAGGCCGTAATAACTGGGGCACACCGGAACGAATCGGCGCACCTTTTTGGTGCGATTGGATTCAAATCGGAGCGCGGTAGGTGACTGAAATGAGAAATGATTTGAAATGTCAGAAATGAGTTTTAGAAATGTTTTCAGAAATGAGAAATGATTTGAAATGTCCGAAATGAGTTTCCTGAAATGTTTTCAGAAAAGAGAAATGATTTGAAATGTCCGAATGAGTTTTTGAAATGGGTTTGATAATTTGCAATTTGCGACTGGCTATGGCTGTTTAGTAATACCGACATGCTAGAAATGAAGCGGCGTCAGCGTCGCTGTGCTATCGAATTGTGACATATCGAAAGTACGAGTGATATACATTGCAGTTTGTGCGATGCGGGTGAAACGAAATTTAGAACTCACGGTTTAGTGACATGATATGAAAACGAAAAGTCAGACGGGACCTTACCTGCGACAGCCAAGCCAGACGCGTGGTACGACTAAAACGAAAACGCGGACTTCGAAAGTTTTGAGTACGGAGTATCGAATACGGGAACTGCGAGGCAAGAACTTGCGGACGCTGGTATGTCGAATAGTCGGCTTAGTGACGTATATCGCGCACAGGAAACCGACAAGCACCACAGGTGAGCGGTGCTGCTTAAATACCCCCGGGCTCCTCCCATAAATTCAGGCCACCATACTGGCCTTCCTACATATGTATATATATATATATGTATATGTATGTATGTATGTATGTATGTATGTATGTATGTATGTATGTGTATATATATATATATATATATATATATATATATATATATATATATAAAATATAAAATATAAATAAGGAAAATGATAAATGATACAAATAAATATGTGAAAAATGTGGG
This sequence comes from Lithobates septentrionalis, assembly GCA_037952835.1. Classification (NCBI taxonomy): domain Eukaryota; kingdom Metazoa; phylum Chordata; class Amphibia; order Anura; family Ranidae; genus Lithobates; species Lithobates septentrionalis. Next base: position 205,129 of record JBBDGP010003317.1, on the reverse strand, counting down.
AGGCATTTGTATTCAGTCCCCTTTACTCTGATACCCCTAACTAAAATCTAGTGGAACCAATTGCCTTCAGAAGTCCCCTAATTAGTAAATAGAGTCCACCTGTGTGTCATTTATTCTCAGTATAAATACAGCTGTTCCGTGAAGCCCTCAGGGGTTTGTTAGAGAACCTTGGTGAACAAACAGCATCATGAAGGCCAAGGAACACACCAGACAGGTCAGGGATAAAGTTGTGGAGAAGTATAAAGCAGGGTTAGGTTATAAAAAAATCTCCCAAGCTTTGAACATCTCACGGAGCTCTGTTCAATCCATCATCAGAAAATGGAAAGAGTATGGCACAACTGCAAACCTAATGTAGCGGTACCCTCCGTAGGGACTGCTGGGTGTTGTGGCCCACCTGTCACCCTGCCAAGCCCGGCGTTCACCTCTCAGACACCCCAAGACAGAAAACAGTCGATGTGCTTGTTTTTATGTTTTATTGAGGGGATTGAACTCGGATAGGATATAGGAAGTATGGGATGCCCAGTGAATTTAGAACAAATAATTGGGACAGCTTATATACACTCTGGTATATACAGGTCTCTCTTCCTCCAGCACAACTCTTACTGCAGACTATTACTCCTCAGCAGGGCTGGACTGGGACAAAAATGTGGCCCTGGACTTCATCCAGACCGGCCCATTGCACAGTACATCAGGGCACGGCACATCAGGGCACGGCACATCAGAGCACATCACATCAGGGTACAGAGCACAGCACATCAGGGTACAAGGCACATCAGGGTACAGGGCACAGCACATCAGGGTACAGAGCACAGCACATCAGGGTACAAGGCACATCAGGGCACAACACATCAGGGTACAGCACATCAGGGTACAGCACATCAGGGCACATCAGGGTACAGGGCACAGCACATCAGGGTACAGAGCCCAGTACATCAGCGTACAGGGCACAACATATCAGGGTACCGTGCACAGCACATCAGGGTACAGGGCACAGCACATCAGGGTACAGAGCCCAGTACATCAGCGTACAGGGCACAGCACATCAGGGTACAGAGCCCAGTACATCAGCGTACAGGGCACAACATATCAGGGTACAATGCACAGCACATCAGGGTACAGGGCACAGCACATCAGGGTACAGGGCACAGCACATCAGGGTACAGGGCACAGCACATCAGGGTACAGGGCACAGCACATCAGGGTACAGGGCACAGCACATCAGGGTACAGGGCACAGCACATCAGGGTACAGGGCACAGCACATCAGGTCACAGTACATCAGGGTACAGAGCCCAGCACATCAGCTAATAGGGCACAACACATCAGGCACGTCAGGGCACAGTACATCAGGGTACATCACATCAGGGTACAGGGCACAGCAGATCAGGGTATAGCACATCAGGACACAGCACATCAGGGCACAGAACATCAGGGCACAGAACATTGAGCCACAGCACACCGGGGCACAGGACATCAGGGCACAGGACATCAGGACACAGGACATCGGGGCACAGCACATCAGGGCACGGGGCACATCAGGGCACATCAGGGTGCATTAGGGCACATAGCACATCAGGGCACATAGCACATCAGGGCACGGGGCACATCAGGGCACATGGCACATCAGAGAAGGGGCACATCAGGGCACGGGGCACATCAGCGCACGGGGCACATCAGCGCACATTATGGCACATCAGGGAACATGATGGGGCACATGGCACATTATGGGGCAAATCGCACATCAGGGCATGGGGCACAAAGCACATTAGGGCACGGGGCACATCAGGGTATGGGGCACATCAGGCCACATGGTACATCAGGGCACAGGGCACATAGCACATCAGGGCACGGGGCACATGGCACATCAGGGCTCGGGGCACATCAGGGCACATGGCACATCAGGGCACGTGATGGGGCACATTATGGGGCACATAGCACATCAGGGCACGGGGCACATCAGGGCATGGGGCACATGGCACATTATGGCACATCAGTGCACAGAACATCAGGGCACATGACATTGAGCCACAGCACACCGGGGCACAGGACATCAGGGCACATCAGGGCACAGGACATCAGGGCAAAGCACATCGGGGCACAAGGCACATCAGGGCATAGGACATCGGGGCACAGCACATCGGGGCACATCAGGGCACATCAGGGCGCATTAGGGTGCATAGCACATCAGGGCACGGGGCACATCAGGGCTCATTGGGGCACATGGCACATCAGGAACGGGCACATGATGGGGCACATGGCACATTATGGGGCACATCGCACATCAGGGCACATCAGGGCATGGGGCACATCAGGCCACATGGTACATCAGGGCACATCAGGGCACGGGGCACATGGCACATCAGGGCTCGGGGCACATCAGGGCATATGGGGCACATGGCACATCAGGAACGGGGACATGATGGGGCACATGGCACATTATGGGGCACACCGCACATCAGGGCACATCAGGGCATGGGGCACATCAGGCCACATGGTACATCAGGGCACATCAGGGCACGGGGCACATGGCACATCAGGGCTCGGGGCACATCAGGGCACATGGGGCACATGGCACATCAGGGCACGTGATGGGGCATATAGCACATCAGGGCACGGGGCACATCAGGGCACGGGGCACATCAGGGCACATTATGGCACATTGTGGCACATCAGGGCACATTATGGGGCACATCAGGGCACATTATGGCACATTGTGGCACATCAGGGCACATTGGGGCACATCAGGGCACATTATGGGGCACATCAGGGCACATCAGGCTACATGGCACATTAGGGCACATGGCACATCAAGGCTCGGGGCACATCACAGGGCACATTATGGGGCACATCGGGGCACATAGCACATCATGGCACATTATGTGGTACATAATCAGGGCACATTGTGGGATCTTACTAGCCAGCATGCAGAGTAGCGCAGGGAGCTACTGTAGTAGTAAGTTCTCTCTCTCGTGTCATCACGCTGTTCCCCGGCAGCCCCTCCTCTCTTCTTGTCTATACCAGATGATCTTACAAGCCAATTGGTATAGACAAGAAGAGAGGAGGGGCCGCCGGGGAACAGCGTGATGACACGAGAGAGAGAGTACTTACTACTACAGAAGCTCCCTGCGCTACTCTGCATGCTGGCTAATCTCGATCTACCCGTCAGGCGCCAGCTGTTGACGGGTAGATCGCCGCGCACCGCAGATGCGGCTAAAAGTGAAACTGGCCACACTGAGCCATCGGCCCACCGGGAATCTCCCGGTAGTCCCGATGGCCAGTCCATCCCTGCTCCTCAGCTCCTTCAGCACAACTCTTACTTGAGCTTCCAGGCACAGCTAACAATGCATGTTTAGGCCTGACAGTGGCTCAGCCAGGCCTTAGCAACTGCCTTTTGCAGGCAGGGACCACGGGCCCCTTTTTAGTGTAGCAATGAAAAGTTCTTGGTGTTAGCTGGCCTAACTTCAGTTACTAAGCCCAGCAACCCATCTTCAGGTTCTGCCAGCCCTCCTGGCTGCAGCTGCCCGTCTCCACTGCCCATGACACCCCAGTCCACACTGCTGGCTCTGTACCCATGCCAGACTGCATGCTCCCAGTCCTCTCAGGAGTGCCTCCCCAGTCCTCCTGACTGTGCATGTCACTCACCAGCCCTCTCCTGGCTGCGACCAGTTGTTCCTCTCCTTGGAGACTTACCAAGCAATGCTCTCTCTCCTTCTGTCCTCTCTTGCTCCTCTTGTGCCTCCTGTCCAGAACTCAGAACCTTTACGCTATCTTGAAGGGCTCTGTCCACACCCAAGCTCCAGGCCCAAGGTCATCCCCCACTAGACTGGGGAGCTCCCTCAAAGACCCCCAACAGCCTAGCATTCCATCTCCAAGCTCTGATCAACTCCAACTCCTCCCCAGCTGGGCTGACCCTGGGTACTTAAAGCGGAGTTCCACCCAAAAATGGAACTTCCGCAGCTCCACCTCTCCTCCTCTCCTTCAAGAACCTTCTAGAAGGAGGTGGGAGGTCCCAGTGATGCTGCCTGTGAGTCACCAGCTGCTACTCTGAGCCACTCTCAGCCCACAATAAAAATAAACAAACAGTCCTGACTGCCAGCCAGGCTTGCCTAAATTTACCTAACCTGCCAAACTTTTTCTCTCTAGCGCCTACCAACCTAGAGGGTGCTACACTAACAAGACATGGCCGTCCACCCAAACTGACAGGCCGGGCAAGGAGAGCATTCTTCAGAGATGCAGCCAAGAGGCCCATGGTAACTCTGGAGAATCTATTAGTTGTGCACTCCATAAATCTGTCCTTTATGGAAGAGTGACAAGAAGAAAGACATTGGTGAAAGAAAGTCATAAGAAGTCCTGTTTGTAGTTTGTGAGAAGCCATGTGGGGGACACAACAAACATGTGGAAGAAGGTGATCTGGTCAGATGAGACCAATATGGAACTTTATGGCCTAAAAGCAAAACGCTATGTGTGGCAGAAAACTAACACGGCACATCACCCTGAACACACCATCCCCACTGTGAAACATGGTGGTGGCAGCATCATGTTGTGGGGATGCTTTTCTTCAGCAGTGACAGGGAAACTGATCAGAGTTGATGGATGGAGCCAAATACAGGACAATCTTAGAAGAAAACCTGCAAAAGACTTGAGACCGGGGCGGAGGTTCACCTTCCAGCAGGACAACGCCCGTAAACATCCAGCCAGAGCTACAATGGAATGGTTTAGATCAAAGCATATTCATGTGTTAGAATGGCCCAGTCACAGTCCAGACCTAAATCCAGTTGAGAATCTGTTGCAGACTTGAAAATTGCTGTTCACAGACGCTCTCCATCCAATCTGACAGAGCTTGAGATATTTTGCAAAGAAGAATGAGCAGAAATGTCCCTCTCTAGATGTGCAAAGCTGGTAGAAACATCCCCAAAAAGACTTGCAGCTGTAATTGCAGAGAAAGGGGTTCTACACAGTATTGACTCCGGGGGGGGGGCACCATAGAAATGCCCCCCACACTTTTCACATATTTATTTGTATCATTTATCATTTTCCTTCCACTTCACAATTATGTGCCACTTTGTATTGGTCTATCACATAAAAATCCGTATTTATGTGATTTTAGTTTTAGGTTTTTTTTAGTATACGTTTTTGGTTGTAACATGACAAAATGTGGAACATTTAAAGGGGTATGAATACTTTTTCAAGGCACTGTACCAGAGAACAAACATAACTGACAGTTGATTTAAAAACAAATAGTCCTGGGACCCCGCAAGATGATTAAGGTGCTTGTCCAATGTATGTAGAACATATTGTTGGTTATTTTTAGGAGGGGGCTATAGTTTGGGGGGGGGGGGGGCTCTTTTGGGTATAGGTGGGAATTTTTGATACTTTGATAATGTGATAATGTGACAATTTACGAAGTAAATAAATCAAAGATTAAGGTAGCTTCAAGATGGTGTCTCTGTTCACATTTATTTCTTCTTAGGTTGGTCATAAATGACAGTTGGCCTGTAAATGAGTATTATAGATTGTAAGGGCTCATTCAAATGTACACCCATTATAAGGGGTTCCCACCACCCCTGTGCTGAGTTCCCGGGTCTGTACACCCGCTGTGCCCATTATGAGGGATTCCCACCATTCCTGTGCTGAGCTCCCGGGTCTGTACACCCGCTGTGCCCATTATAAGGGGTTCCCACCATCCCTGTGCTGAGTTCCCGGGTCTGTACACCCGCTGTGCCCATTATGAGGGGTTCCCACCATCCCTGTGCTGAGTTCCCGGGTCTGTACACCCGCTGTGCCCATTATGAGGAGTTCACACCATCCCTGTGCTGAGTTCCCGGGTCTGTACACCCGCTGTGCCCATTATGAGGGATTCCCACCATTCCTGTGCTGAGCTCCCGGGTCTGTACACCCGCTGTGCCCATTATGAGGGGTTCCCACCATCCCTGTGCTGAGTTCCCGGGTCTGTACACCCGCTGTGCCCATTATGAGGAGTTCACACCATCCCTGTGCTGAGTTCCCGGGTCTGTACACCCGCTGTGCCCATTATGAGGGATTCCCACCATTCCTGTGCTGAGCTCCCGGGTCTGTACACCCGCTGTGCCCATTATAAGGGGTTCCCACCATCCCTGTGCTGAGTTCCCGGGTCTGTACACCCGCTGTGCCCATTATGAGGGGTTCCCACCATCCCTGTGCTGAGTTCCCGGGTCTGTACACCCGCTGTGCCCATTATGAGGGGTTCCCACCATCCCTGTGCTGAGTTCCCGGGTCTGTACACCCGCTGTGCCCATTATGAGAGGTTCCCACCATCCCTGTGCTGAGTTCCCGGGTCTGTACACCCGCTGTGCCCATTATGAGGGGTTCCCACCATCCCTGTGCTGAGTTCCCGGGTCTGTACACTCGCTGTGCCCATTATGAGGGGTTCCCACCATCCCTGTGCTGAGTTCCCGGGTCTGTACACCCGCTGTGCCCATTATGAGGGGTTCCCACCATCCCTGTGCTGAGTTCCCGGGTCTGTACACCCGCTGTGCCCATTATGAGGGGTTCTCACCATCCCTGTGCTGAGTTCCCGGGTCTGTACACCCGCTGTGCCCATTATGAGGGGTTCCCACCATCCCTGTGCTGAGTTCCCGGGTCTGTACACCTACTGTGCCCATTATGAGGGGTTAATTTTGTTTATTGAAAAATCTTACAAACAACAACTTATATACAATAAAGCCATAATAAACCCCCCTCCAGGCCATATTTGCCAAGAAGGAGCCATAAGTACTCATGATTACCCGATCAAAGGCCTTAGCCTGATCCAATGTCAGCAAAAATTTACCCCAACCAGCAGCCCTACAACGCTCCAAGGCAGGGGCATTGCTAGGTGGCAAAAAAACCAGGGGCTTCAGCCCGAAGTCCGAGCCCAGCACCGGGGGGGGGTTCGGGGGGGTGGCGTATGTGTTACCAACCTGACGCGCACTGACCTACCTGACATACACTGACCATTACACTCACCTACCCGACATACACTGACCTACCTGACCAACACTGACCTACCTGACATACACTGACCTACCTGACATACACTGACCTATCTGACATACACTGACCTACCTGACCTACACTGACCTACCTGACCTACCTGACCCACACTGACCTACCTGACCCACACTGACCTACCTGACCCACACTGACCTACCTGACATATACTGACCCACACTGACCATTACACTCACCTACCTGACATACACTGACCATTACACTCATCTACCTGACATACACTGACCTACCTGACATACACTGACCTACTTGACATACACTGACCTACCTGACCCACACTGACCATTACACTCACCTACCTGACATACACTCACCTACCTGACATACACTGACCATTATACTCACCTACCTGACCCACACTGACCTACCTGACATACACTGACATACCTGACATACACTGACCTACCTAACCCAAACTGACCTACCTGACCCACACTGACCTACCTGACCCAAACTGACCTACCTGACCCAAACTGACCTACCTGACCCACACTGACCTACCTGACATACACTGATCTATCTGACCCACACTGACCTACCTGACCCACACTGACCCACACTGACCTACCTGACCCACACTGACATATACTGACCTACCTGACTTCAGGTGACGTGACCTCCTCCTGCAGCTCAGCCATAGTGTGCGGTGTAGAGTAGACAGCAGGCAGCCAGAGCTATGACACACGAGAGGAGAGCCACCCGCCCGAGCGCCGAGTGAGGATCTTCTCACAGTGGTGCGGCGGCCGCATTGTAATTCCCGCCTTCTGGAGCCTGCAGCGCCTATGATGGACATCACACGTCCCGCAGTCCCGACATTAGACCAGTGGGACGTCCATCATAGGCGCTGCAGGCTCCAGAAGGCGGGACCTACTATGTCACTTGGCCGCACTTGGGTCAGATCGGCGGCGGCTCTTGGGCTCGGGGCTAATAATAGAACCCTGCATGCCCGGGACCCGGGGCTTTTTGGGGACCCACTCGGGGCTTCAGCCATCGTCAGCCCCCCCTGCCGACGCCACTGCTCCAAGGCCTCTCGGACAGCTAACACTGCTGAGAAAGTGCTTCTACCTTGGACCGAGCAGTGCTGGTGGTGGGATAACAAACTGCCTGCCACTGGTGATAATCGCCAGAAAAAAAATCTTTGCCAGTATCTTTCTATCGACATTAAGGAGGCTAATGGGGCGCCAATTCCCAATCATCGAAGGATCTTTACCCTTTGACAGAAGGATCACTGCAGATTGCCTCATGGAGGGAGAGAACCCTCATACAAACAGCCATTAAAAACCTCCGCAAGGTAGGGAGTTAGGATTGTCTTAAAACATTTATAAAATTCGTCTGTCAAACCACCTGGCCCTGGCGTTTTCTTGATGGCTAGTTTATCAATAGCCTGGATTACCTCATCTGCAGTGATTTTATCCGTCAAATTCATCAAAGGAACATTACTCTCCAGACCTGGCATAGAGTCCAAAAAAGCCAACATCCTTGTCCGATCAAGGTTCCTTCCTCCCAGGAGATCGGCATAGTATTATCTGACAACCTCCAGGATCCCTGACCTAGACTTCGTCAGAGAGCCCGTAATGTCCTTCAGGCGATTGACCGTCTTAACTGCTACGTTCTGTTTACAGTGCTGATAAGAGTCAGGCGAATGGTATTTCCCGTAATCCCTCTCCTGAACCAAAGAGGCGGGCCGGTCATATTGATGTCTTCTAAGGGGAAGCTTCACGTCAGAGATCGCTCCAGAATCTCCTCCATTCGAAACAAGGTGGTCAAGTTTACGCCGCAAACGCTGGTAGGTGATATACTTATCTTGCTGCTTCTTTCTTCCTATGACCTTGAAAAGCCCAACAGTCTGCTGTTTTACAAGCTCCCACCATTCTGACTTAGGCCTCTTTCACACGGACGATCCGTATGTCCGTTTTTCATCCTTCCGTTCTCGGATGAAAAACGGACATACATTCATCCCTATGGAGCGTCGGATGTCAGCGGTGACATGTCCGCTGACATCCGACCCGCTCCGATCCGAAAAGTGTAACGGAGGAAAAACCTACTTTTCCATCCGTTTTCGGATCGGATCGGGTGACGACGGACACTACGGACCGTCATCATCCGATCCCCCCATAGGGGAGAGCGGCGCTCTGACAGGTCCGTCGCTGCACAGTGTGCAGCGATGCACCTGTCATCTTCCTGCTCAGCGGGGATCGGCTGAGCCAGCGGATGTTCACGGGGCGGATCATGACTGATCTGCCCCGTGTGAAAGAGCCCTTACTATTGCAAAAGTCTAGGATAGCTACCTGTGCTTGAAAAAAATCCTCAAAGGATTGGCTTACTCTCGTCTTCCTGGAGGGCCGAATTCAATCTCCAGATATCCCTCCCCCTAGGTGGCATGTCTGAGGCATTCAGACTCACAGATAGTATACAGTGATCAGAAAACTCCACTGCCCGACACACAGGTACCAAAAAAGCAGAGTCTCCCTTTAAAAAAAAGTATCTATCCTACTCTGACTACTACCTCGCCCAAAAGTAAACCCCGTGCTGTCTGGGCAGCGCTTAATGCGTGCATCTACCAGACCTGCTTCACTAACTATTGCATTGAGAAAAAAGGCTGTCATAGCCCAGCTTATCTCTGAAACCTCTCCTGTCTTTAGACCTAGTAATGGTGTTGAAATCACCTCCAAAGATAACCTGCTGGGCCGTAAAAAGAAAAGGCTTAATCTTTGTAAAGAGGCATTTGCTGTCCCACTTCGTCTGGGGACCATAGATGTTAATTTAGGAGCAGGTCCTGCCCCCTCACAGAGATGTCCAAGACCATGCATCTCCCAATCTCTACCTCAATTACCCGTCGGCACCTTACCATACCAGAAAAAAGGACCGCAACCCCGCTGTAAGGCTCGGCCGCAAGAGACAAAAATGAGGGACCACATCTCCACTCCTTCTTTGCCAGATGTATATCGGCCAGACTACTCAGATAGGTCTCTTGCAAAAACAACTCGCTGAGCAAAAATAAGGCCATAGGATGAGCACTTACTGATCTTAAAGGGGTTGTAAAGCTAAAAAAATTTTTGGCAATATCTGATCTATCTGCTATATAGATCATGAATCTAGCTGTTATTTCTGCCAAAATGTTTTATTTACCTGTTAGATAAATAGGCTTCATCAGCACTTCCTCCTTTCCTCTCTGTATGTTCTCCTCAACTTCCGGGTTTTCAAGCGTGTTCCCTGCAGCAACGTCACGGCTTCAAAGGAACTACAATACCCTTGATGTATAGCGGCATCGCGCATGCGCAGTGCCGATTTTTCGCTGTGTGACGACGAACCTGAGCCACACTTCCACTTCAGCAAAAAAGGGGGCGGAGTAGGGCCGAGTAAAGGCGGGGCTGTGCTGAGATGGTCATTCAGATTACAATAGCAGGGCACGGGAGGCGGAGCTACAGCGTCTTAGACACGCCCGCGGCTCTCCTGCCTCCCGTGCCTGTGAACGCAACCAGCGTCACCACGCAGGGATGTAGTCCCAAGTGAGGGGGCGAGCACACTGACTAACCCCCAGCCAGAACGGCTCAGATGATGGGGGCAAGCTTCTAGAGGAGAAACAGGAAGTTGAAAACTCACACACAGAAAAAAAGCATTTACAAAGGAAAACGAAGGAAAAGGTAAGTGAACCAACAGTACACTACCTTAAAAGAAAATATTTAGATAATAAAAAACGAACCTTTAGTATCACTTTAAGCTGGCAACATTAATGGTTGCCACTTTTAACGGAGTGGGAACTGCCATTAGGGTATTTGAGGCAGCCGTTTCTTAGCCTGACTACTCCCTCTCCCTGGAGAACCAGCACGATTCATTGCACCCTGGGACTCATCATCCATAGAGGATGCCGTACTCAACGAGTCCCATTCATCATCATCATCTGACAGGACCTCAAATTTATTTGCCAAAAGCAAAACCTTAGGACTTTTTTTTTCTTTTACCCCTTCTCCTTTTATCCTCCAACCACTCCATATCATCCTTAGACAAACTGGAATCAGCAGCTTCCCCACTCTTACCCTCCCCTTCACCCTCCTCTCCCCACACTCTCCCTTCCCTTATCTACCACCAGGCCAGCCTCTTCACCATCCTCCCCACTCCTCGCACCCCACGATCCTCAAAAGAAACCTTACAGCGTGGAGGGAGGGGGACTGGCACTGCACTTGATGCACCTGCCTCAGTACCTCTTGTTGCCTCTGCAATTTTGTAAGACATAGAAGGATTGGACACATTCTCGGTAACTGATACCTTACCTACAGACTGGGAAGACACGGGCACACTAGGTAAAATGCACAGACTGGGACACCACAGACTGGGAAGACAGAGGCACACTAGGTAAACGCATAGACTGGGGCAGCACAGACTGGGAAGACACAGACATATTGGGTATTGGCACAGACTCAGATGGAATCACAGGCACCCCAGCTGCTGAGCTCTGAGTATCCTCCATGTCCAGGCGGAAAAACTCTCTCATAAGCTCAGGCTTGTTATGCATTGCCTCAGGACACTGACTGTAAGGATGTCCCACCGCATTGCACAGATTGCACCTTATAATGTTATAATCCTTTGCCAAATGTCCTACACCCTGACAGAGAGAGCGCTTTATCACCGGACAGGAGGATGCAAGATGCCCTTTATCTCCACACTTGTTGCATAGCTTTGGCTGGCCCGGGTAGAAGATGGTCAGCCTGTCCCTCCCCAGGAAAGCTGAAGATGGCAGATGTTGGACGTCATTGTCAATGACTTTTAATTTTACCTGAACAGACCACACCCCGTCCATATTCCCCCATCATCCAAAATCTTCTTTAGGGGGCTCAGGACGTCTCCATACCTCCTCAACCATAGAGATAAATCCCCTTGTGGTATGGACTCATTGTAGACAAGAACTGTCACCATTGTAATGAGTGTCTGGCGTGATACAAGCTTGGGGATGAGCCTTCATCAGTCTGTGTGGCCCCTACACACGTGCTCATATTTCTCCCAAAATATATCCTAAGACTCCGGGCGGATAAAGGACAAATCATACTCGTAGGAACTGGCCGGACTGATCAGGGCGAAGATATCTATGGGCCTAAACCCCATCTGCAGAATCTTATCCACCACTGCCTTCCTATGCTGAGGAAGTCCACCCCCCTCCCATCTAAGCTGCACAACATTCCTACTTTTAAACAGGGAGGAAGATAAAAGATTTCCATGCTCCTTCCCTGCTTGCTCCCCCTTCCCAGATCCTGTAGCAGCAACACCAGCATAAGTTTTCCTTACAGACACACCAATTGCAGTCTTGTCCTTAGACACAATCAAACCAGCTGATGGAGAGTCTAATTCAGCTGGGATAGCAGTCTTTGGATTAATAGAGGCAGGACCCGCCCTCTCCCTCTGCTTTGAACACTCAGCTTCTTTCCTGGGCTCAAGCACAGTCTTGGCTACTGCAGACTCCTGGAGAGTTGTAGCACTACTGCTCCCAGCATCTCCTCTACCATTCTCAGGAACAGCTGCTGTGTCTGGTCCAGGCAAAGTCACTGTATTGTCCAAGGCGCTCCTCTCTGCAGACTCTTCCCCCAGAAGCTGACAGTTACTCTCACCAATTTCATCTGAAGCTTTGTTTTCAGCAGGTAATTCAGACTGGATTGCATGCTGTACATTGTCTATGGGTCTGGGCTGACTGCCCGTAGCACTACAACCCTCAGCAAGCCCATTGTCATTAAAGTTCACATCACCATCTTGCAAACACACTGTACCTGCTTGCTGTGTTGTTACATTTGCAATGTCATGGCTGACGGTGGGATCAGACTTCCCCCCAGTTGTTGCAGACTTCATGGTGAATCTTGCTCTCTCCATAGGTCTCTCTTTTACAGGGCGAGGAACGGTGTCCATCTCATCATCATCCGGGGAATCCACACCCAAAGAGGATTCCAGCTTAGTGATGAACTCCAGCATGCCAGCACCTCCCTCAGCCTCCTGCTCAGATGTTCCATATTGCTGCTGCAGAGGGAGGGGGATAGAGGCCTCTGCCATTGAGGGCTCAGCAGATGCCTGAGGTGTTGAACAGCTGGGCTCATCCTCTGGGGCCCACTTTCTCACTCTTTGCTGACTCCGCTATTCTCCTTCAGAGAGCTCACCATTTCCTTCTGCTTCCCCACAGCTTGCTCCAAGTCCTTCAACTCAGGCCTCAGAGCCGGCCTTTTTTTACTGTATACTTTGGCACAAATCTGTTTTTTCTTCCTAAATTCAGCCATCAAAGCTAACAATTTCTCCTCTTCTTTCTCAGTTTGTTTTAGCTTACTGACAATCTTCTGTCTAAAGGCAGACATGGACTCATCTCTCCTTGGGCCAGGCCCAGTATCTTCCACAGGCTGAGCCCTAGTCACAGGCCCACCTAGGAGGCCCCCGCCAGGGTCCTCCCCAGGATCCACCATTCCTCCTGGGGCAGAGAAGCAACTCTAGCCCCTGGTTTCTGGAAACACAGGAGCTAAGGAACCAGCAACCTGACACCTCACTGTCTAGGAGCATAAAGGCAGTTTCCCACCATCCCTGTGCTGAGTTCCTAGGTCTGCAAACCTGCTGTGACCGTTATGAGGGGTTCCACCATCCCTGTGCTGAGTTCCCGGGTCTTTACAGCCTGTACACCCACTGTGCCCATTATGAGGGGTTCCAGACCATCCTTGTGCTGGTTTCCCGGGTCTGTACACCTGCTGAGCCCATTTTGAGGGGTTTCCACCATCCCTGTGTTGAGTTCCTGGGTCTGTACACCTGTTGTGCCCATTATGAGGGGTCCTCACTATTCCTGTGCTGAGTTCCCGGGTCTGTACACCTGCTGTGCCCATTATGAGGTGTTCCCACCATCCCTGCTGGACCTTAATTTATTTTAGATGGTGGAAAATGTAACAAGAGGAGCTGGAACACACAAAACTCTCAGGTGAACAGGAACAGACCTAGGAATTCTGGCTGGGAGGTATCAGAAGCACTAATTCAGCGCACCAGGCTCCACCTATAACTACGATACCACTTTCAGGTGGAGTGTCCCGGTAATGGGTGAAATCTTAGAGTTGGTTATGATTTTTTTTCTGGTTATATCACTCACTCCGATACAGTTGAAGACTTGGGCTAAGATGTTTCCTTGAGGCGGGTACTTCTTGTACATCCCGCTCCCGCTGACAAACACAACTGGAGGAGAGAAAACACAAAGTCAGACATCTGTCCTCACATGACCCGACCGTCCTCCATCTACAAGGGAATCATTCACAAACCACCCGGCACACACACACACACAAACAACGCTTTCATCAGATGTGATGCTTGGATTCAGATCTGAGGGGGATCAGCTCTGCACGCCGGGGACAGAGGGACCCTGGGGCCAAGCACATTGCTAGAAAAAAAAGTCTTTGTGATTTATTTATGAATCCAACTGACTGATCTAATGATGGGAGAGTAAAACAGAGAAATCTCTACAATACTCCGGATGTGAGTCTCCGAGGGGCCGGTGATAGAGATGCCACATCTCCAATCTGCCTCCAGAGGATTAGCCTGACAGCCAGGTAAACTAACATTTTCAAGGAGAAATCAGTGATAATATCCTTTACACTGATTACACCTAATATTGAGTAGGTCTGCCAAAACAGCCCTGACCAAGGCATTGACTCCACTAGACCTCTGAAGGTACAGTATCTCACAAAAGTGAGTACACCCCTCACATTTGTGTAAATATTATATTCTATCTTTCCATGTGACAACACTGAAGAAATTACACTTTGCTACAATGTAAAGTAGTGAGTGTACAGCTTGTATAACAGTGTAAATTTCCTGTCCCCTCAAAATAACTCAACACACAGCCATTAATGTCTAAACCGCTGGCAACATAACGTGAGTACACCCCTAAGTGAAAATGTCCAAATTTGGCCCAAAGTGTCAGTGTTTTGTGTGGCCACCATTTTATTTTCCAGCACTGCCTTAACCCTCTTGGGCATGGAGTTCACCAGAGCTTCACAGGTTGCCACTGGAGTCCTCTTCCCCTCCTCCATGACGAAATCACGGAGCTGGTGGATGTTAGAGACCTTGCGCTTTTCTTCACTCCCCACCTCCATCAATGAGTGTTCTTACCCCACCTCCATCAATGATGAGCCTCCCCCCCCCACCTCCATCAATGAGAGTTCCCTCCCCACCTCCATCAATGAGCCTTCCCTCCCCACCTCCATCAATGATCAGCCTTCCCTCCACCACCATGAATGAGACTTCCCTCCCAACCTCCATCAATGAGCCTTCCGTTCCCCCACCTCCATCAATGAGCCTTCCCTCCCAACCTCCATCAATGAGCCTCCCCCCACCTCCATCAATGATGAGCCTTCCTTCAATCTCCATCAATGAGCCATCCATCCACCTCCATCAATGAACCTTCCCTCCATCAATGAGCCTTCCCTCCCCACCTCCATCAATGAGCCTTCCCTCCCCACCTCCATCAATGAGCCTTCCATCCCCCACCTCCATCAATGAGCCTTCCATCCCCCACCTCCATCAATGAGCCTTCCCTCCCAACCTCCATCAATGAGCCTTCCCTCCACACCTCCATCAATGAGCTTTCCCTCCCCACCTCCATCAATGAGCTTTCCCTCCCCACGTCCACCAATGAGCCTTCCCTCCCCACGTCCACCAATGAGCTTCCCCCCCACCCACCTCCATCAATGAACCTCCTCCCTACCCACCTTCATCAATGAGTCTTCCTAGGTAGACTGGGTAACGCCCACATGTGAGCTGAGTCTCCTGATGCAAGCAGTGGGAAGAGTTAAGCATATATCAAAATGCCTTGATGAACGGGTGTCAGTCTGGAGGAGTGGGTGTTGCTAAGCAGGATGTATTTGTATGCAGACCACCCTAGGTAATTCCCACATGTGATGCTGAGCTTCCATGATTGTAAGAATTGAAATCCAAGGACAGTCAGGCTGGGGAGGAAAGTGCTAGATGATGATGGACATACTATGTGACTTGCTGCAGCTTCTAATGCACATGATGAGAAGCTCACAGTGTGCAGTGAAATCAGAGGAAGCCGTTTCAGTCCAGGAGAGGAGCCGGTACACCTGTGTAATACTGAAGGGGAGGCCGGAGAGAGGATTTCATTGTTGTGCCGTCCTTTTCCTTTTCATCAGACGCGGATATCAAACATCCTTCCTATTATCTTTCATTCGATCTTCTCAACCAATAAATCGGTTACAATGTTTGACTTTTTTTCCTGTACTATTTACAGGGTCATGCTGGTCATTTTGTTCTCATGAGAACCTTCACCACATTACATAATAGAAAAGAATTTAGAAAAAATTGGTTTACTTACTCAGTGCAACGAACATCAAAGCAGCCGGAACGCCAAACGCCAACGCGTAACAATCCATTCCGAAGCATTGGACGTCTCCTGCAAGACACGGGTAGAGCTGACGTGAGAGGACACGTCTGGTGCCACTTTAGTGCAATGAGATAATAAATAGAAGGGGTGTCTCAGAACTTTCCCATCCCGGACACCAGTCTCTGCCATTCATTACACTGCGCTGTGTTCAGGTTACAATTGTCTGTTTATGGAAGTTCAAATCTCAGTATAAAATCTTTATTTGCAGAGGGTTGTGAGAAACAATCAATGTGGACTTCAGATTGTACAATCTTCTATAGATTTACCAAAACCTCCGAAGGGCACTCACAAATTCGATGTCAGCTGTTGATCAAACACAGTGGTGGCTGGTGCTCAAATTTTTTGAGGGGGCGCAAACTGAAAAATTCAGAAAAAAACTCATCAATTGCAGCCTCAAATGCAGCCACTGTGCCCATCATATGCAGCCTCTGTGCCCATCATATGCAGCCTCTGTGCCCATCATATGCAGCCTCTGTGGCTATCATATGCAGCCTCTGTGCCCATCATATGCAGCCTGTGCCCATCATATGCAGCCTCTGTGGCCATCATATGCAGCCTGTGCCCATCATGTGCAGCCTGTGCCCATCATATGCAGCCTCTGTGGCCATCATATGCAGCCTCTGTGGCTATCATATGCAGCCACGGTGCCCCATCGTATGCAGCCTGTGCCCATCATATGCAGCCTCTGTGGCCATCATATGCAGCCTGTGCCCATCATGTGCAGCCTGTGCCCATCATATGCAGCCTCTGTGGCCATCATATGCAGCCTGTGCGGCCATCATATGCAGCCTCTGTGGCCATCATATGAAGCCTACGCCCATCATATGCAGCCTTTGTGCCCATCATATGCAGCCTTTGTGCCCATCATATGCAGTCACTGTGCTCATAAAATGCAGCCACTGTGCCCATCACATGCAGCGTACTCCCATCATATACAGCCTTTGTGGCCATCATATGCAGCATACTCCCATCATATGCAGCCTTTGTGCCCATCATATGCAGCGTGTGCCCAACATATGTAGCCTCTGTGCTCATCATATGCAGCCTGTGTCCATCATATGCAGCCTTTGTGCCCATCATATGCAGCGTGTGCCCAACATGTGTAGCCTCTGTGCTCATCATATGCAGCCTGTGTCCATCATATGCAGCCTCTGTGGCCATCATATGCAGCCTGTACCCATCATATGCAGCCACGGTGCCCCATCATATGCAGCCTGTGCCCATCATTTTCAGCCTGTGCCCATCATATGCAGCTTATGTGCTGATGGGCACATAAGCTGCATATGATGGGCACAGGCTGCATATGATGGGCATATGCAGCCTGTGCCCATCATATGCAGCCTCTGTGAACCCCCCCCCTACTTGCCCGCTCGCCGTCTGACCGACACTTACCCCATCCTGTGGCAGATCAGGCAGCGGGTGACGGCAGCGAGCTGTGGGATAATGCAGCGGGTCAGGCGGCGGCTTTTCTATCCTCCCGTCCGCTTCTTCTTCCGTTCTGTTAGTCGTCCAATCAGAGCGCTTGTGACTTCAGCCAATCAGGTGACGGGTATTAGACCCGTGACTCCTGATTGGCTGAGAAAAGTGGTTCTGTGTTAGCAAAGCAAATATTCATTTGCTTTGCTAACACACCTGGGTGGACTGCGAGCGGAATGCTCTGCGCCACGATCCCACATTTTTTGAAGCCTATCAGAGCCAAAGGCTCTAATCAGGTGCTTCAAAAAAAAAAACACCCCCCGCCGTTGTAATTCAGGCGCCTGGCGTCCGAAAAGGGGCCGGACGCCTGAATAGGGGGTGGCAGCGGTGGCCATGGATAGATTCATGCTACACAGAGGAGGATGGCTGGAGAGAGGGGATGGCGCCCCTGCGCCCCTAATGGACGCACAACCACTGATCAAACATGAAGATATTGGAAATAATATTGTGATCAGAGGGGGGAATTTTTCTGCGCACAGATAACATCCTGTTGGGAGTCCCATGAAATGTATGACAGTAGAAAACATCAGCTCGCCATTTGTAGGACGAATTCTTAGGACGGGAAGTGGAAGAAAACAACTGACCTCTGAGAATCGGCGTCACGAAGGTGGAGATGAGACTGCCGGCATTGATGGCCATATAGAAGATGGAGAAGAACTTTCCTCTCTCTTTTACCTGGAGAAGACGGGAAAAAGCGAATAGTTTATTAACCATTTGACCATGGAAAGATTTACCCCCCTTCATGACCAGGCCATTTTTTGCGATACGGCACTGTGGTAATTTAACGGACAATTGCGCGGTCGTGCGATGTTGTACGCAAATAAAATTGATTTTATTTTTTCCCCACAAATAAAGCTTTCTTTGTGCGGTATTTGATCACCTCTGCGGTTTTTATTTTTTGCGCTATAAACAAAACAAAAAAGACATTTAAAAAAAATATATATATATATATATATATCTTTTATTTTCTGCTATAAAACACATCCAATAAAAAAATGTAAAAAAAAATCAAATTTCTTCATCAGTTTAGGCGAATATGTATTCTGCTACATATTTTTGGAAAAAAAAAATCCCAATGAGCGTATTCTCTCTGGAGAAGAGACGCTTGAGAGGGGATATGATTTCAATGTACAAACACCGTACTGGTGACCCCACAATAGGGATAAAACCTTTTCGTGGAAGGGAGTGTAACAAGACACGTGGCCACTCGTTAAAATTAGAAGAAAAGAGGTTTAACCTTAAACTACGTAGAGGGTTCTTTACTGTAAGAGGGGCAAGGATGTGGAATTCCCTTCCACAGGCGGTGGTCTCAGCGGGGAGCATCGATAGTTTCAAGAAACTATTAGAGCCCTTGCACACTGGGGCGGTTTGCAGGCGCTATTGCGAGGGCTTTTCACACTGGAGCGGTGCGCTGGCAGGACGGTAAAAAAAAGTCCTGCCAGCAGCATCTTCGGTGCGGTGAAGGAGCGGTGTGTATACCGCTCCTTTACCGCTCCTGCCCATTGAAATCAATGGGACGGCGCGGCTATACCGCCGGCAAAGCGCCTCTGCAGAGGCGCTTTACGGTGGTATTTAACCCTTTCTCGGCCGCTAGCGGGGGGGTAAAACCCCCCCGCTAGCGGCCGAATACCGCCGACGCCGCCCCCGCCCCAGTGTGCAAGGGCTCTTAGATAAGCACCTGAATGACCGCAACATACAGGGATATATAATGTAATACTGACATATAATCACACACATAGGTCGGACTTGACAGGCTTGTGTCTTTTTTCAACCTCACCTACTATGTAATACTATGTAACTATGTATATTGATTGGTTTGTGCAAAAGTTATACTGTCTACAAACTATGGGATAAATACTGGAATTCTTATTTATTTATTTTATAGAAGTAATGGCGGTTATCAGCGACTTAAAGGCAGGACTGCGACATTGCGCCATTAAATCTGACACTAACTGACACTTTGTGGGAACCAGCGACACTAATACAGTGACCAGTGCTATAAATATGCGCTGTCACTGTACTAATGACACTGGCTGGGAACTGGTTAACATCAGGGGCGATCAAAGGTTTAACTGTGTGCCTAGCCAGTGTTTTTTTTTTTGCACAGTGAGTAGGACATTTTGATGATAGGCAACTCCTATCCTCATATTGATTAGTGGTTCCAAATTAATAATAACTACTGCAGTATGGAACAGACACAAAAGATATACTCCGCATCTTTCCAAATAACTGCTCTGCTTTATTATGACGCAATTGAAGGTTTTTATACACATGATTATGTAGGTATCACAATAATATTACAATTGTACTTTTATGGTAACAAGGGGCGTAACATAGGCAGGCTAATTCTAATCAGGACTCGTAAGAATGTAAACATGTACTGAAAACATTATTAGTGCCGTGTGCAATACATACAAAATAGAATACAATTATATACAGAACTTACAAATTTCCATTACAACAGTGTGGTGCTTTTACTAAGGGAAGTGATGGATTGTATTCCATGCTTTGCAGGGAAAGAAAATCCATAACTTCTTCCCCGTCAGAACGGAGCTCTGCCTTCTTTACATAGGCAGAGCTCAGTTCTGTGTGTTATCCTGACGATCGGCGGGTGCCAGTGGACATTGATTTGCTGACACCCACCGAACGGCTTCTGCCATGACAAATCACAGCTGAAGTGGCGCACCCCCCTCCCCCCCAACGCGGAAGTGATTCCGTGCAGCATGGCCCCCCTGTAGCAGTAAATCTACTATTGGGCAGTCGGCCAGTGGTTAAACTATATGTTGGGCGCAAAGTCCAAAACACAGGAGGCACAATTCACCGAGCTAACACAACATGATATTTTCCGAAAAGTGACAGTTATTTTCAGTTGAGTCCAATGAGATTTATAGAGCACAGCCGCATGGCTGAGAATGGAACATGTGAGCCTTGGTTCACATATATGTGTTCTGCATGCTCCGTGTAGAGAGACCCATTCATTCCAAGGGGCTGCCCTCCACCCACAAGAAACGGGAGAAAAGAAGCCCCCGATCCTTTTGTAAAATCGCGCTGCACAGCTGCGACTCCATGCAGTCGCCAATACCTGGGGGGGGGGGGGGGGTGCCATTAGGAATTATTGACGTTCCATGCGTCTGCTAAAGTGCAGCGCAGTTCTCTGCATGGTGGGAAAGTGCGTGTGAAGCAAATCTTAGGGCCGGTGTTAATGGATTTTTTTTTGTTGTAGATTTTACATTCCTGTACAAGTCTATAGGAATGAAAGAAAACAAAAACAATGTACCACCCACTTGTGCACAGCGGCCAATCAGCTGTGTGCGTGCCTCCCGGCATTTTAGTGCCCCTGGGGGGGGATGCAGCATCCAGCCCCACTGTAGGCAGTAGGCATGTGCGATTTGTTTAGTCATGAATCAAAATTCTGATTCAATTTTTGTTATTTGGAGATTCGTGTGTATCCGAATTTCACAGTAGTGACAAATTTCAACAAATCTGAAATAAATTATAACTAAGCGAATTATCTGAATTTGAAAATGAATTTGAATTAATAATGGAAACATATGGCAAGCACAGTAAGGTATAAAAAAGAAATAAGATGATGATTCCTACTTAGGCTGCTTTATAGGACAGAATAGAAAAGAACAAAATAGAATTAAACAGAATAGAATAGAAAATAATAGAATAAAATAGAATAGAAAGCAAAGGAATAGAATAGAATAAAATAGAAAATAAAGGAATATAATAGAATGCAATAGAACATAATATAATATACTAAAACAGAATAGAATAGAAAATAAAGGAATAGAATAAAACAGAATGGAATATGATAGAAAATAAAGGAATAGAATAAAAAAGATACTTTAGATTGTAAGCTCCATGAGCAGGGCCCTCCTATTCCTTCAGTATTGAACTGTATTGTACTGTATTTGTATTGTCTCCCTTTATATTCTAAAGAGCTGCATAAACTGTTGGCACTGTATAAATCCTGTATTATAATAATAAACATAGAATGAAAAATAAAAGAATAGAAATAAATAGAATTGAAAGAATTGTGTAGAATAAAATAGAATAGAAAATAAAGGAAGTGAATAGAGTAGAAAATAAAAAGATAGGGGCGTGGCCTGGACGGCGATGTGAGAGGACGTGATCGACCGGAGCTCCGCTAGTGGTAATCCTTATTCCCCCATCCTGCATCAAATACGGGCTAGATTTCTGCCCAAATTGTGGGTACCAGCAGCACCGACAAGCCGGATCATGTCCCCCACTAAAAAAAGCACAGCTGCCTCCTCGTCCTTAGACAAATACCGGAGGACGGAGCGAGGCACAGAGCAGCAAGATGGCGCCGCGCCAGCAGCACACGAGGCCTCTCACACAGACCCAGCAGCAGACGGCACAGCCCAGGTACTTGAAGCTATCTCGCTGTGCCAATCCACCCTGACGACCAAAATAGAGGAGGTGAAGGTGGACATTTCCCTAATTAGGCACGACATGACGAAATTGAGGGAGAGGGTTACTGAAGCAGAGACCAGGATTGGGCGAGCGGAGGACACACTGTACCCCCTACAGCATTCCCATGATGATCTGCAGCGCCAGATGCAGCAACTCGCACAGAAGCATGACGACCTCGAAAACCGCTCCCGCAGATCCAACCTGCGCTTCATTGGACTGCCTGAGGGCTCGGAGGGCACAGATCCTGCCACCTTCCTTGAGCAGCTTCTGATCACAACATATGGCAGGGAAGCTTTCTCTGCAACTTTCGTGGTGGAACGGGCCCACCGCATGCCTGCACGCCGCCCGCCCGAAGGAGCACCACCCCGCACCTTTATAGCCAAGCTATTAAACTTCAGAGACCGAGATGCGGTGCTTCGAATGGCAAGAATTAAAGGCAACATCCCCTTCCAGGCAGGATTCATTTCAGCATTCCCAGATTTCTCTGCTGAGGTGCAGAAACAACGAGCGCGGTTCACAGAAGTCAAACGCCGCCTAAGAGTCCGCCATATTAAGTACGCAATGCTCTTCCCAGCCCGTCTCCGTGTGGCGGGAGAGGACAGGGTGCACTTCTTTGAGGACCCCGCCTTGGCATCGGAATGGCTGGACCAACAAGACGCTGCAAGAAATCGCCCAGCCTGACTGCAACCTAATCCTACTAACACTGTAAGTGCCTTTTTTCTTAACCCACTAAGTTAAATCTCTATCTGAACACACCACCCTTGATCCTCCTTTGCCAAACGTGGCCTACCATGTATGCCCACAATGTATATGGTCCTCAGCTCTTACGCTGCATGTTCCTTTCCTCCATATACACAACCTTGCCAGGACCTGGAACCCATCATTACGATTCCTTCTCCAAAGCGCCAAGTACTTGCAAACTTACATCCCCACCCATGTGGTGCGTCTAACTGATTGGTCTCAGGGAGACCCTCTTAACCTCAGGGACACGTTACTACCATATGCAAGGAACTATCCGATCCCTATTGCACCCCCCGCACACCGGTAACGGACGCACCCCCTTACTGCTATCACAGCACTTTGGACTCTAACTTTATTGATGTCAATATGATAAGAGTCTATACCACAGAGGAGCATAGGCCCAGGCTTATGCAATTCACCTTCGGTTTGAACTGCAGAGTTTTCACGTTCTCCATTGCGGAGTTAACCTCCAGAACTTATTCGCACCCAAAGAGGGGTTTTTGATTTCTCCGCCGCCGGTGCTGCCAAATAGGCTCTCGCCGGCAGTGGTATGTTTAAAAGTGCAGTAGTTTATGCTTGATTGATAATGCATTGTAGCTGCACTAAGTTTGGGATGGATGCCCCAGTCAAGTTCGGGAGACTGAGGGCAGGGAGGGGGGCTGTGGGAAAAGTTTGGTTTAAGAACAAGTTTGATGTTGTTGCACGCCTCCATATTCCAGTACATAATCAATGTCATGTGGGTAAGAAGGCAGAATCCAAAATCAATGTATTTTTTCTTTTTGTTCAAGCGGAGTGTGGTGGTATGGGAGTCCACAAAATGATCCACGTCTATCCTACTATCATTTGTATTAAACTAATATGGCCAACATAAAATTCCTCTCCTGGAATATCCGGGGGATCCGGGACAAAATTAAACGTACTGCAATATTCAATAACCTCAAATCATATAGAGCGGACATTATAGTCCTCGTGGAAACCCACGTCACGGGTCAACTACAACATGCACTTAAACGCCCCTGGATTGGTTGGGCGTTCCATGCCACTTACACTCCGTATTCACGTGGTATATCGATCTTGATAGCCAAAACAACCCCATTTGCAGTCATTTCAGTGAGTACCGACCCCCAGGGGAGATATATATTCTTGCACTGCACACTAAATGGGACACAGTATTTAATAATGGCATTTTACATTCCCCCTCCATATAAATCCACTTTAATCACTGAGGGATTGCTATACATGGCACAACACCCCAATATCCAAAGTATTTGGCTAGGCGATTTCAACATGGTTCTAGAACCCTATAAGGACAGGTTACAACTACAACAAAACACTACGCATCCTAACACCACTAGACTCGCACGCACATTAGCAGAATTCTCGTTAACCGATACATGGAGATACAAACACCCAGACACCAAGGCCTACTCCTGCTTTTCGGCGACACACTCCACCATGTCCCGAATTGATCTTATTTTAATATCAAACAATTTAATTCCAAAGTTATCTGACTCAGGGTACCACACGAGATCCCTTTCGGATCACGCTCCATGCTGGGCCACACTACAACTAGTCCCTAATACAGGACCCCGTAGCTGGCGCCTACATCCTTTCTGGCTAACAACACTGAAAGATCAGGAGGACATACCCGGGGAGTGGCAGCACTTCTTTAAGACTAATAAGAACACTGCCCCAAAAGGTATGATATGGGAAGCATTCAAACTCCACGCACGCATCGTTTTATCTTCCCGCATAAACAGACTCAAAAAATCTTCCAAAGCCCTTATGCTTCAAGCCTCTGATAAACTAAACTTGCTCACAGGGGAGTTCCAGAAAGACCCAACACAGGAAAAGGCATCTGCACTCAGAGTGCAGACTCGCCTAGTAGATCAGTTACAGTTTGAAAAAGCTAAGCAAAAACTCTTCTTTGTGCGACAACGGATATTTGAACAAGGGGAACGCGCAGGGAAATTACTGGCGTATCTGGCCCGCCAAGATACAAATCCACCGATAGTAGTCACACTCTCGGGCCCCAACAACACCACATACTCAGACCCACCAATGGTTGCGAAAGCTTTTCAGGCCTACTTCGCTGATCTATACTCGTCTAAGGTTCAGACCACTGCACAAGAAACCCAGGCCTTTCTCCAAGACATCCCTTTTCCCCAACTATCAGAATCCCAACTCACTGACTTGGAGGCTCCCTTAACATCGGATGAAGTGGCGCTCGCCATAGCATCCCTCGCGCCAGCTAAAGCACCAGGTGGGGACGGTTTACCTCTTGATTTTTACGCAGCCTACTCAGAAATACTCATCCCCGAACTGTTGACGCTTTACAATCATGTTTTTGAGTCTGGGTCTCTTCCTGAATCCCTACGTCAGGCAGTTATTATAGTGATCCCCAAGCCAGGCAAGGACCCCCACCACATAGAATCCTATCGCCCTATCTCTCTCCTGCAGGCGGACATTAAAATTCTGGCCAAAATACTCGCCACGCGCCTCAACCAAAGTATTATTTCCTTAATTCACCCGGATCAGACAGGATTCATGCCCGGCAAAAACACGGCCATGAACCTACGGCGCCTATACATGAATATTGAGGCAGAGCACGAGAACGCAGGAGAGAGGGCGGTGGTGGCATTAGATGCCGCAAAAGCTTTCGATTCAGTGGAATGGGGGTACCTTTGGGAATGTCTCAGGGGGTTCGGGTTTGGACCCAACTTTATAAAATGGGTTAAACTACTATATTTCTCCCCCTCGGCCAGGGTGGTGGTGAACGGGCACACGTCTGACTCATTTCCTTTAGGTCGGGGAACCCGGCAGGGTTGCCCGCTGTCTCCCTTGCTATACGCCCTTGCGGTGGAACCTCTTGCCATCTCCCTTAGGTTAAGCCCCAATGTACGAGGACTAAACAAGGGCCCCGTGTCAGAAAAACTAAGCTTATACGCAGATGATATGCTGCTATACCTAGAGGACACCGGCCCTTCCCTCCAAAAAGTTCTTGAGATCATCGGTGAGTTCGGGAAACATTCGGGACTGAGCATGAATTGGTCCAAATCACAGACTCTCCCCCTTGACCTATCGCCCCCATCATCTGTTGCAGCGTCTCTCCCGTTACAAAGAGTAGCCTCCATTAAATATTTGGGCGTAACAATCACGAAAGACCCCTCTGAATACTTAGCTAACAATATAGAACCACTATTCCCCTATTTAAAATCCCGTACACAATCATGGGCGAGACTCCCCCTAGGAGTAATGGGGAGAATCAACTTATTTAAAATGATACTCCTCCCAAAATTTCTTTACATGTTCTGGAACTCCCCAGTGCTAATACCGCTAACACTCTTTAAAAAAATGGACAAAATTATCAACTCTTTCATATGGGGGTCTAGCAGACACAAACTGGCTTGGAACACGATTAAAAACCCCTCCTCGTCGGGAGGAGCCGCCATACCAGATTTATACACCTACTATATAGCTGCACAACTCTCGCATTTCTACCACATTCATAAGACTGACGAAATCAGATACCAGGCACTAGTATGCAAAAGGCCAAACAATAACTTGTACTCTCCTCTACAAGTTTTATTTAGAAAGGGGAATAAGCAGCAGACAAAAACAGACCAACATTCAATGCTAACCCAACACCGCCACATATGGGAAAAGGCGTCTAAAATGCTGGGTGACGATCCTCTACACTCACACACACCCCTCTGGCACAACCCCATTCTGGGGGAACTGAGATCCTTACCTGGAGCCACTAGATGGGCAGCTAAGGGGATAGTGTTCCTTTTTCAGGTAGTCACCCTATTTGGTGTTCGTCATTTTCAAACACTCAGCGAAGAATTTGACCTCCCCCCTAACATGCACTTCAGTTACTTGCAACTAAAACACGCATTACAGACGCAGTTCGCAAGTGGTTTCCCTAACTCCCAAATGACCCCAGTAGTAGATGTAATCACAGGTTCCAATCCAGAGAAACTCATATCTACTCTTTACACCACACTAAGAAATAGAGAAACCGCCAGAATAACAGACACAGCAAGATTCAAATGGGAAGTAGACCTGGGCCAAATAGACATTAATGACTGGGAAGATATCCTAGAGAGTGTACGGAAAACCTCACCTAAGATATCTGAACGCCTGACCCAACTATACATCATTCATAGATCTTATCTCACACCTGCCAGAATAGCCAAATTCTCCCCAAACCAAAACCTAAACTGTCCACGTTGTCTGGGTACCCCGTGCTCTTTCTTTCACCTGATCTGGTCATGCCCAGTGATACAAGACTACTGGTCACGGATTGTGAAGTTCCTCCATGACCGTATGGGTTCCCCTATACAGCTGGACCCCAAACCGTGCCTCATGGGCCTACTTCCAGACACTATGGCCAGGCCCACGGCTACACTTCTTAGTGAAACCCTCTTTAGCGCCAGGAAACTAATCGCCAAACACTGGCTGAGAGCCACCCCCCCCCCCACCGTTCAGGACTGGCTGAGGGACGTGAACACATCCCTACCATATAAAAAAGTGCTATACAAACACAGAGGATGCCCAAAAAAATACTACAAAGTGTGGGGTAAATGGCTAGAAAGCGCAAACACATGCTCCACGTGATTAACGGGTAATTGTCATACATAAGGAGTGGAGGTTGCGTTTGTTGATCTATGTATTCTTCCCAGGGAAATGCCTAGCCTTTTGAAAAACTATAGCTTAACTGGATACTCTAGATAAAGGATTATAACTGCATATCTACCCACATCTTCCTAACGGTATAACTGCAATACCAGAAATGTATGTTTAAAGATAAACAATGTCTGTTGCTTCCATGACTATGTCACATATGATAATTGTATGATGTGTTTGACAACAATAAACGTGTTTTTTTGTTTAAAGAAAATAAAAAGATAGAATAGAAAAGAATCGACTAGAAAATAAAATAATAGAATAGAATACAAAATAAAAGAATAAAATAGAAAAGAATAGAATAAAAAAAATAGTATAGAATAGCATAAAATGGCAATCAGGTCGCATCGACATGTTTTTGTAAACACTGAGTACATTTAGATACGTGTAGGCAGGTGCAGTCAATTTTCTCCACTGCAGGTGGCGCTGGACCATGGTGGCATTGCAGTTGGAGGGGAAGTCAAGAGAAACATGGTTTCTCTATGATTTCATGGGTCACCGAGGTAGCTATCTGATTGGATGCTGCCGCCCCATGTGACTCTGGCAGCCATCTTGGGTCGGGCAGAGCCTATTTAAGGCCCTGGCTCCCAGACTTGGCGCGCATTTCGCGTGTGGGTAGTGTAGGGGCAGGTCACCCGCTTGACAGGAACAGTATAAGTGGTGGGGAGAGGTTCCAGACAAGTAGAGAAAGAGCAGAGACATGCTATCTTTCCTGGAAGCCTCCCCGCTTGGGCACAGACCGGCCAGGCCACGTTCTCTATTCCTCGAGACGGATGCGGTTGGATCATCCGAGATCTGCTGTTACACAGTTTGCTGCAACATCCTGTGAGTGCGCCTGGTTGGGTTGACTTCCCACCGAGGAGTTGCGTTTATTTGAACTTTAACTACAATACAGTTTTGTTATTGCATCTGGACTCTTAAGTGTTTACTAAACGCCGCACCTCCCCACATGTGTGCTCAATCTGGAAACCATTCAGACGCAGATTAGACTTTGTGATTGATTTGTTTTTCGTTATCCGTTTGTCTACTGTAGTCATTTGTTTTCAGTATCCTTGCTTTGTTTTTATTTTATACATGGTATCCTTTGTTTTTATTATATACATGGTATCCTTTGTTTTTATTTTATACATTCGTCTTTCATGTGGATGGTAGTTTTTTGTAGCAGGGTTGCATTGTTTTTGTACTTTAATTCTAGAGCTGCACTTTATATCTTGAATTGTTTTTGTTGTATTCGTTATATCAGGGGGGATTGAACACTGAGACCTCGTGCACACTGGGCATAAAAAATGCTGCTTATATGAGGGGGTGCTGATAAGCAGTGGCGGCTAGTGGGGTTTATTTGGGGGGGGGGCGGCAAACACCCCCCACCCCCGGGCCACCGGTGGAGCGGCACTAGCACAGCTGCCCCCCCGTGCGTGCGGTGCGGCACAAACCCCCCCACCCACCCGCTGTCTGCCGGTCAGTCCTTACCCTGGAGCGTTGAGAGGAGCGGTCGGGTCTTTCTGGAGTGCGGAGCTGATGCAGCCGTCTTCCAATGTGGTCGTCTCTGCCCTTAGGCTCGGGGGAAAGCTGCTCCAGTGTCCTCTCCTGGAGCAGCTTCCACGGCGTGTCTCTTCTCTGCTCCTCTTGGCGCTAGGCATCCAATAGGATCGCCTGACGTTTTGGCCAATTGGGGAAAACAGGTTTCATACCCGCTTCCCGATTGGCCCGGGAGGTAGGATCAGTGTTGAAACAGGAAATATTTATTCGCTGTTGCAACACAACTGGGTGGGATCGAAGCGCATTCTCTGCGACCCGAGCCCACCCTATTTTGAAGCCTATCAGAGCCTCTAATCAGGTGCTCCAAAAAAAAAAAAAAAAAAACCCTGGCTGCTGTAATTCATGCGCCCGGTGCCCTGAAAGGGTCCGGACGCATGAATAGGAGATGGCCGTGGCGGCTATGGATCTGTCCATTCTACATTGAGGGGGTGGTGTGGAGAGAGGGGGAGGAGCCCAGGCCCCCCTAGTGGACGGGCCGCCACTGCTGATAAGTATTGAGCCTTACCCAGAAAAAAATCGAGATAGGAAGCTGTAAATTGTACTGGCCAATTTCTCTATATTAAATGGTGCAAAAATCAACCACCTATGATTTTAACTTATCATTCTTTTTCAGGTCCAAAGAGAACATGACAGCACCTCCAGAAAAATTCAATGTGGAAGAGCCTAGGACCATAGTCCTGTTTCTCCGAGGGAAAGGTGCGAAGCAGATCCACCAGGATGAAATGTCACAAACTTTGGGTGACATTGGCCCATCACGTCCAATAGTTAAACATTGGGTTGTCGATTTTAAAAACTGGCCATTTTGAAATGGAGAAACCCAGTGGAAGGCCCGTTTCTGTCTCTGTGCCTGCAAATGCGAAAGCCATCCATGACATGATCATTGAGGACCACCGAATGAATATCAGCCAAAAGTATTTGCTACATATCTGGGAATATCACGTGAGAGAGTCGGTGCCATTATCCACAACGGCTTGGAAACGAGAAAGCAGCAAAAGTGGATCCCAAAACTTTTGACAACCAAACAAAAGAGGAAACGTGTGGAGATATTGGTGGCTGTTTTGGAACATTTTGCAAGAAATGAGTCAGATTTCCTGGACAAACTGGTGACGGGACACGGATCTACTATTATGATCCTGAGACAAAGGAACAGTCTAAGGAATGGAGGCACGGTGGTTCCCCCAGGCCAAAGAAGTTCTGTGTGCAAAGGTCAGTGCAGAAGCAAATGTCAACAGTTTTTTGGGATAAGAAGGGAGTTCTGCTGGTGGACTACCTTCAGAAGGGTTCAACCATCAATGCAACATATCGTTGTGCTTTATTGACGAAGTTGAGGCAAAATATATCAAGCAAAAACATTGAAGAAAGCTCTCCAAAGGTGTCATCCTGTTGCATGACAACACCTTGTCACACACTGCGGGTGAAACAATGGCAAAACTCTGCTACTTAGGCTTTCAAGTGATGCCCCATCCACCCTATTCGCCCCAACCTGGCTCCTTCTGACCCCCAGTCTCACAAAACACCTAAAGGGACAACGATTTGGGAGTGTTCCGGAGGCAACTAATGCTGCAAATGTAGTGGTTACACCAGCAGTGGGAAGAATTTTATTTGCAGGGACTTAAAGCGGAGTTCCACCCAAAAGTGGAACTTCCGCTCATTTGTCTACCCCCCCTCCTGTAGATGAATAAATTAAAAGATACAAAAAGAAACAATGTTTCTTTTTATCTTTCTGTTTCAGCGGCTGAACAATTTTGTTGATAAACATTGCCCCGCTGCTTTTTTTTTTTTTTGACAGCTCCAATTGCCGGGACTTGGTTTACACTTCAGCTGTCAACAGGGGAACCCCACTAACAGCTGAATGAGTCATCGTTTGTTAAAGCGGAGTTCCACCCAAAAGTGGAACTTCCGCTCATTTGTCTTCTCATACCTGTCTTTAAACCCTATCCCCACTTCTGGGAGACTGGGTAGCGGCGCATTATGTCAGCAGCCCGGCTCCCTCCTCCTCCCTCCTCCTTTCCCCGCCACCAGGGCCAGTAGGAGAGCTCAGTGGGTGCCTCACGCATGCGCAGTAGGGACCTGGTGTGAAGCCGTAATGCCTCACTACCGGGTTCCCTTACCGGGCAATGGCGGCGGCAGCTCCCGACAGCTGATGGAAACATCAGCTGCGGTGCCGACATTGCTGGACTCCAGGACAGGTAAGTGTCCTATTATTAAAAGTCAGCAGGTACAGTATGTGGAGCTGCTGGTTTTTAATCTTCGCAGGGGTGGGCGGACCTCCGCTTTAAAAAGCTGCAGGACAGATGTCGCAAGCGCATTGACCTTGTGGGGGAATATGTAGAATAGTGTGGCAGTTACAGCTTCCTATCTCAATTTTTTCTGGGTAAGGCTCAATGCTTATCAGCACCCCCCACCCCCTCCTACAGGCGTTTGGTGTTTTTTCTTTCAGCATGTGAAAGCAACTCATTTGGTCATTTATAGGCATATTTGTAGAGAAGCGTTTACAGGCTGAAAAAAATTAAAAAACACCAAAAGTGCGTTTTTTGAGAGGAGCTTTCGGGCAGGAAAAAAACGCTTGATGCGCCTAAACACATATAAGCGCGCTCAAACGCGGCATTTAGGCACGCCAAGCGTTTTTCTGTGTAATTTTTTTTTCTAGTATTTTGAGTAGAGTTGGGCAATCAGTTCAAACCAAGCAAAAGTTTGGCTCGAATTTCGCCTGTTCGCCCGAATTTGCAGGGTGCTCGGTGGGATGTTCGGTCAGTGACGTCACAAGGGGGCGGTGCCACCAGGTGACATCACCAGGTGGCCTCGCCCCTTACATATTTCGGAACTGTCAAATGGCAGAGCAGGCATTCATCAGTTGGCATTCGTTGCGGGCAGAGCATGTTTTTTTTTTCGGGTCCGGCGGTGCGGCGAGCGTCATGATCAACGATGGATCTACATGGGGGGCCGTTGTTTTTTTGACAAGGAATTGGCAAAAACTGCCTCCTGTCTTTATTTATTTTTGATACTGTTGTTTGGCGAATGAGTAGGGGTACAAAGTTCCACATACTCATTCACATAGGAAAAGGACCGGGATCTGGAGGATTCCGATAAGCCCCCTGCCCACAGACCCCCCACAACCATAGCCCAGGGTTGTCTGGAAGAGGCCCTTGCCCCCATTAACATGGGGACAAGGTGCTTTGGGGTGGGAGCATCCCCCCATGTTGAAGGCATGTGGCCTGGTATGGTTCAGGATGGAGGGGGTTATCTGATCTGCTAGGCTGCATGCTCGGATAAGGGTCTGGAATGGATTTTTGGGGGGGACCCCAGGCCGTTTTTTAAAACATTTTTGCATTGCCGGCAATGGTATTGCCATCAATTTAAATGTAATTTTTTTTCTTTAGAAATGGCATTTTTGCTGCAGCAGGTTCTATACGTGGTGTAGTTACTTTACAGGCAGAGTAATGGCACTCCCCAGGCACTATATTTAAAGGAATTTGTCATTTTTATTGTTTCACTTTAAGCATTTTTAAAATCACTGTGCCTGTAAAAACGATCTTTTTTTAAAAAAAAAAGTTTGCCCCCTAGGGCAATACCCAGACCCCCATACCCTTTTGGCCAACAACTTGCATACAAGTCTTTAAAATGGGCCCTTTTTTTACAAACTTCGGGTTCCATAGACTTTACTAGGGTTTGCTATTCGGGCCTGAGCTTTTGCGATGTTGGAGAGTTCTGGTGCGAACCGAAATACTTCTAAATCCTAACACGTGTAAGCGCACCCAAACACTCTAAACGCATTTACAAGGTGCTCCATAGGAGTGGTACCAGCACGTCGTGGTGCCTGCAGCTGCCGCCTGCTTGCAGTAAAATTACTGTGGGCGGGCATCAATTATTTTTTAAAAAATGTATGTGAGCTCCTTTCCAGTTACTTTGCCTAGGCTGGATGACATGAGTCTGCTGCAGGCAGAAACAAGCATTTCCTCAGTCTCCCCTCTCCCAGTGTCTTTGCCTAGACTGAGATGATGTCATCAGTCTGCTGCAGGCAGGAGGAAGCATTTCCTCAGTCTCCCCTCCCCAAGTGATCAGACTGTACACTGTACCTTTGTAGCAAGTCACAAGGTGCAAGACTCCAGCACCTGGGGGCTGTTCTGTGTCAGACATTTGTGAACACGGGTGAATTTAGCCTGTGTTTCAGTCTCTGGTAGATGTTGTATAGCTGGACCACATAGTGTCTCATTACCATTTCAGCAGACCCCACCTATGACTGAAATACCACCTACTGGTGGACCTTAAAAACCACATGATGTAAACCGCCCTTCGTCTCTCGCTTTCCAAAGAGATAAAATCTTACGTGTTCTTCATCAAACTGGTCACCACCGAAGGCCGCAACGCAGGGCTTGATACCCCCGGTCCCGAATGCGATGGCAATCAGACCAATGATGCACAGAGCCCTGAGAAAGAGGCGGAGACAGAAGATTATGTAAAATGGGTCCACTTACCCATCCCCCCACTCCTGTAGACCCGGGAAGCTATGATGGTTTTTTCTTTTCTAATTTGTGGTTGGTGTTTATTGTGATTTCTTTTGGGGAGGGGGTTGGGGGGTCATACTTACACATGCAGCTCCGTGCCCCCCACATACGGGATGGCACCCACAGACTTGATGACATGACCGATCACGTACAAAATGGACAGCCAAAAGATGGTGCTGCGGGAACACAAACGTGATGTATTAAGGTGCGGAGCTCATACAATGTATCTTCATGTATCAGAGATCATACAATGTATTTACATGTATCAGAGATCATACAATGTATCTACATGTATCAGAGATCAGACAATGGATCTACATGTATTGCAAATCATACAATGTATCTTCATGTATCAGAGATCATACAATGTATCTATATGTATCAGAGATCATACAATGTATCTACATGTATCAGAGATCATACAATGTATCTACATGTATCAGAGATCATACAATGTATTTACATGTATCAGAGATCATACTATGGATCTACATGTATTGCAAATCATACAATGTATCTTCATGTATCAGAGATCATACAATGTATCTATATGTATCAGAGATCATACAATGTATCTATATGTATCAGAGATCATACAATGTATCTACATGTATCAGAGATCATACAATGTATCTACATGTATCAGAGATCATACAATGTATCTACATGTATCAGAGATCAGACAATGTATCTACATGTATCAGAGATCAGACAATGTATCTGCATGTATCAGAGATCAGACAATGTATCTACATCTTCATGTATTGGAGATCATACAATGTATCTACATGTATCAGAGATCATACAATGTATCTTCATGTATTGGAAATCATACAACGTATCTACATGTATCAACGATCATACGAATCTACATGTATCGGAGATCATACAATGTATCTACATGTATCAGAGATCATACAATGTATCTACATGTATCAGAGATCATACAATGTATTTACATGTATCAGAGATCATACTATGGATCTACATGTATTGCAAATCATACAATGTATCTACATGTATCAGAGATCATACAATGTATCTATATGTATCAGAGATCATACAATGTATCTACATGTATCAGAGATCATACAATGTATCTACATGTATCAGAGATCATACAATGTATCTACATGTATCAGAGATCATACAATGTATCTACATGTATCAGAAATCATACAATGTATCTACATGTATCAGAGATCATACAATGTATCTACATGTATCAGAGATCATACAATGTATCTACATGTATCAGAGATCATACAATGTATCTACATGTATCAGAGATCATACAATGTATCTACATGTATCAGAGATCATACAATGTATCTACATGTATCAGAGATCAGACAATGGATCTACATGTTTTAGAGATCAGACAATGTATCTACATGTATTAGAAATCATACAATGTATCTACATGTATCAGAGATCAGACAATGTATCTACATGTATCAGAGATCATACAATGTATCTACATGTTACATAGTTACATAGTAGGTGAGGTTGAAAAAAGACACAAGTCCATCAAGTCCAACCTATGTGTGTGATTATGTGTCAGTATTACATTATATATCCCTGTATGTTGCGGTCATTCAGGTGATTATCTAATAGTTTCTTGAAGCTATCAATGCTCCCCGCTGAGACCACCGCCAGTGGAAGGGAATTCCACATCCTTGCCGCTCTTACAGTAAAGAACCCTCTACGTAGTTTAAGGTTAAACCTCTTTTCTTCTAATTGTAATGAGTGGCCACGAGTCTTATTAAACTCTCTTCTGCGAAAAAGTTTTATCCCTATTGTGGGGTCACCAGTACAGTATTTGTAAATTGAAATCATATCCCCTCTCAAGCGTCTCTTCTCCAGAGAGAATAAGTTCAGTGCTCGCAACCTTTCCTCATAACTAAGATCCTCCAGACCCTTTTATTAGCTTTGTTGCCCTTCTTTGTACTCGCTCCATTTCCAGTACGTCCCTCCTGAAGACTGGTGCCCAGAACTGGACAGCATACTGCAGGTGCGGGCGGACCAGAGTCTTGTAGAGCGGGAGAATTATCGTTTTATCTCTGCAGTTGATCCCTCTTTTAATGCATGCCAATATTCTGTTTGCTTTATTAGCAGCAGCTTGGCATTGCATGCCGTTGCTGAGCCTATCATCCACTAGGACCCCCAAGTCCTTTTCCATCCTAGATTCCCCCAGAGGTTCTCCCCCCAGTGTATAGATTGCATTCATATTTTTGACACCCAAATGCATTATTTTACATTTTTCTACATTGAACCTCATTTGCCATGTAGTTGCCCACCCCATTAATTTGTTCAGGTCTTTTTGCAAGATTTCCACATCCTGCGGAGAAGTTATTGCCCTGCTTAGCTTAGTATCGTCTGCAAATACAGAGATGGAACTGTTTATCCCATCCTCCAGGTCGTTTATGAACAAATTAAATAGGATTGGTCCCAGCACAGAACCCTGGGGGACCCCACTACCCACCCCTGACCATTCTGAGTACTCCCCATTTATCACCACCCTCTGAACTCGCCCTTGTAGCCAGTTTTCAATCCATGTACTCACCCTATGGTCCATGCCAACGCACCTTATTTTGTACAGTAAACATTTATGGGGAACTGTGTCAAATGCTTTTGCAAAATCCAGATACACCACGTCTACGGGCCTTCCTTTATCTAGATGGCAACTCACCTCCTCATAGAAGGTTAATAGATTGGTTTGGCAAGAACGATTCTTCATGAATCCATGCTGATTACTGCTAATGATATCATTCTTATTACTAAAATCTTGTATATAGTCCCTTATCATCCCCTCCAAGAGTTTACATACTATTGATGTTAGGCTAACTGGTCTGTAATTCCCAGGGATGTTTTTTGGGCCCTTTTTAAATATTGGTGCTACATTGGCTTTTCTCCAATCAGCTGGTACCATTCCAGTCAATAGACTGTCTGTAAAAATTAGGAACAACGGTCTGGCAATCACCTGACTGAGTTCCCTAAGTACCCTCGGATGCAAGCCATCTGGTCCCGGTGATTTATTAATGTTAAGTTTCTCAAGTCTAATTTTAATTCCGTCCTCTGTTAACCATGTAGGTGCTTCCTGTGTTGTGTCATGAGGATAAACACTGCAGTTTTGGTTACTGAAGCCCCCCGATTCACTCGTGAAGACTGAGGAGAAGAATAAATTCAATACCTCTGCCATCTCCCCATCCTTTGTAACCAGATGTCCTTCCTCATTCTGTATGGGGCCAATAT
Organism: Lithobates septentrionalis; assembly: GCA_037952835.1. Taxonomy (NCBI): domain Eukaryota; kingdom Metazoa; phylum Chordata; class Amphibia; order Anura; family Ranidae; genus Lithobates; species Lithobates septentrionalis. The sequence goes on along the minus strand of JBBDGP010003317.1, from coordinate 168,050 downwards.
GGTCTGTCCTCCCTTTTTTACTGTTTACATACTTAAAGAATTTCTTGGGATTTTTTTTGCTCTCCTCCGCTATGTGTCTTTCATGTTCTATCTTAGCCATCCTAATTGCACCCTTACATTTCCTATTGCATTCTTTATAAAGTCTGAATGCTGAGGATGATCCCTCAACCTTGTATTTTTTGAAGGCCTTCTCCTTTGCTTTTATATGCATTTTTACATTGGAGTTAAGCCATCCAGGATGTTTGTTCACTCTTTTAAATGTATTACCCAATGGGATACATTGGCTAATGCCCTTATTTAATATGCTCTTAAAGCAAACCCATCTCTCCTCTGTATTCTTTGTTCCTAATATTTTATCCCAATTTATGCCTTTTAGCAAGGTTTGTAGTTTAGGGAAGTTGGCTCTTTTGAAATTCAGTGTCTTTGTGTTCCCTTCATGTCTCCTATTTGTGTGATTTATACTGAAACTAATTGACCTGTGATCGCTGTTACCTAAATTGCCCCGTATTTCCACATCTGTTATCAGGTCTGTATTGTTGGTAATCAGTAGATCTAGTAATGTTTTATTTCTAGTTGGTGCGTCTACCATCTGACCCATAAAATTGTCCTGCAAGACATTAAGGAACTGGCGAGCCTTAAATGAATGCGCGGTTCCCTCCGCCCAGTCTATGTCTGGATAATTAATATCCCCCATTATGATAACACTTCCCATCCTTGCTGCTAATCCAAATTGTGATATGAGATCCGTCTCCACTTCCTCCCTCAGGTTAGGGGGCCTATAGCATACTCCCAGTATTATTTTCCCCTTAGCTTCATCCCTTTGGAGCTTTACCCATAAGGATTCCACCTCCTCTCTAGCTCTCTTAGTGATGTCATCTCTCACATTCACTTGTACATTATTCTTGATATATAGGCATACCCCTCCCCCTTTTTTACCCTCTCTATCCTTGCGGTATAGGGTATACCCTTGAATGTTTGCCAGCCAATCATGAGAGCTGTTGAACCAGGTCTCTGAAATTCCCACAAAATCCAAATCCTCCTTGTACAACAGTATCTCTAGTTCACCCATCTTGTCCGCCAGGCTCCTGGCATTGGTGAACATGCCACATAGTTTAGACCGGTCGCATATTGTCCTCGTATTGGGTGTTTCAAGATTGCAACTTGGACTTGCTACTATACTCACCTTGTGTTTTTGTGCTTTGGTTAACCTACCACTAATGCCCCCAATACTACCCTCTGGAATATCTTCCGCGCTGGCTATCACTGTCTCTGGACCCTCCCCCCATCGCCTAGTTTAAAAACCCCTCTAACTTTTTGGCCATCTTCATTCCCAGCAGATCTGCACCCTCCTCATTTAGGTGCAGTCCGTCCCTTCTATAGTACCGGTTACCGACTGAGAAGTCGGCCCAGTCCTCCAGGAACCCAAACCTCTCCTTACTACACCAGCTCTTCAGCCACTTGTTTACTTCCCTAATCTCCCTCTGCCTCTCTGGTGTGGCTCGATGTACCGGTAGTATTCCTGAGAACACTACCTTGGAGGTCCTTTTCCTCAATTTAGCTCCTAAGTCCCTAAAATCGTTCTTTAGGACACTCCATCTGCCTCTGACTTTGTCATTGGTGCCAACGTGCACCATGACAGCCGGGTCTTCCCCAGCCCCTCCCAGTAATCTGTCCACAAGATCCGTGTATCGGAGATCATACAATGTATCTACATGTATCAGAGATCATACAATGTATCTACATGTATCAGAGATCATACAATGTATCTACATGTATCGGAGATCATACAATGGATCTACATGTATCAGAGATCAGACAATGGATCTACATGTATTGCAAATCATACAATGTATCTACATGTATCAGATATCATACAATGTATCTACATGTATCAGAGATCATACAATGTATCTACATGTATCAGAGATCATACAATGTATCTACATGTATCAGAGATCAGACAATGTATCTACATGCATCAGAGATCAGACAATGTATCTACATGTATCAGAGATCATACAATGTATCTACATGTATCAGAGATCATACAATGTATCTACATGTATCAGAGATCAGACAATGTATCTACATGCATCAGAGATCAGACAATGTATCTACATGTATCAGAGATCATACAATGTATCTACATGTATCAGAGATCATACAATGTATCTACATGTATCAGAGATCAGACAATGGATCTACATGTATCAGAGATCATACAATGTATCTACATGTATTGCAAATCATACAATGTATCTACATGTATCAGAGATCATACAATGTATCTACATGCATCAGAGATCAGACAATGTATCTACATGTATCGGAGATCATACAATGTATCTACATGTATCAGAGATCAGACAATGGATCTACATGTATCAGACATCATACAATGTATCTACATGTATTGCAAATCATACAATGTATCTACATGTATCAGAGATCATACAATGTATCTACATGTATCAGAGATCATACAATGTATCTACATGTATCAGAGATCAGACAATGTATCTACATGCATCAGAGATCATACAATGTATCTACATGTATCAGAGATCATACAATGTATCTACATGTATCAGAGATCATACAATGTATCTTCATGTATCAGAGATCATACAATGTATCTACATGTATCAGAGATCATACAATGTATCTACATGTATCAGAGATCATACAATGTATCTACATGTATCAGAGATCATACAATGTATCTACATGTATCAGAGATCATACAATGTATCTACATGTATCGGGGGTCATACAATGTATCTACATGTATCGGGGGTCATACAATGTATCTACATGTATCGGGGGTCATACAATGTATCTACATGTATCAGAGATCATACAATGTATCTACACACATCGGGGGTCATACAATGTAACTACATGTATCGGGGGTCATACAATATATCTACATGCATCAGAGATCATACAATGTATCTACATGTATCGAAGATCATACAATGTATCTACATGTATCGAAGATCATACAATGTATCTACATGTATCAGAGATCAGAAAATACTGTTTACACATGCAGGTGTGACCTCAGTATGTGTTTGCTTCTGCGCGTTTCTGGGGGGGCATTTCATTTATTTATTTTTATATTGTCCCTTTAGGCTCCGTTCACATCTTGGCATTCCGAATCGCAGGCGTTATCGCCGCGATTCTGCCCACTATTCGAAATAGTGGCAAATCACGGGACACCCATGCAATGCCCATCACTTCCAATGGTACCCCGATCGCGGCGCGATTTTGGCACGATTGACACCCGATGAATCGTAGTAAAATCGCGCAAACAGAATTGCGGGACGCCCGTCGCCCAAACGAAGTACAAGAATTTCTTTTGGTCAACAGACGTCCCGCGGTTCTGTTTGTGTGATTTTACCGCAATTAACGTCTGATTAATCGTGGCAATATTGCGCCGCAATCAGGGTGCCATTGGAAGTAACGGGGAACGCACGGGCGTCCCGCGATATTCTGCTATTTCAAATTGCGGGCAAAGTTTGCGGCGACTCCGCCGGCGATTCAGAACGCCAAGATGTGATCGGAGCCTAATTTGTTTTTTTCACTTTTATTCCTATCACAAGAAATGTAAGCGTCCCTTGCGATAGAAATAAGCGATGACAGGTCCTCTTTATGGAGACATTTGGGGTCTATAAGACCCCAAATCTCACCTTTACCCTGGAAAGCATGAGATAATAAAAAAAAACTTTGATCTTTGCTTTCCAGGGGAAAAAAATGGCGGTGTTTACATCTGACGCCATGACATTACTTCCGACCTCCCAGGATCATAGAGGTCATCATTGAACTCACTTAAATTTGCCCAGCCATCCGTCAGCGATGGGGGCCCCGAGGATTGGGGTGAAGTAGCAGAGCCCAGAGAAGGCGTGGTAGACGGTGGTTGAGAGGTTCTCGCTCCAGTGCAGGTAGTTCAGGAAGTAAAGTGTCAGAACAGCTGAAAAGTGAAAAGATTTCTATTAATATTTTACAGAGAAGAAAATATAAATATTATACCTGTAATAAATAATAATATATACAGTATCTCACAAAAGTAAGTACACCCCTCACATTTTTGTAAATCTTTTCTTCTATCTTTTCATGTGACAACACTGAAGAAATGACACTTTGCTACAATGTAAAGTAGTGAGTGTACAGCTTGTATAACAGTGTAAATTTGCTGTCCCCTCAAAATAACTCAACACACAGCCATTAATGTCTAAACCGCTGGCAACAAAAGTCAGTACACCCCTAAGTGAAAATGTCCAAATTGGGCCCAATTAGCCATTTTCTCTCCCCAGTGTCATGTGACTCGTTAGTGTTACAAGGTCTCAGGTGTGTTAAATTTGGTGTTATCGCTCTCACTCTCTCATACTGGTCACTGGAAGTTCAACATGGCACCTCATGGCAAACAACTCTCTGAGGATCTGAAAAAAAGAATTGTTGCTCTACATAAAGATGGCCTAGGCTATAAGAAGATTGCCAAGACCCTGAAACTGAGCTGCAGCACGGTGGCCAAGACCATACAGCGGTATAACAGGACAGGTTCCACTCAGAACAGGCCTCGCCATGGTCCACCAAAGAAGTTGAGGTCACGTGCTCAGCTTCATATCCAGAGGTTGTCTTTGGGAAATAGATGTATGAGTGCTGCCAGCATTGCTGCAGAGGTTGTAGGGGTGGAGGGTCAGTCTGTCAGTGCTCAGACCATACGCCGCACACTGCATCAAATTGGTCTGCATGGCTGTCGTCCCAGAAGGAAACCTCTTCTAAACATGATGCACAAGAAAGTCCGCAAACAGTTTGCTGAAGACAAGCAGACTAAGGACATGGATTACTGGAACCATGTCCTGTGGTCTGATGAGACCAAGATAAACGTATTTGGTTCAGATGGTGACAAGCGTGTGTGGCGGCAACCAGGTGAGGAGGACAAAGACAAGTGTGTCTTGTCTACAGTCAAGCATGGTGGTGGGAGTGTCATGGTCTGGGGCTGCATGAGTGCTGCCGGCACTGGGGAGCTACAGATCATTGAGGGGACCATGAATGCCAACATGTACTGTGACATACTGAAGCAGAGCATGATCCCCTCCCTTCAGAGACTGGACCGCAGGGCAGTATTCCAACATGATAACCACCCCAAACACACCTCCAAGACCACCACTGCTAAAGAAGCTGAGGGTAAAGGTGATGGACTGGCCAAGCATGTCTCCAGACCTAAACCCTATTGAGCATCTGTGGGACATCCTCAAATGGAAGGTGGAGGAGCGCAAGGTCTCTAACATCCACCAGCTCCGTGATGTCATCATGGAGGAGGGGAAGAGGACTCCGGTGGCAACCTGTGAAGCTCTGGTGACCTCCATGCCCAAGAGGGTTAAGGCAGTGCTGGAAAATAATGGTGGCCACACAAAATATTGACACTTTGGGCCCAATTTGGAGATTTTCACTTAGGGGTGTACTGACTTTTGTTGCCAGTGGTTTAGACATTAATGGCTGTGTGTTGAGTTATTTTGAGGGGACAGCAAATTTACACTGTTATACAAGCTGTACACTCACTACTTTACATTGTAGCAAAGTGTCATTTCTTCAGTGTTGTCATAATATGTGAATATACTGTATATATATTTCTAAGGCTCCTTTCACACTTGTGGGACCTGGAAGTTGCGCGATTTTGATGTGATTTTGCCACAAATTTGACGTGACTTGAAGCAATGCCTGTGTAATCTTGAGGCATGGACCTCAAGTCGCATCAAAGTCGAACCAAAGTAGTGCAGGGACTACTCTGAAGTCGCTGTGACTTGAATTTTATCCTTGCTCACTGCCTGCTTTAACCCAACATTAGCGCGCTGCAACCACATGCATCACACGGCATTTGCAGGGCGCCTCCATTCAGATGAATGGATTGCAACCAGTGGGCGGTACTGCCCGCTGAACATGACAGTGGGGATAATTTTTGCTGCACTGGGATGCAAAGCATCATGGCCGTGACATACGTGCCCCCCCCCCCTCCACTGCCTTTCCACCTTATATGTGCGGACCGTTCAGATCCGCCTGTCAGTTTTTTCAGGTGGATCTGAACGGTCGCTCCATACAGCTCTATGGAGCGTCGGATGTCAGCAGCGACATGTCCGCTGACATCCGATCCGCCCCGATCCGCTCCGCAAAATCCAGACGGATGGATGCCTTATTTTCCATCCGCCTGGCGGATCAGATCAGATGAAAACAGACAGGCGGTCCGTAATCATCCGATCCCCCCATAGGGGAGAGCGGATATCTGACAGGTCCGTCCCTGCATAGAGTGCAGAGACTGACTTATCATCCGCCGGCTCAGCGGGGATCAACGGAGCAACCCCCCCTGAGCAAGCGGAGGAGTAAAAACAGACAGCCCCGTGTGAAAGGGGCCTAAGGGGGAGTGTTAGTGGGAACCCCAAAACACAGTTGTAAAAAGAAGCCTAAGGCTAGATCTAAACTTGTGTTTAAACCCACTTTAAAAAGCGAACTCTCGCCTCTATCTCCCCCCCTCTCTCTCGCCTCTCTCTCCCCCTCTCCCCCCCTCTCTCTCTGCCCTCTATCTTCCCCCTCTCCTCCTTCTCTCCCTCCTCTGCCCTCTCTCTCCCAATCACTTCCCCCTCTGCCCTCTCTCTTCTCCCTTTCCCCCCTCTCTCTCTCTGCCCCCTCTCTTCTCCCTCTCCCTTCTCTCCTCCTTCTCTCCCCCTCTCTATTCCTCCCCCCTGCCCTCCCTCTCCTCTCTCCTCCTTCTGTCCCCTCTCTCTCCCACTTCGTTCCCCCCACACTCCCCCCCTCTGCCCTTTCTCTTCTCCCTCTCTCTTCCTTCTATCCCCCTCTCCTCTCTCCCCTCTCCCCCTTCCTTCCCCACTCTACCCCCCTTCTGTCCTCTCTCTTCTCCCTCTCCCCCTCTCTCCTCCTTCTCTCCCTCCTCTGCCCCCTCTCTCATCCCCTTCTCTCCCCCTTCTGTCCCCTCTCTCTCCCCTTCTCTCCCCCATTACTTCCCCCTCTGCCTCCCCTCTTCTCCGTTCTCCCTCTCTCCTCCTTCTCCCCCTTCTCTATTCCTTCTCTCCCACCTCTGCCCTCTCTCTTATCTCTCTCCTCCTTCTGTCCCCTCTCTCTTCTCCCTTTCTCCTCACCGTTTCCCCCTCTGCCCTCTCTCTTCTCCCTCTCCCCCCTCTCTCCCCCTTCTCTCCCCTCTCTCTCCCCATCACTTCCCCCTCTGCCCTCTCTCTTCTCCCTTTCCCCCCCTCTCTCTCTGCCCCCTCTCTTCTCCCTCTCCCTTCTCTCCTCCTTCTCTCCCCCCTCTGCCCTCTCTCTTCTCTCTCTCCTCCTTCTGTCCCCTCTCTCTCCCCCTTCGTTCCCCCCTCACTCCCCCCTCTGCCCTTTCTCTTCTCCCTCTCCTCTCTCTCCTCCTTCTATCCCCCCTCTCCTCTCTCCCCTCTCCCCCTTCCTTCCCCACTCTACCCCCCTTCTGCCCTCTCTCTTCTCCCTCTCCCCTCTCTCCCCCCTCTCTCCTCCTTCTCTCCCTCCTCTGCCCCCTCTTTCTCCCCCCTCTCTCTCCACCTTCTCTCCCCCTTCTCTCCCCCATCACTTCCCCCTCTGCCTCCCCTCTTCTCCTTCTCCCCCCTCTCTATTCCTTCTCTCCCACCTCTGCCCTCTGTCTTCTCTCTCTCCTCCTTCTGTCCCCTCTCTCTCCCCCTTTGTTCCCCCTCACTTCCCCCTCTGCCCTCTCTCTTCTCCCTTTCCCTCCTCTGCTTCCTCTCTCCCTCTCTCCCCCTTCTCTCCCCTCTCTGGGCCATCTCTTCTCCCTTTTCCCCCTCTCTCCCCCTTCTCTTCCCCTCTCTTGTAACTTTCTTTCCTCCCCTCTCTCTCTCTCCTTCCTCAGTGTATAGTCATCTTCTATGTAATCATCCCCCTTTACTGTTGGGTGCAGCCTGACCCTGACCACAATTTGTCACACTGCATACCGCAGGACTTGTTTTTCTGCTCCTCCCCAGAGTGCCCCGGGTCCTTCATAATCCTGGTCATGCCGACATTAGTCACGCTGTTTAGACTTTTCCATTATAAAGCCGTGCAGATTACGTGTTATGGGGATTTTTCATGTTTACACCCTGATTAATTAATTCTCCCGCTTTTCTAATAGGAGTTTATGTCACACTTCAGGTAAAAATGTGACTTTAGTAAAAAATTTGAATGTTGGTGAATTTTCCATGGTTTGTCGATAAAAAAAGTTGTGGGGAGTTGGCATCTCTAGGGTGGGGGGGGGGGAATCTCCTGTTAGGTGGGGGGAGGGGCTCTGTTAGATAAGCTGTACAAAGCCCCATCATTTCTAATGGCAGCTGTGTGTGTGTGTGTGTGGGGGGGGGGGGGGGGGGTTTGAGGGGGGTTCAGTGGGGTCACTGCAGGGGCATTCTATTGCTGTGCCCGTAGTTGGGCTTTAATGAGACACTCCATCCCTAGAAATGTAGAGCCATTGTAGAGACACCCCCACACTGAGGTTCCTGGCCCTCTTTTCACCCATTGTGGAATTCTCCAACCCCCCCCCCCCAGATTATAATAAAGGATTACAATTTATTTTATTGATCTGCTTGAGGTTTAAAATTGATAATTGCCTGCTGGCTATTTATCTATCCCAATTGTTTCAGTGGAGATTCAGTGGAGAATGTTATCTATCTGCTCCCCGTCCCTATAATGGCCAATGAGAGTGATAAAGGTTACAGCGATACCAAGGTCAGGGCTAACAGAGGCTTAGCTGGCACTTTGGACCGCGTCCGGGGCAAAGATGCCAAATTGCCCCTCTTCATTATGTGCAAGTATATGTTGAGGAGGAAGAGAGAGAGCACAGCCCGCACCTCCTCCCGCTTCCCTCCTCTCTTCCTTGCTGCTCCCAGTGCTGGGCTGACAGGAGTAATGATGCTGCATTCACTACTCCTGTCACCTTATAGTAGAAGGAACTTCCCTATCCATTCAATATACTCTGCACCCAGGGCAGCCGCCCCTTCTGCCCACCCCTTGTCCCGGCCCATCCATCTGTACATCTACACAGCAAAGATTGGCGATCAGATGTGAGTGGTGTTATCAGCCGCCTGCCCTCACCTTTCATCCCATAGTAGGAGAATCTCTCGCAGAACTCGTTGACGATGATGAACATAATACTCAGCGGGTAGTTGGTTCCACATATTCGCTGCAGGAGAGAACGTACCAGAGTTAGTGGTTATCAGTCTGGAAAGCATTGCCTAATATATCTGTGATGTACAAATATGGGGAATAGATCAGTAAATATCAGAGTGTATTACATGGAATGTAAAACATGGCTGCATTATATACAGATTTCACTGGGTAAACCATTCTGCTGAAAATATATATGAAAATATAATTGTGAAGTAATGGATATCGTGCCAAGGTTCTACCTGGAGCATCAAGTACAATGGAGCAATACTCTCCATATTAACAGATCAGGGCTGTCAATAGTAAAAGATAGAATGGACCAGGAGTGTCTCTAGTACTAGACACAGGAGCAGCGCCATCTACAGCAGCCGCCCCCATACTGCGACTCTTGGGCCAGATGTGGCCTTTCAACTTCTTTTATCCAACCCTTGGGGCACTATTGATCTTTTATTAAAAGAATCAAGCAACCAATTTTATACAAAAGTAAAAAAACAAAACCATAGTACAAAACTTCAACAGAAATCCAAGGAATACACATCCATGTTCAGAATATATACAATATATACATAATCCACTACCAAAATTATTTACATAAAGCAGCAGAGAGGGCCTAAGAGGCACAACCCATCACCTATGTACGCAGCCATTTATCAAAAATTAATCCAAAAAAATAATAATCTAGGGTGAAAAGAGACAGACAGCCACACCCGGGAAAGAGACTCCTGGCAGTCAGGGAGGCTTGAAACCCCTCCACGCCTTCAACCAAGCCCCCTGACTCCGCTTGTCTCTCTCGAGCACCCGAATCTTCTCCACCTCATGCAAAATGTCATACACCACCACCTGAACAGGAAGGATTTTACGCCGAATGCAGACCTGACACCGTGCGTTCCAAGTGAAATAACGGACTACTAGGCTAACTAGAAAAAGTGTATCTAAACAAAAAACCCCACCAGTATTGAATGCTCCGTACACCCACTCAGCATAACCCAGCCTGGAGAGGAAAGGGACACCGAGGGCCCGTCCCACCTGTTTGTACACCTCTATGTTAAAAGGGCAATGAAGCAGAAAATGGTCCATAGTCTCCTCACCTGCACACTCCTCCCGAGGACAGCTACGATCCACCCCACTGCGGAATTTCAAATTGCCCCTAACATAGAGTCTCCCATGGAAGCACAACCAGGCCAGATCCCTGAATTTAGGGGGTACTCTGTCCAAATTAATAAGTCTTAACCCTGCCCTCAAAACTGGGCCTGGGCAATCCCTTAAGGCCAATGGGTCATGAAAGACTTCGCTCAAGACTCGACTCATAAGGACTTTCCTCGGAACCGATCTGAGATCTTCAGCCGACAATCGCCACTGCCGTAATAACTTCAGGCACGGAGCGACATAGGCTGGTAGCTGACCACGATGACCCCTGAGATTCTTCACTTGGCCACCTTCTTCCCAAAGTCGTAGAAAAGGCCTAAACCAAGATCTAAATATGCCTGCCCATCCAGGAGGTTCCACTGCAAGCATATTACCAATATTAAACTTGAGAAAAAGCAGTGAAAAGAAAAGAACTGGGTTGACCATACCTAAGCCACCCTCCCTCCTGGATAGATAGGTGACATTCCTCTTGATGGGGTTCAGTCTGTTCCCCCACAACATCTGGAAGAACACACTACTGACCCTAGCATAGAGAGACACTGGCAAGATGCAGACAAAGCTGACATACAAGAAGATCGGAATCAGGTAAGTCTTAATCAGATCAACCCTTTCCCTCATAGATAACTTCCATCTCTTCCAGCTGACCACCTTAGTATTGGCAATTTCCAGTCTGCCTTCCCAGTTTTTGAGGCCATAATCGCCAGGTCCAAATTCAATGCCTAAAATCTTAATTCTTTCCTGGGGCACTGGAAAGGTGTCCGGGAGATCAAACCCCTCACCTTCCTTTCCTTTTTTCTTTTTTTTTTTTTTTTTTTTTTTCCACTTCAGCGAAATTTTTCTGAGAGACATTATTTCAACTTTATGTGTCAAACTTTATCTCTTCTCATTTTTCACATCATTGTGGATTGTTTCCGTCACTTCTTTATTATTTATTCCCTTCAAGGGTATTATTTATTATTTTTAAAAGCCAACAACGAAGCGCCTCCCATATCTGTAAGCCCACTATTATATAATTTCCTTTTTGTCCCCCCCCCTCCTCCCCCCCTCCCCCCTTCCCCCTGTACCCCTCCTGTGTCTGATCCATTCTTTTATGTTATTCATTTATCCACTAGGCTCTGCACCTATTCTTTCTTTCATCTTATCTAAATAAATGTCTGAGGCTTTGTATTTTTTCCAACTTTCCCATCTACTATTATCCCTTTTCTTTCCTCCTTCCATTTTATAGTAATATTCTATTTCCTCTAGCCAATTTCTTATCTCTGGTTTTCCGCATTTTAACCAATTCTTAGGAATCAATGCCTTGGCCGCATTCAAAAGGTTAGGCACTATTGATTTCATGTATTGTTTCTTAGGTTTGTTATGTATATGGAAAAGACAAGTCCAGATATTTTGTTCTATTTCTTCTCCAGTTATTTCCTTTATGATCTTTAACACTTCCTTCCAGTATTCCGTTATTATTGGGCATTCCCACCATATGTGTATGATCGTTGCTGATTGGCCACATTTTCTCCAACACAAGGGTGTTTTGTCCTGTTGAAATTTATGTATTCTTACTGGGGTCATATACCATCTTGATACTAATTTGTAGTTCATTTCGATAGTCTTCATATCCCAGGCCTTATTATATCCCATTTCAATCATTTTTTCCACTTTTTGGTTATCTATTTTTAAGTTCAGCTCTTTTTCCCATTGTTTTATGTATTCTGGTCTTTCTTGTGCTTCCAAGTCTGTCAGTATATTGTAAATTTTTGATGTTCCGTTTTTTAATGGTATTTCCTTGCTACATAGCTTTTCCAGTGCGGTTAGTTTCGTTACATCTCTCAGTGGGTGTGGAATTGTGCTTACTAAGTGCCTTAATTGATTGTAGTTCCATTCATTCATCTTCCATCCGTTCATTTCCTCTAAGTCTGCTCGTGTTCTTATTTTGCCATTTCTGGTGATATCTTTTAATTGTGGATTACCTATACCTTGAGTTCCAAATATTTCCTTCCCGGGGGTGAAAAAGTTCGATCCTGTGAGTGCTAACAGTGGTGAATTGTATTTCCATTCATTCTTTAGGTGAGTGGTGTCCCAAATTTTTAAAACATTTTTTGTTATTTCATGTGTATCTGTGTCCAGTGTTCTGTATTTCGGTGGTATCCAAATAATCTTATGCAGTGTGACTCCGCTTATTATGTTTTCCATTTCAACCCATTTTTTTTCACTTTTCTCGTTTGTCCACTCTAACATTCGTGTTAATACTATGGCTTTATAGTACCTGCTTATATCTGGAGCGGCCAGGCCTCCATGCTCCCTTTTCCTTGTAATCAGCGTGTATTTAATTCTTGGTTTTTTGTTAAACCATATGTATTTTATCAACATTGTTTTAATTATTTTAAAAAAGCTCTGGGGGATTTTAACTGGTAGCATCTGTAATCTGTAATTTATTTTAGGTAATATCATCATCTTAAACATATTTATTCTTCCTATCCATGAAAGTGGCTGTATTCTTAACTTTTTCATTTCTTCTTTGACCTCATTGATCAGTGGAATAAAGTTTGCCTGGTAGATCTTTTCAACTCTGGAAGTTATTTTTATTCCAAGGTAGTTCAGTTCTTTTACCCAGGTAAATGGGAATTCCTTTTGTAAAAACTGGGCTTCCTTTTTCTCTAATCCTATATTTAATATTTCCGTTTTTATTGGGTTAATTTTAAAGTTTGACAATTCTCCATATTTTTTTATTTCTTTCAGTATATTTGGGAGTGACACTCTCGGGTTGGAGACGTACATCAAGATGTCGTCCGCATAGGCTGCGATCTTATGCTCTTTTCCTCCTACTCTCGCTCCTTCCACCTCTTTGTTATTTCGGAGTGTTGCTAATAGTGGTTCTAAGGCCAGTACGTATAGTAGTGGAGACAATGGGCAGCCTTGCCGTGTTCCGTTCTGCATCTCAATTCTTGGAGAAAGTCTACCATTTACTTTTACGACTGCTGTCGGGCCGTTATACAAGTTTGTTATCCATTTCATCATTTTTGTCCTAATACCCAAGTGCCGTAATGTATCCATCATGAAACCCCAGTCTACCCTGTCAAATGCTTTTTCAGCATCCAATGACAGGAATAGAACTGGGGTCTCCTTCTGCACCTTCTTATGCAACATCAGTATTGATTTTAGGCTGTTGTCCCTCCCTTCTCTCCCCGGGACAAAACCTGTCTGGTCCGGGTTGATCCACTGTGGGATTAATTTTTTCATCCTGGTGGCAAGGATCTTGGAGTACAACTTCGTATCGGCGTTCAGTAGGGCTATTGGCCTGTAGCTTGAGCAGTTTACTTTGTCTTTTCCATCTTTTGGTATTATTGTGATATGTGCTAGTAATGATTCACTTCTTATTTCTTCTTCTTCACCTATGGAATTCAGGTATTCTGCTAATTTTGGTATCAAGTATTCTTCAAATTTTTTATAATATTTGACCGTAAACCCGTCTGGTCCTGGACTTTTTCCTACGGGGGTTTCCTTTAATGCCAGTTTTATCTCTTCTTGCGTGATATTTTTTTCCAGTTCTTCCAATTGGTCTATTTTTATTTTTGGTAGGTTTGCTTTTATTAGATATTCTTGTATCTTCTTTGTTCTTGTATTCGCTTCTTTCCAACTTTCCTGTCCTTTTATTGCATATAGAGAACTGAAGTACTTTTGAAATGTTATCGCTATATCCGTAGTTTTATTTACCACTTCTCCCTTTTCGTTTTTAATCTTCTCAATATAATTCAAAGATTTCTTTTTTTTTACCAAATTTGCTAGATATTTTCCTGATTTGTTACCCCATTTGAATTTTTCTTGTACTACTCTGTTATACTCCTTCCTTTCTTCTTGTTCCATCCAGTCTTTTAATTGCTCTCGCTTTTGTGATAATAGGCCAAAAATTTTATTATTTATTTGGTTTTTGTGTTTTCGTTCCAATTCATAGATTTCCTTAATCAATTGCTGCATATTTTTTTTCCTTTCTTGTTTTTTTTTTGCCCCTATGGCTATTAATTTGCCCCTAATAACGGATTTGTGCGCCTCCCATATTGTTGCTTTCGGTACCTCTGGTGTGTCGTTTTCCTCGAAGTATCTTTTAATTTCTTCTGTGATACTTTTTTCGGTCTCGGGGTCTTCTAACAGATTTTCATTAATTCTCCATCTTTCGTGTACTTCTCCTTCTATTTTCATTCTCAGCGTTACTGGGCTATGATCTGAAGCAGTTATTATCCCTATTTTTGTTTCTTCTATTTCTTCTAGATTTCTATGTTCGACCATGATATAGTCCAATCTGGAGTAACTTTTGTGTACTGATGAATAGTATGTATAATCCTTTGTACTGGGGTGCTGGATTCTACACGGGTCTATTAGTTGCTGTTCATATAGTATTCTTCTTAATTTCTTTAGTTGTTTTACTTCTCTGTCCCTTACTATTGAGGTACTGTCCATTTTATTGTCCATGCTGAAGTTGAAGTCTCCAGCTAGTATTAATTTTCCTTGTTTGAAATCCATTAGTATTTTTATTATATCGATCAAGTATTTTTTAGGGTTCTTGTTAGGGCAGTAGACGTTGGCCAATGTATATTTTACTCCCTGTATAGTTCCTGTGATAAAAAGATATCAGCCCTCCGGGTCTGTTTTTCTTTGATCTATTAGAAAACGTACGTTTTTCCCTATACCGATGGCTACTCCTTTAGCCCTTCTTATTGGCGAGTCTCCTTGATACCATGTTGGTATATTTCTTGAGTATATTTTGGTATTTGAGTTTTGGGATATGTGTGTCTCCTGTAGGAAAATTATTTCTGCATTACTTTTTTCTAGTTCTCGTAAAATGATGTTTCTCTTCCCCGGGGAATTTAGACCTCGGACATTATAGGAAGATATTTTTATACTGTTTACCCTTTCCATTCTTGTTCCTTTTTTTTCCTTTTCCCTTTTCCTTCCCTTATCTCAGAATAGGTGCGCCTCTGTAACCACTCATATGGATCAGACCTTCCCACCCTCCCTCCCCCTCCCCCTCCCTCCCTCCCCCTCCCCCTCCCCTCCCCCCTCCCTCCCCCCCCCTCCCTTTTTTTTGATATGGGTTTTTTACCCCCATATTCTCTAGAGCTGAGAGCGTTTTACTTTGTTTTGTGGGGCACGCTCTGCCCCCTCTGCTCTATTTATTGTGAGGCGGAGCTCTGTAAGACACCCTATTCCCCCCCTGCCTAAGCACTAATACGGCGACCCCCTGTCCACTCCGTGCGTCCCTGTCTCCCTCTCCCTGCATTTTTGTTGTGTTTTACCAATCCTTTCACTTTCCTTTTTTCCCATCCCGTCAACCCCAGCCCCCCCCCTTTCCACTCTAAGGCCCCTTGCACCGTTGTGTGGTATTTTCTCAGATATTAATTTCCTCGAGAGTCCACATCTTGATGTCTGATCCTTGAATTTACTTGCCACTGTAGGTCATCTCTTGCCGTTATTCGCTCCTGACTATTTGCGTATTTTTCCAGTTCTGGGGAGGGGATTTCTAGTTTGTTGCAAAAGTCCGGAATCTCCTCCACATGTCTTAGCCTCGCACTTATTCCGTTTTTCCTTGCTATTAGACATGCTGGAAAACCCCAGTTGTATTGAATTTCTTGCTCCCGGAGGATTTCTAATAATGGCTTTAGTATCCGTCGTCTTTTCAACGTTTCTTGAGATAAGTCTTGAAATATTTGTAATTTACCTCCCGCAAACTCTATTTGTGTTTTCCTCTTTAGGTTTATCCAGATCTGTTTTTTTTCTTCCCATTTTTCGAAGCGTACTATTACATCTCTAGGTGTTTCCCTTGCGAACCTTTGAGGTTTTTTTACTCGAGAGACACTTTCTATTCCTATTGTGTTAGTTGTTTCCTTTCCCAAGATTTGGTTGAAGAGATTGTTCATTTTTTCTATTAGATTTTCTGCTTGTTCTGTTTCCGGTAACCCACGTATTCTCAAGTTTTTCTTTTTATCTCTATTTTCTTGCTCTTCTATTTTATATGATTGTTCCTGTTGTTCCCGTTTTAATTTCTTTATTTCGTCTTCTAGTTCCTTTATGTTTTTTTTATGTAGGTCTACTTTGATCTCTACTTCTTCCACTCTGTTTAACATATATCCCATATCTTTATGGAGTGTTGACATCTCTGCTTTTAGGGAATTCTCTAGTGCCGCGAACATTTTTTCCATATCCTGTTTTGTTGGCAACTGTGGCCCTTGTTGTCCTTCCTCCTTTTCTCTGTCTTCCTCTCCCATTTCTGGCTCCATTCTGGGTTCTGAGAGGTGGCTGGTTTCTGTTTGTACTTTATACTGGCCTTTTTTATCCTTGTTGTCCTTCTCTTTTGTATCTGTTTGTCTGCCCTTTGAACCCACTTGTTTCTCTCCTTCTCCGATTCCTTGCTGTATATACTTGTTCATAGGGCCTGGACTTGGGCCTAGGCTGGTCCTAGGTGATTTCGGTATTGCTCCCGCACTTCTTGTTGTTTTCCCCTTCATGTTTGTTTCTATGGCTGGATTTATAAGATCTTCAAAGCTGCCTTCCAGAATACCCCTTGATTGGGGTCTCTTAATGATGAAAAAATCTCCCAGCCTTTTTAAATTGACTTATTTTTACTAATATTTCTATTATTTCGTTCTCATACCCGGCATCCTCCCCACAATCCAATAATAGAAATAATGAGTAGTCCCCGTTTTCCAGAAGTTATGTTACTACCTTAAGTACATTAAGCATTCCTTGTTGCTGTTCAATTGTTTAAGCGTTCTTAAGCTGTAAAAAAAAAAAAAAAAAAAAAAAAAAAAGCGCTCTAAAACGCTATTGCAAAAATGCTAAAAAAAAGCTGGAAAAAGTTAAAAAAAAAAAAAAAAAAAAAAGTCACTGCAAAGACACCGGCGTCTTCACAGCGCTTTTCCAGCAGCCCGTGTGCATGGGGGCCCAGATGCTCAGCAAAATAATTCAAATGTTTTAGCGATATAATGCAATCTAATTCAAATATTCAGCAAGATGATTTATATATTCAGCTGTATAGTTCCAGTATAAGCTTATATGTTCCACATTTTTGTTACTGTGAAATTTCTTCTTATTCTATAGTTTGTACTATCAAGCCTATATTTAGTACCATTTGCAAAACAAAAAAAAAAAAAAAAAAAAAAAGAATTTCACAAGAAAGGGGGGTACTGCAGCAGCAGCAGCAGCAGGCAGGTGGGGGCTGGGAGACAACTCTTCCGTTGGCTTGTCTTTCTTCTTGTCTTTCTTTCACCTTCTCCTTCTCTTCTCCCCTGTTCCCCCCCCCTGTTTTTATTGTTTTCCTTAGCTCACTTGATTCTACTTTTTCAGCTCTTTCGCCTTTTCCCCTGCTTGTTCACTTCAAGACAATTGCAATAGAAAAGAGCCAAAAGAGGAGGAAAAAAAAAAAAAAACGCTCAAAAACGCCCACAGACGCCATTGCAAAAACGCAGAGAAAAGCCAAAAAAGTTAAAAAAAATGTTCTCCCAACAGCCCATGTGCATGAGGGCCCAGGTGCTCATAAAAATAATTCAAATGTTTTAGCGGTATAATGCAATCTAATTCAAGTATTCAGCAAGATGATTTATATATTCAGCAGTATAGTTCCAGTATGAGCTTATATGTTCCACATTTTGTTACTATGAATTTTCTTCTTATTCTATAGTTTATACTATCGAGCCTATAGTTAATATCATTTGCAAAAAACCAAAACAAACAAAGACCAAAAAAAAAAAAAAGAAAAAATCACAAGAAAGGGAGCTACTGCAGCAGCAGCAGCAGCAAGCAGGTGGGGGCTGGGAGGCAACTCTTCCGTTGGCTTGTCTCTCATTCACCTTCTCCTTCTCCCCTGTTTTTATTGTTTTTCTTAGCTCACTTGATTCTACTTTTTCAGCTCTTTCGCCTTCATTTACTTTCATTTATTTTCGCTTTTTATTCCATTTTATTTCGTTTTATTTCAATATGTTCTTTCCCTTTCCCTTTCTTTTGTTCTATTACTTTTCCTTTGCCTTTTCACTTCAGGACAATTGCAATAGAAAGAAAGCCAAAAAAAAAAAAAAATAAAAAAAAATACGGTACTTATCTTTTAGTTGTTGTTGAAGTTGGGACAAAAAGGGACGCTCACTACAGCTTGTTGCAGTCAGACGCAGGTACAAACTTCCTCTGGCTTACACCACAAGACATCTCAGTGAGTGATGAGCAGGGGGGGCGGGGAGGGAAGTTACCTACACCTTCTCATCAGGCCGATCATTCCTCTCAGCTGCAGGGAGAGGGTTCCCAGGATCCTCACGCCGTGCACAGAGCCATTACCAGGCTCCTCCCTCCTTCCCTCCTTCCTTTCCCATCCAGAAAACTTCACTCTTTTCCTGATTGATCTTGGAGCCTGATGCTTCAGAATACCGTGATGTCAGAGAGACCACCTCCTCTGCTTCATCCGCCCCAGTGACAATCACCGACACATCGTCCGCATAGGCAACAACCCTCAAAGGCGGCTCACCCGGAAGCCCCACTGGCACCCCACACAACATGCCGCTCTCTAGCCTCCTGATGAAGGGGTCGATTGCAAACACATAGAGCAGGGGACTCAGGGGACAACCCTGGCGCACCCCGGAGCCAACCTCAAAGGACTGCCCAACCCAACCATTAACAAGAGGAAAGCTCTCTGCCCCCTCATACAAGACTTTTAACCAATCGACAAAACCACCCGGCAGACCGTACTTACTAAGGAGCAACCACAGGTACTCATGGTTAACACGATCAAAAGCCTTTGCCTGATCTAATGTCAGCAAATACTTTCCCCAGCCTGCAGCCCTGAACCACTCCAAAGCCTCCCGGACAGCTAAAACTGCTGTGAAGGTGCACCTACCCTGGACCGAACAGTGCTGATGGCGAGAAAGCAAAGACTCTGCTACTGACGATAGGCGCCAGAAAATGATCTTTGCCAGTATCTTTCTATCGACATTAAGAAGGCTGATGGGGCGCCAATTCTCAACCATCGAAGGATCTTTACCCTTTGAAAGAAGAATCACAGCTGAGTGCCTCATGGAAGAGGGAAGTACCCCCTCAGCAAGGCAACTGTTAAAAACCTCTACCAAATGTGGGGCCAGAATAGACTTAAAAGCTTTGTAAAACTCAGCCGTCAAGCCATCCGGTCCAGGTAACTTTTTGATGGCAAGCTGTTCAATTGCCCTTATCACCTCTTCAACTGTGATCTCCTCTGTCAAATTCATCATTGGGACATCTTCATCATTTAGACCTGGAGTAGAGTCCAAAAAGCTTTCCATCTTGTCACGGTCAAGCTCTTTCCTCCCAAGAAGGTCAGCATAAAAGGACCTCACGACCTCCAGAATCCCTGACCTGGACTTTGTCAAGGAACCTGTACTGTCCTTAAGGCCAACGACCGTTTTAACAGCTACACCTTGTTTGCAGTTCTGGTAAGGCTCAGGCGAGTGGTACTTCCCATAGTCCCTCTCCAGAACCAAAGAGGCATGCCGGTCATATTGACACTTCCTGAGAAGGAGTTTCACTTCGGAGATTGCCCCAGGATCTCCTCCTCTCGAGACAAGAATATCCAACTTCCTCCGTAAACGTTGGTAGGTCATGTATTTATTAAACTGCTTTCTATTGGCTAGGCCCCTGAAGAATCCAGCAATCCTCTTTTTGGTCAGCTCCCACCACTCAGCCTTGCTGCTACAAAAGTCCAGGATGGTCACCTGTGCCTGAAAGAATTCCTCAAAGGATTGTCTAACATGTTCTTCCTTGAGTAGAGTCGAATTCAATCTCCAGATGCCCTTACCCCTCTGAGGGGCGTCTGAAGCATTCAGGACCACAGATAGCATACAGTGATCAGAGAACTCTACTGCCTGCACCACTGGGGGTGAGAAAGCAGAGGTCTCCTTCAAAAAAAACCTATCTATTCTACTCTGACTATTACCTCGATGAAAGGTGAACCCAGTGTCATCCGGGAGGTGCTTAATGTGCACATCCACAAGACCAGCATCCCTAACCATACTATTTAAAAAAACGCTATCATATCCCAGCCTGTCCTTGAAGTCCTTCCTGTCCTTGGGCCTAGTTACTGTATTAAAGTCACCTCCAAAGACCACTTGCCGGGATGTAAAAAGAAATGGCTTGATCCTTGTAAAAAGGCATTTCCTGTCCCACTTTGTGTGCGGTCCATAAACATTAATTAGGCGCAGGTCCTGCCCTCCCACAAGGACGTCTAAGACCATACATCTCCCAATCTCCACCTCAATAACCCGCCGGACAGTTACCATGCCGGTTTTAAACAACACCGCCACACCGCCGTAAGGCTCGGCCGCAAGAGACCAGTAAGATGGACCATACCTCCACTCTCTCTTGGTCATATGAATATCTGCCAAGGAGGTGAGCCTAGTCTCTTGCAAAAATAAAATTTCAGCATCTAATTGGCTGAACAAAAAGAAGGCCATAGAACGAGCTCTTACTGACTTAATGCTGGCGACATTTATTGTCACCACTTTTAACGGAGGGGGAACCGCCATTTGGGTTATTGGGTGGTTTGCTTCTTAGCTCCCCTCTGCTGCTCATCACCAGATGCCTCTCTCTTTCTTGAGGCCGCCTCAAACTCCATTTCGGAATCAGAACTTCGCTCCGAAGAAGCTCCAGATGAAGAGATATCCCAATTAGAGGACCTATACCGGTTGGAGACAGGCACTGGAGCCTGTTCCGTCCTCACCACCTGCTTCTTCCGCTTCCCAACCTTCCTTCTCTCCTCCAGGTACTGCAGGTCAGCTTCAGAGATGCCCTCATCTCTTACTTTTTTCTGTGAAGTCTTTATAGAAGACTTCTTTACAGAGGAAGAAGCAACCTTTTTAGTACCCACTACCACTGCTGGTGGGGGGGGGGTGCTCCCTTTGAATCAGACTTAGGAGGGGTAGACTCCTGGGGGGTAACTGACTCAGGGGGCACAGACTTGGAAGGTTCTGACACAAGAGGAGAGGGTACAGTAGGCTGGGGGGAGACAGATACAGATACAGAAGGAATACTTACAGACACATGAGGGGTGGCCACAGGAACTGGAGAGGGATCCTGAGCAGGACCAGGGGAGTCAGTCACCGCAGAGGAGGATGGTACACCAGGGGCCTCACCCTCCATCCTGTCCAACCTTGACATGTCATCAATTACCTCCTTCTCCATATTGTGCCAGGCTTCAGGACATCTGCTGTAGGGGTGGCCAAGGCGCAGGTACAGGTTGCACCTGATCATTTCGGTGCAGTCCTTAGCCATATGACCCTGACCCCGACACACTGAACATATCAAGGCTGAACAGGAGGAACTCAAATGCCCCTTTTCTCCACAGCGGTGACACAGCTTCGGCTGACCAGGGTGAAAAACAGTCATCCTATCCCTCCCTATAAAAGCTGAGGAGGGCAGGTGACGGACAACATTCCCATCCCTGGCCAACCTGACTGTAACTGACCAGCCCCCAGTCCAGATGTTACGCTCATCAAGGATTTTATTGGGCTTGGTCAAAACCTCCCCATAGTTCCTTAACCAAACCTCTAGATCCCGGGCAGGGACACTCTCATTAGTGAGGATAATTGTGATTTTTTTTACTGTAGACCTCTGAGAAACTGCAACTGGGGCCAGACCTTCCCATTCAGGTCTTGACCTGCACCGAGCCTCATATCTCTCCCAGAACAGGTCAAGACCCTCTGGCCTGGTGAAGCTAACTGTATAATCCCGTGTCCCAGCTACATGTATAAAGGCATACAGATCATTTGCCCCAAAACCCATCTCCAAAATCAAATCCACCACTGCACGCCGTGCTGGAGGGATCGCACCACCTTCCCATTTCAGAATAACAACATTACGTCTGGGACCCCCAGCAGAAGCCAGAGACCCAAGACCAGATCCTGGGGTGCTCAAAGTGGTAGCCTGTAGGGGAAAACCCCGCTTGGGAGCAGAGCTACCAGGAGCAGAGCGTACCACCTGAGCAAAGGTAGGTTTATCAGGGCCAAGGCCCCACACTGAAGTCACATTAGTCTGTACATCATTATCAACTGTCTGAACTGAACTGGCAGAATCCATAGCAGGACGATTGTCCATCACACTGATACTGGGGTGATTGTTATCAGTCACAGCAATATTCAATTTCCCATCAGGAAAGGTCACAGTTTCTGCTGCAATACCAGCTGTCTCCTGATGCTGCGCTGTAGAGTCCTCAGCAGCAGTGGGGCAAACAGCTTTGGACTCACCTAAAGAAGGGTTAATGGGCTCTGCTGACACCTGTGGTTCTTCTACAGAAATGACATTTTTTAAAAGTAACTCTTGCTGCATTGCAGCATCAGCAGGCACAACATTGCTGCACACAGGATCAGCAGCCTGATTGTCATTAGGCACATTGTCAGTGTTGAAAGGCACAAAAACAGTCTTATCCACAACATGGGACTTGGCAGTCTTTACCTTATCAGGTACATCATCAGTAATGTCCTCTTCATTAAACATTAACTGATTCCTCCGCATAGGAGACTCCATTACCTGGATGGCCCTGAGCATGCCTCCTGAGTCCTGGGAAGGCATGGGGCTGCTTACCTCTCCCTGAGGGGGCAGGGGGTCAGAACTGGGGGTCTCCTCCTCCACCTCCATCTTTGTCATCCTTCCAAACCTCCTGTCATTTCCAAACTTCTCCTTAAATGGCCCATCTCTGCCTTCCATCATGGCCACAATGGTCTCCTGATGGTCCACACGGACTTTGGCCAACTGGATCTCCGGATCCATGGATCCACGCTTCTGGCTGTGTAAGCCCTCCCGCTGCCTTCGCAGACGCTTCAGCTCCGCTCGTAGCTTGTAAAGCTTATCCCTCTCCCTATTTAGGACCTTAATCCCGGCCACCACTCGCTCCCGAATGGCTTCGGAACCTTCATCCCCACCAGGGGTAGAGAGATCAGCTTGTACAGGGGCAGGCATGTCACCCGACGGCCCAGGAGATGGCTGTGAGCTTCCAGCAGGAGAGGCCCTGCTGGCCTCCATGGCTTCCCCAGAAAGGGGCCAGGAGAGCTGGGATAGATTTCCTCACCACTCCCCTCTCACACGGATCTGCAGCAGCTCCAGAGAGACAGCCTCCTCCTGACACACCTGTGCTCCAATGATGGGTGGCGCACTATTCCTTCCACTGACACCAATTATGGGGCACTATTCCTCCCACTGACACCAATGATGGGGCACTATTCCTCCCACTGACACCAATGATGGGGCACTATTCCTCCCACTGACACCAATGATGGGGCACTATTCCTCCCACTGACACCAATGATGGGACACTATTCCTTGAACTGACAACAGTGACAGGGCACTATTTCCCCCACTGACACCAATGATGGGGAACGATTTCTCCCACTGACACCAATGATGGGGCGCTATTCCTTCCATTGACACCAATGATGGGACACTATTCCTCCCACTGATACCAATGATGGGACACTATTCCTCCCACTGATACCAATGATGGGACACTATTCCTTGAACTGACAACAGTGACAGGGCACTATTCCCCCCACTGACTAATGATGGGGCACTATTCCCCCCACTGACACCAATGATAGGGCACTATTCCTCCCACTGACACCAATGATGGGGCACTATTCCTCCCACTGACACCAATAATGGGACACTATTCCTCCCACTGACACCAATGATGGGACACTATTCCTTGAACTGACAACAGTGACAGGGCACTATTTCCCCCACTGACACCAATGATGGGGAACGATTTCTCCCACTGACACCAATGATAGGACTCTATTCCTTGAACTGACACCAGTGACAGGGCACTATTTCCCCCACTGGCACTATTGATGGGGCACTATTCCTCCGACTGACACCAATGATGGAGCACTATTCCTCCCACTGACACCAATGATGGGGAAATATTCCTCCCACTGACACCAATGATGGGACACTATTTCTCCCACTGACACCAATAATGGGGCATTATTCCTCCCACTGATACCAATGATGGAGCACCATTTCTACCAATGACACCAATGATGGGGCACTATTCCTTCCACTGACACCAATGATGGGGCACTGTTCTTCCCCTTGACACCAACAATGGGGCACTATTCCTCTAAATTACACACACAATGGGGCACTATTCCTTCCACTGACACCAGTGATAGGGCACAATTCCTCATCCCACTGACCACATTCTTTTTTCTTTTACTTAACTTATATTGAAAAAAAAAAAGTATAAAGACATCATACAACCATGTTCAATGGATTTTGTGAACAATGAGACCGCACCGAACCTGAGTCTGCTCGCCGGTTTATCAAACAATAATAGAGCAGATAACTGTATGCAAAAAGAGACCTTCTAGTAACAAGAAGTGTCATCCACACATTAGGCAGTAATGAGGAGACATGGAAAGCAGAATCACGAGAAAAGTCTCCAGTATGATTAGCCAATAGGGGGGCCGAAAATGTCATCCCAAGTGGGAGAAGTGGGTTATAAAGGATGGAATCATAGGGCTGCATAGTCATCTGTATATCAAGAAGAAAGAAAAATAAACAATAGGTACAAAGAAAGAAAGAAAAAGAAACGATACAAAGAAAGAAAGGAGGAAATAAAAAGAAAAGAAGGAAAGAAAGAAGGAAAGAAAGAAAGAAAGAAAGAAAGAAAGAAAGAAAGAAAGAAAGAAAGAAAGAAAGAAAGAAAGAAAGAAAGAAAGAAAGAAAGAAAGAAAGAAAGAAAGAAAGAAAAAGAAAGAAAGAAAGAAAGAAAGAAAAAGAAAAAAAAGAAAGAAAGAAAAAGAAAAAAAAGAAAGAAAGAAAAAGAAAAAAAGAAAGAGAGAAAGAAAGAATGAAAAATAATAGATACAAACAAAGAAAGAAAAAGAAAGAAATAATAGATACAAAGAAATAAAAGAAAAAAAGAGGGGAAGAGAAAAGGGATCCCCAGAGGCTCACATCCTAACTAGCGTGGTTCGCAATGTGTGATTCAAAGTCCCAGAAAACGCGTCAGTAACTGGGAAGGTGAGAAGTGATCAAGCCAAGGATGCCCGGTGTGCAGGAATTTATCATGTGTATCACTAATAATCGCTGTGAGTTTTTCATTAATCGTTGTAGATTGCACGCGGTTCTTTACCTTGTCGAAACGAAGAGCTGACAATTTTCATGTCCTCACTATCGCCTGCTTCATCACCATAAAAATGTGATTTATTAACCCTTTCCCTGCCAGGTCCATATGTTGTACACAGTGCCCGTACAAGGTTATCTAGAGATGTGGTCCCTGCCAAGGTCAGGCGTACCAGACCCCAATCTTCTTCTGCTGTCGTTGAGGTGCAAGAACCGCAGGTCCCTCGTATGGAGCAGAGAGCCAGTACTAGTGCCACTCATCCTTCTGGTGAACTGGCAAGCACCAGCGGCCTACTACACCCTGGTCGTACATCCAGCACTGCAGTAACACTTGGTGACGTGGCGAGTCCCATAAGTGCAGTTCAAGCTGGTGAGGTGGCAAGCACAAGTAGTGTCCCACTGCCACCAAGAAGACAAAGACAGGCCCACCGAGCCCATAGTGCCCTTCCTGCTGCATTTGCCAATCCGAATTGGGAGCCCAACAAGGACCAGCAACTTACTGGTATGTTGCTGGACTTTGAGTGGCTGTACCAGAATGGTGCCTGCAGGTTTAGGTATCATCTTGGTATCATTCTAACCTGTAAAGGATTTTACAGGTAACCTGTAAAGGATTTTAAAGGCTTTTAAAAATGTATGTAGTTTGTCGCCGCTGCACGATTGTGCGCAATTTTAAAGCATGTCGTGTTTGGTATCTATGTGCTCGGCATAAGATCATCTTTTATATTTTACCAAACATTAGGGCAATATAGTGTGCTTTAGTGCATTAAGATTCAAAAAAGTGTGTTTTTTTCCAAAAAAATTGCGTTTGAAAAATCGCTGCGCAAATACTGTGTGAAAAAAAAAATTAGAACACCCACCATAAGCTTCTAAATGTTGTGCATAAAATGCCAGGATAGTTCAAACCCCCCCAAATTACCCCTTTTTGGAAAGTAGACACCCCAAACTATTTGCTGATAGGCATGTTGAGTCCATGGAATATTTTATATTTTGCCACAAGTTTCGGGAAAATTACAAACTTTTTTTCTTTTTGCACAGTTGTCACTAAATGATATATTGCTCAACCATGCCATGGACATATGTGGAATTGCACCCCAAAATACATTCTGCTGCTTCTCCTGAGTACGGGGATACCACATGTGTGAGACTTTTTGGGAGCCTAGCCGCAAGCACTTTCTAAGGGCATAAAATGGTGATTTCACTTCCTCGCTACCTATAACAGTTATGGAGGCCCTGAGGTACTCCCCAAGGTATTTACTAAAAAGGCATGGTGAGTATTTTGCAGCTCTCATTTGTTTTTGAAAATGAAGAAAGAAAATAATTTTTTTTCTTTTTTTTTTTCAAATTTCAAAACTTTGTGACAAAAAGCATGATCTGCAAAACATGCCTCTCAGCAAATAGCTTGGGGTGTCTACTTTCCAAAATGGGGTCATTTGGGGGGGTTTGTGCTATCTGGGCATTTCATGGCCTCCGAAACTGTGATAGGCAGTGAGGGGTGAAATCAAAAATTTACGCCCTTAGAAATCCTGAAGGTGGTGATTGGTTTTCGGGGCCCCGTACGCGGTTAGACTGCTAAAAAGTCTCACACATGTGGTATCCCCGTACTCAGGAGAAGCAGCTAAATGTATTTTGGGGTGTAATTCCACATATAACCATGCCATGTTTGAACAAAATATAATTTAGGCTATGTTTCCACTATTGCGTCCCTAAAGTCGCGCGATTTTGCCGCGATTTTTTACCGCGACTTTTTACCGCGATTTGAAGCAATGCCTGTATCTATGGACCTCAAGTCGCATCAAAGTGGGACCAAAGTAGTGCAGGGACTACTTTGAAGTCGCACAGATATAAACGGTACTCATTGGAAATCATGGGATACAATTTGTCATGCGACTTTTCAGTCCCAAGTTGCATGAAAAGTCGCACTAGTGGAAACATACACTTAGTGACAACTTTGTGTAGTAAAAAAAAAAAAAAAAAAAAAGGTTTGTCATTTTCCTGCAACTTGTGGCAAAATATAAAATATTCTATGGACTCAACATGCCTCTCAGCAAATACCTTGGGGTGTCTACTTTCCAAAATGGGGTCATTTGGGGGGGTCGGGGGGGTTTGTGCTATCTTGGCATTTTATGGGCTTCAAAACTGTGATAGGTAGTGAGGAGTGAAATCTAAAATTTACCCCCTTAGAAAGCCCGAAGGCGGTGATTGGTTTTCGGGGTCCCGTACGAGGATAGGCTCCCAAAAAGTCCCACACATGAGGTATCCCCGTACTCAGGAGAAGCAGCAGAATGTATTTTTGGGGTGTGATTCCACATATAACCATGCCATGTGTGAGCAATATATCATTTAGTGACAACTTTGTGCAATTTTTTATTTTTTTTTATCATTTTTCAATCACTTGTGACAAAAAAATAAAATATTCAATGGGCTCAACATGCCTCTCAGCAATTTTCTTGTAGTGTCTACTCTCCAAAATGGGGTCATTTGTGGGGGGGGGTGGGTTGTACTGCCCTGCCATTTTAGCACCTCTAGAAATTAGATAGGCAGTCATAAACTAAATGCTGCGTAAATTCCAGAAAATGTACCCTAGTTTGTGGACAATATAACTTTTGCGCAAACCAATAAATATACGCTTTTGGACATTTTTTTTTACCAAAGACATGTGGCTGAATACATTTTGGCCTAAATGTATGACTAAAATTGAGTTTATTGGATTTTTTTTATAACAAAAATAGAAAATATAATTTTTTTTCAAAATTTTCGGTCTTTTTCCGTTTATAGCGCAAAAAATAAAAACCGCAGAGGTGATCAAATACCATCAAAAGAAAGCCCTATTTGTGGGGAAAAAAGAACGCAAATTTTGTTTGGGTACAGCATTGCATGACCGCGCAATTACCAGTTAAAGCAGCGCAGTGCCAAATTGTAAATAGTGCTCTGGTCACTGAGCAGCCAAATCTTCCAGGGCTGAAGTGGTTAAGACAGTGAAGTAAGTGTCTGCAGAATTAATGGAAAGCTTTGATATTTTTGCAAAAGAAGTACATTAATGGTATATTGGTACATAGGGGAGCTGGAATTTAGAAAAAAAAAAAAGGTGAACAAAGGTGAACTTATCCTTTAAGTTTAATCTTGCATCGCTCTTTCATTTGGCATGTTGAAGTGTGCAGGAGATGAGAGATGAGATAACAGTCTATGTGGATAGAGCTGTAGTATTGAAAAGAGGAGAAGGGTCTCCTGGGTTCTGTAAAGTTCACCATACATTATACAAGCAGGACTCTCTATAGTAATAGATGTGGTGGAGAAGGACTCTCTATAGTAATAGATGTGGTGGAGAAGGACTCTCTATAGTAATAGATATGGTGGAGAAGGACTCTCTATAGTAATAGATGTGGTGGAGAAGGACTCTCTATAGTAATAGATGTGGTGGAGAAGGACTCTCTATAGTAACAGATGTGGTGGAGAAGGACTCTCTATAGTAACAGATGTGGTGGAGAAGGACTCTCTATAGTAACAGATGTGGTGGAGAAGGACTCTCTATTGTAATAGATGTGGTGGAGAAGGACTCTCTATAGTAATAGATGTGGTGGAGAAGGACTCTCTATAGTAACAGATGTGGTGGAGAAGGACTCTATAGTAATAGATGTGGTGGAGAAGGACTCTCTATAGTAATAGATGTGGTGGAGAAGGACTCTCTATTGTAATAGATATGGTGGAGAAGGACTCTCTATAGTAATACATGTGGTGAAGAAGGACTCTCTATAGTAATAGATGTGGTGGAGAAGGACTCTCTATAGCAATACATGTGGTGGAAAAGGACTCTCTATAGTAATAGATATGGTGGAGAAGGACTCTCTATAGTAATAGATGTGGTGGAGCAGGACTCTCTATAGTAATAGATGTGGTGGAGAAGGACTCTCTATAGTAATAGATGTGGTGGAGAAGGACTCTATAGTAATAGATGTGGTGGAGCAGGACTCTCTATAGTAATAGATGTGGTGGAGCAGGACTCTCTATAGTAATAGATGTGGTGGAGAAGGACTCTATAGTAATAGATGTGGTGGAGAAGGACTCTCTATAGTAATAGATGTGGTGAAGAAGGACTCTCTATAGTAATAGATGTGGTGGAGAAGGATTCTCTATAGTAATAGATGTGGTGGAGCAGGACTCTCTATAGTAATAGATGTGGTGGAGAAGGACTCTATAGTAATAGATGTGGTGGAGAAGGACTCTCTATAGTAATAGATGTGGTGAAGAAGGACTCTCTATAGTAATAGATGTGGTGGAGAAGGACTCTCTATAGTAATAGATGTGGTGGAGCAGGACTCTCTATAGTAATAGATGTGGTGGAGAAGGACTCTATAGTAATAGATGTGGTGGAGAAGGACTCTCTATAGTAATAGATGTGGTGAAGAAGGACTCTCTATAGTAATAGATGTGGTGGAGAAGGACTCTCTATAGTAATAGATGTGGTGGAGAAGGACTCTCTATAGCAATACATGTGGTGGAGCAGGACTCCCTATAGTCCCGCTCCATAGACTATAGTCCCTTCCTCCCCCTTCTAAAATGCAATGTCTACCACTCCTTCTGACAGCTTTGTCTTCTATCCTTAAACTAACTCTCCTGTACACCTCGTCTCCACCCCCCCTTATATATATATCACCCTCACTTCTGTCCTCTCCTTATTTACTGCACTCACCAACCCCGGCTAATTCTAAATCCATAAGCCCAACACTCCAAACCACTGGGGCATGTTCCTTCATATAAATCACACTCCCACATTACCTCCCTCACCCTTCTGCTTCTCCTATCCTCTGGTGATGTATACCCAAACCCTGGGCCTCCTTTATCTAACTGTACTCAATGCACCCATTACCCTACACCCTCTGGCTCTAACCACAATGCACACAATCTAGTTCCAATTTCTCTTCTTCCCAAGTCCAGACTCCCTTTCTCTTGCGCCCTTTGGAATGCTCGCTCTGTCTGTAACAACCTCACCTCTCTCCACGACCTCTTTATCGCTAACTCATTTAATCTACTCGCCATTACCGAAACCTGGCTTCACGAATCCGACACTGCGTCTTCTGCTGCCCTATCCCATGGTGGTCTTCTTTGGACTCACTCCCCCAGAACTAGTGGACGCAAAGGAGGGGGTTTTGGAATCCTTTTTAGCCCCACATAGCTCCTTTCAAGTACTTCACCCACCTCCCTCTCTGTCACTCTCCTCATTTGAGGAGCACTGCATCCGTCTCTTCTCCCCAGTTTCTCTAAGGATAGCTGTGATATACGGGCCCCCTGGTCCAATATCGTCCTTTCTTGATGACTTCTCTGCCTGGCTCCCCTACTTTCTATCTTCTGAAATCCCCACAATCATTCTCTGAGACTTCAACATCCCTACTAATACTAAAATTCCTGCAACTTCCAAACTTTTCAGTCTAACCTCTTCCTTTGACCTGAAGTAATGGATACACGCTCCTACTCACTCTGAAGGCAATACCCTTGACCAGGGGCGGACTGACCATTTGGGCACTCGGGCACTGCCCGAGGACCCCATGCCACTAAGGGGCCCCATCAGGGTTGCCAGCCTCAATTAAACCAGGGACAGTATGTAAAAATCTGTGTTTTTTTTAAAAATCCCAAGATTATAGCTGCCCCACCTCTCCAGTACTTTTTCAGTGTGTGTATGTGTATTCTGTGTTGTGGGTATATTGTGTGTCTACTGTATGTGTGTGTATACAGTGTGGCCCCATAATATATTGCCTGGGGGCCCCATAATCTCCTGTTGCCCGAGGGCCCCATAATCTCCTATTGCCCGGGGGCCCCATAATCTCCTATTGCCCGGGGGCCCCATAATCTTCTCCTATTGCCCGGGGGCCCCATAATCTCCTATTGCCCGGGGGCCCCATGAGTCGTCAGTCCGCCCCTGCCCTTGACCTCGTCTTTTCCCACCTATGAACCTCTCCAACTATCTTTACCCTCTCTCTGATCACTACCTTATTAATTTCACTCTCTCCCTCTCCTCTGCCTCCTCTCCCTCCAAACGCCCAATGGTTACCCGTAGAAACCTTCGCCATCTTAACCCTTCTCTTCTCTACTCTGCGACTGACCACCTCTATGACAAAATTGCACCTGTCCTGCACTGACCTAGCCACTTCTGTCTACAACACTTCACTTCAAGCCTCACTGGACACACTGGCCCCCCTCACTACACACAGAATCAGGCCCCTTCCCCTTCAACCCTGGCAAACACATGATACTAGAAGTCTGAAAAAACACAGCCATTCTCTCGAGCACCTGATGAAGTCCCAGGAAGATTTCAGCCACTATAAATCTGCCCTCCAAAAATACAATTCCAGCCTCCTCACTGCCGGGCAGACCTATTTTCTCACTCTCATTAAAAACTTCATCCAGTCCCCGTCAACTCTTCTCTCCCTTCAAATCTCTACTTCATCTTCCACTGCCTCCACCCGCCAACTCACTCACTGCCCAAGAGATCGCCAATCACTTCAAACAGAAGATTGATACAATTCGGGAGTAGATCTCTACTGTTCAGCTACACTCCACGCACTACACCTCAAGCCCACAGGTACAATCATTACTTCCCTCTTTCAACCCCACCACTATAGATGAGGTTGCTAAATTACTTGCCAACGTCCATCTTACCACCTGCCCTCTGGATCCTGTTCCCTCGCAAATGCTACATTTACCCTCTGGCTCTATTCTATACTCTCTAACCCACATCTTCAATCTCTCCCTCTCTTCTGGAATCTTCCCCAACTCTTTAAAACATGCACTTGTCAGCCCGATACTTAAAAAGCCCTCACTGGACCCATCCAATCTTAATAACCTACACCCCATCTCCTTGCTCCCCTTTTTATCCAAACTCCTTGAACGTCTGGTCTACAACTGACTGAGCATCGACCTTGCTGATAATAGCCTTCTTGATCCCCTTCAGTCTAGATTTCGTCCTCAACACTCCACAGAAACTGCTCTCCTAAAACTAACAAACGATCTACTAACGGCCAAAACTAAGGGACACTATTCTGTACTCCTACTCCTGGACCTCTCTGCTGCCTTTGATACGGTTGACCACCCCCTCCTCCTCAAAAAACCTCATGCCTTTGGTCTCTGTGACTGTACTCTTTGCTGGTTTTCTACCTACTTATTTAACCTTTAGCGTTACTTCCAATTCTACTTCCTCCTCTCCTCTTCCTTTCTCCATTGGGGTCCCCCAAGGATCTGTTCTTGGACCTCTCCTATTTTCAATCTACACCTCCTCCCTGGGTCAGCCGATAGCCTCCCACGGCTTCCAATACCACCTCTACCCTGACGACACTCAAATCTATTTCTCTACCCCTCAACCCACTTCTTCTGTCTCCTCACATACCACTATTTTACTATCAGATCCATCAGTCTGGATGTCGCACCACTTCCTCAAACTTAATCTATCCAAAACTGAACTTATCATTTTTCTTCCCCCACGTGCCTCTTTCCCTGATCTCTCTGTCAAAATTGATGGTACAACTATCATCCCATCCCCACACGCCAAGGTCCTAGGATTAGTCCTGGACTCTGAACCAGGGGCGGATCCAGGGGGGTCAACGGGGCAATGCGGGTGAATGCGGGTGACAGTACGGGTGGCTCCGCGGGTGACAGTGCGGGCGGCTCTGCAGGTGACAGTGTGGGCGGCTCTGCCGCAGGTGACCGTGCGGGCGGCTCCCCAGGTGACAGTGCGGGTGGCTCGGTCGGTGATTGGGCGGGTGAGAGGGGGGGGTAGCTGGGCGGCTCCATGTGTGACTGTGAGTGGGCTGCTGGCCAATCAGGGAGCCGGCGGGCAGGGGAGCAGAGAGATGACATCATCTCTCTGCTGCCTGACTCTGGGACATAGCAAGAGACCACCTTAGCAGGAAAGTGGCACGGCAGGTGACAATCCGCATCTGGTGACAGGCGACGTGGCAAGTGACAATCCGCATTTGGTGGCAGGTGACGTGGCAAGTGACAATTTGCAGCATGTGGCAGGTGACGTGGCAAGTGACAATCCGCAACGTGTAGCAGGTGATGTGACAATTCGCAGCGTGTGGCAGGCGACGTGGCAAATGACAATTCACAGCGTGTGGCAGGTGACGTGGCAAGCGACAATCCGCATCTGGTGACAGGTGACATGGAAAGTGACTATTCACAACGTGTGGCAGGTGACGTGGCAAGTGACAATCCGCAACGTGTAGCAGATGAGGTGACGTGGCAAGTGACAATTCACAGCGTGTGGCAGGTGACGTGGCAAGTGATGTGGCAAGTAACAATCCGCATTTGGTGGCAGGCGATGTGGAAAGTGACACACTCAGGGCTCCCACTGATTCTGCATTATGGTGAGGTGAGTTATGGTGAGAACTATTTAATTTTATAAAAGAAAAAAAACTGCGCTTAGAAAGAAAAAAGAAAAAAAAGAAAAAAACAAGCTGCGGTTATAAGTGTAGCCCACCAAATCAAATTAAAAGAGAGAAAACCGCGCTATAAGTGATATAAGAGTCCAATTATGAAGTCCCATATAACATGAAATGAATAGTCCCAATGGTAGTCCGGACAAGAAGGATCAGTAGGTGATAAACTTCTTCCAAAGGAAACAGTAATGCCCCGTACACACGGTCGGACTTTGTTCGGACATTCCGACAACAAAATCCTAGGATTTTTTCCGACGGATGTTGGCGCAAACTTGTCTTGCATACACACGGTCGCACAAAGTTGTCGGAAAATCCGATCGTTCTAAACGCTGTCACGTAAAACACGTACGTCGGGACTATAAACGGGGCAGTGGCCAATAGCTTTCATCTCTTTATTTATTCTGAGCATGCGTGGCACTTTGTCCGTCGGATTTGTGTACACACGATCGGAATTTCCGACAACGGATTTTGTTGTCGGAAAATTTTATCTCCTGCTCTCCAACTTTGTGTGTCGGAAAATCCGATGGAAAATGTCCGATGGAGCCCACACACGGTCGGAATTTCCGACAACACGCTCCGATCGGACATTGTCCATCGGAAAATCCGACCGTGTGTACGGGGCATGATAGTGGACACAATCAGCGGAACACTCCAATATATATATTGCGCTTACCAGAAGTAAGACTTTAAAGGGCGAGTGGCTTAAACCCAGCCTGGGCCTTTAGATGTACACTCCAGGTGAAGCAGGAAGGGCGCCCTCGTCCCGTGTATCCACAGATATAATACAAAAAAATATAACGAAAATATAGCGTAATATTGTTTTAGAAAATACGCCAAACCAGAAAGAGAAAGTGACACTCAAGTACCCTTAAATCACGTGTGATCATATGAAATCCTACGCTAAGTAGCTAGGACAATGAGGTGGGTGTCATGCAATCATGCAAGCATAAGTGGAAAAAATAATTTTTAAAGTGAAGGTAAATAGTATAGGTGTAAAACTGCAACGACTTCCAAAATCTGCTTACCAGATATAATTGGACAGTCGGCGTGTGTAAAGCACTCCAAGAATAGGTGAAGGGTTGTGGAAAGAACTCCCACCAGGTGCTGGGACAGCTAGTAGTGCGAGCTGCTTACCAGAAGGCAGACCCTCGTATGCAGTTATAGTGAAAAACGGGAACCAACACCAAAGAATAGATATTAAACGGACCTTCGGGATTGTCCCCTTACCAGACAAATAAGCAAAAAGGCAGATGTATTACGATCCCAGCCACACTCCCGACCGGAATGGTGTACCTCGTCTTGCCCTCTCTGTCCAGACTCGGCAGCACATATATAATGAAGAGCCAATAGTGTGATACAGAGGGATTGAACTCAAATAGGTGTACACCTGGTGAGTCAATCAAGCTTTGTGGTATAATATACCAAGGGGATCAGATGCTCTATCCAGATATGACCTCCAGATGGACCTCCGAACAAGTGTAAGGTATGGATGGACTCAGTAGATATAGGCAGTCAGCCCCATCATTAAAAGAAAGAGGAAGGCATATAGTGTAACTCCGTATGGAAATTTTAATACATAAAAAGCAAAGGAATTACACTCACGTGTTTAGCAGTAAAATCAAGCGCTTGTATAAAAGAAGACAGTGGTCTCAGCATATCCTTCCAACGCGTTTCGACTTAGAAGTCATCATCTGGGGTCTTATCATTTCAACTTATCATTTTTCTTCCCCCACGTGCCTCTTTCCCTGATCTCTCTGTCAAAATTGATGGTACAACTATCATCCCATCCCCACACGCCAAGGTCCTAGGATTAGTCCTAAACTCTGAACCAGGGGCGGATCCAGGGGGGTCAACGGGGCAATTGCCCCCTCCGAGAATGTGGGTGACAGTACGGGTGGCTCCGCGGGTGACAGTGCGGGCAGCTCTGCAGGTGACAGTGTGGGCGGCTCTGCCGCAGGTGACAGTGCGGGCGGCTCCCCAGGTGACAGTGCGGGTGGCTCGGTCGGTGATTGGGCGGGTGAGAGGGGGGGGGGTAGCTGGGCGGCTCCATGTGTGACTGTGAGTGGGCTGCTGGCCAATCAGGGAGCCGGCGGGCAGGGGAGCAGAGAGATGACATCATCTCTCTGCTGCCTGACTCTGGGACATAGCAAGAGACCACCTTAGCAGGAAAGTGGCACGGCAGGTGACAATCCGCATCTGGTGACAGGCGACGTGGCAAGTGACAATCCGCATTTGGTGGCAGGTGACGTGGCAAGTGACAATTTGCAGCATGTGGCAGGTGACGTGGCAAGTGACAATCCGCAACGTGTAGCAGGTGATGTGACAATTCGCAGCGTGTGGCAGGCGACGTGGCAAATGACAATTCACAGCGTGTGGCAGGTGACGTGGCAAATGACAATTCACAGCGTGTGGCAGGTGACGTGGCAAGCGACAATCCGCATCTGGTGACAGGTGACATGGAAAGTGACTATTCACAACGTGTGGCAGGTGACGTGGCAAGTGACAATCCGCAACGTGTAGCAGGTGAGGTGACGTGGCAAGTGACAATTCACAGCGTGTGGCAGGTGACGTGGCAAGTGATGTGGCAAGTAACAATCCGCATTTGGTGGCAGGCGACGTGGAAAGTGACACACTCAGGGCTCCCACTGATTCTGCATTATGGTGAGGTGAGTTATGGTGAGAACTATTTAATTTTATACTAAAATGTAAAAATAGAAATAATGCGCTTCAATCATCCTGACACCATAACAACCATGGTGCCGGGATGATTAAAGCACCAACAACAGCCGTTTCCCTGATAAATTGCACGCAAAAAAAAAAAAAAGGTATTTTCTGGCAGTGCCCCTCCCAAGACTAGACTCTGGATCCGTCCCTGCCCTGAACTCTCCTTTAAGCCCCACGTCCAATCACTGTCCAAATCTTGCCGCCTCAACCTCTGCAACATCTCCAAAATACGCCCCTTTCTAACCAATGACACAACAAAGCTCTTAATTCACTCCCTGGTCATCTCTCATCTCGATTACTGCAACTCCCTCCTCACTGGCTTACCTTTACATAGTCTATCCCCCCTTCAAACCATCATGAATGCTGCTGCCAGACTCATCCACCTTACCAACCGCTCTGTGTCTGCTACCCCTCTCTGTCATTCCCTCCACTGGCTTCCGCTCACCCAATGAATTAGATTCAAAATACTAACAACTATCTACAAATCCATCCACAACTCTGCCCCCAGCTACATCAC
The DNA here is from genome assembly GCA_037952835.1 of Lithobates septentrionalis. Classification (NCBI taxonomy): domain Eukaryota; kingdom Metazoa; phylum Chordata; class Amphibia; order Anura; family Ranidae; genus Lithobates; species Lithobates septentrionalis. Next base: position 130,937 of record JBBDGP010003317.1, on the reverse strand, counting down.
TGACCTTGTCTCTAAATACCAACCTAATTGTTCGCTTCGTTCCTCTCAAGACCTCCTGCTCTCTAGCTCCCTTATCACCTCCTCCCATGCTCATCTCCAGGACTTTTCCAGAGCCTCTCCAAGCCTATGGAACTCCTTACCCCAATCTGTCCGTCTGAAAACCCTTCTCTTCAGAGAAGTCTACACTACCCACACCTAACAAATGAATTTTCTTTTTGTCCATCTGATTACCCCCCACAGCTACTGCCTTTTGTTCCACTTGACCCTCCCTTCTAGATTGTAAGCTCTGAGGATCAGGGCCCTCTGATCCCTCCTGTATTGAATTGTATTGTAATTGTACTGTCCTTGTTGTAAAGCGCTGCGCAAACTGTTGGCGATATATAAACCCTGTATAATAATATTAGTAATACATGTGGTGGAGAAGGACTCTCTATAGTAATAGATGTGGTGGAGAAGGACTCTCTATAATAATAGATGTGGTGGAGAAGGACTCTCTATAGTAATAGATGTGGTGGAGAAGGACTCTCTATAATAATAGATGTGGTGGAGAAGGACTCTCTATAATAATAGATGTGGTGGAGAAGGACTCTCTATAATAATAGATGTGGTGGAGAAGGACTCTCTATAATAATAGATGTGGTGGAGCAGGACTCTCTATAGTAATAGATGTGGTGGAGAAGGACTCTCTATAGTAATAGATGTGGTGGAGAAGGACTCTCTATAGTAATAGATGTGGTGGAGAAGGACTCTCTACTATAGTAATAGATGTGGTGGAGAAGGACTCTCTATAGTAATAGATGTGGTGGAGAAGGACTCTCTATAGTAATAGATGTGGTGGAGAAGGACTCTCTATAGTAATAGATGTGGTGGAGAAGGACTCTCTATAGTAATAGATGTGGTGGAGAAGGACTCTCTATAGTAATAGATGTGGTGGAGAAGGACTCTCTATAGTAATAGATGTGGTGGAGAAGGACTCTCTATAGTAATAGATGTGGTGGAGAAGGACTCTCTATAGTAATAGATGTGGTGGAGAAGGACTCTCTATAGTAATAGATGTGGTGGAGAAGGACTCTCTATAGTAATAGATGTGGTGGAGAAGGACTCTCTATAGTAATAGATGTGGTGGAGAAGGACTCTCTATAATAATAGATGTGGTGGAGAAGGACTCTCTATAATAATAGATGTGGTGGAGAAGGACTCTCTATAATAATAGATGTGGTGGAGAAGGACTCTCTATAATAATAGATGTGGTGGAGAAGGACACTCGATAGTAATAGATGTGGTGGAGAAGGACTCTCTATAGTAATAGATGTGGTGGAGAAGGACTCTCTATAGTAATAGATGTGGTGGAGAAGGATTCTCTATAGTAACAGATGTGGTGGAGAAGGATTCTCTATAGTAACAGATGTGGCGGAGTAGGACACTCGATAGTAATAGATCTGGTGGGGCAGGACTCTCTATAGTAACAGATGTGGTGGAGAAGGACTCTCCATAGTAACAGATGTGGTGGAGAAGGACTCTCCATAGTAACAGATGTGGTGGAGAAGGACTCTCTATAGTAATAGATGTGGTGGAGAAGGACTCTCTATAGTAATAGATGTGGTGGAGAAGGACTCTCTATAGTAATAGATGTGGTGGAGAAGGACTCTCTATAGTAATAGATGTGGTGGAGAAGGACTCTCTATAGTAACAGATGTGGTGGAGAAGGATTCTCTATAGTATTAGATGTGGTGGAGAAGGACTCTCTATAGTAACAGATGTGGTGGAGAAGGATTCTCTATAGTAACAGATGTGGTGGAGAAGGATTCTCTATAGTAACAGATGTGGTGGAGAAGGACTCTCTATAGTAATAGATGTGGTGGAGAAGGATTCTCTATAGTAACAGATGTGGTGGAGAAGGATTCTCTATAGTATTAGATGTGGTGGAGAAGGACTCTCCATAGTAATAGATCTGGCGGAGTAGGACTCTCTGGAGTATCAGGCGTAGCGGAGCAGTCCACCCTGCATTGGGTTAAGCTGTAATTGTACTCAGTGTAAGACTCGTTCTGCATGTTTGTTGCCAGAATCTCTTGTGAAATCCTAATAACAGAAACACATGATCTCCGATCTTACATGATCTCGGGCTGATGTCCCTCTCCGGCTCAGAACTTTGGATGTCTGGATGACAGCCCACCCAACCCGGTAAGGTAATGGTTAAGGGACTGCAGGACAACTTACCGGCACTTTCTTGGTCGGAGACGATTCTTTTCTGAAGAACTTTGCGATCCAGGAACCTGAGGAGGAGAAAAGATATCTCAGGCCTGACATGATGCCAAAGTCCCGGAGTCTCTGTGTCCTCCTATTCCAGCCTTCCTTCCTTCCCTCCCATCCTTGCTGGGTGCAGCTCACCACCCGGCTCCTCTGCAATTAACTCAAACTTCCCTGACCTGCTAATTATAGAGGACTGTTGTGCAAACCTCCCGCCGGGATCGGCCCGAACACTGCCGGGAACCCTCTTGCGGATCTCAGGATGGGGAAGCCCCGGAGTCTTCAGAATTTGCCCCCCAATTCTTAGGAGAAATACAGACATCAGAAATGGAAAAGTACAGAAGCTTTAAAGCTGAACTCCAGTCAAACAGCTAAATACACAGAGACAACTCAACTCTGCCCCACAGTACAGCTCTTTCTGGCAGGAAAAAGGGGGAGACTTGATTTTCTCTGCTGCAGTCCAGTAACACTCATGCCGCGTACACACGATCGGACTTCTCGACGGAAAAATATATGGCGGCTTTTCCGACGGGATTCTGCTCAAGCTTGCCTTGCATACACACGGTCACGCAAAAGTTCGCTGAACTTACGACCGCCAAGAACGCGGTGACGTACAACACAACGACGAGCCGAGAAAATGAAGTTCAATGCTTCCGAGCATGCGTAGGAATTTTGCGCGTAGGAATTTTGCGCGTCGGAATTGCCACAGACGATCGCATTTTCGCATAGGAACTTTTCCGCCCGAAAAATTGAGAACATGCTCTCAATCTTTTGCTGGCTGGAATTCGGCCAGTAAAAGTCCGATGGAGCACACACACGGTCGCATTTTCCGATGAAAAACTCTCATCGGTCTTTTGCTGTCCGAAATTCCGATCGTGTGTACGCGGCATTACAGGTGGCCGGTGACTGAACAGTGAAAGAAGAAACAGCAGACTGAGGAGCTCATCTCTCTGGCACTCGACTTCTTCCTCCTATGAGTGGCAGAACTACCGGGGTCACAAAGGTTGCACGTGCAACTTGGCCCTGGTGTTGCGCCACAGTGTGGGGGGGGGGGGTAGCTCGGTTCATAGTGCTGCAACCCCAAAGTGGTACGACTTGCTTGCCAGTTGCGTGCAACTTTCCTTGCAACTTCCTGGCGACTTGCTTGCGATTTTCTTGCGACTTCCTTGCAACTTTTCTGATGTAACATTGCAGTCTATGGCACTCAAATTGCACCAAAGTCACAGGAAAGTAATGCAGGAACCTTTGATTTTGTCCGTTGAGTGACATTGAGGCGCCACCCATTGAAATGAATGTGTTTTGACATATCATGCAACTTTATGGGGGAGATTTACTAAAATTGGCGCACACGGAATCTGGTGCAGCTGTGCATAGTAACCAGCTTCTAGGTTTAAGGCTCCATTCACTCTAGTGCAGCCTTCGAGTGCGACTTTGGAGTGTGACCTGCATGTGACGTTACGCTCTCTGGCACTGAAGTCGCATCAAAGTAGTACAGGAATATTTTCAATGTCGCTGCGACTTTAAGTCGCATAGATTAGAACGGGTGCCATTGCAATCATGGGGCTGCGACTTTTCAGGCGACTTTATGTGTTCAAAGTCACCTGACAAGTCGCACTAGTGTGAACAGAGCCTTATTGTCAAAGCTCAATTGAACAAGCTGAGGTTAGACACTGATTGGTTACTATGCAGAGCTGCACCGGATTTGGTGTGCACCAGTTTTAGTAAACCCCCCCCCAATCTGTGTCACAAGTCGCATAATAAGTTGCAGCAGTGTGAACCGGGGCTTATAAAGGACCCTGCGATGGGAGTAAAGGGCACCTGGGATCAGTGGGAAGGGCCCCAAGCCCCGAGGAAAGGACCATGGGCAAGGGGGGAAGGGTCCTGCCGGTCATGGCCTGGTTCTGGTTACACCTCTGCCTCCGATCATCATGCTCTTTGTCCTTTTTGCTGATTTCTCTCTCTCTTAGGCTGGGTTCACATATATGCGAATCGGATGTGGTTTCCTTCCATCCAAGTTGCATGACAGGCGAGTGTGCCCGGGTCTCAATGGAGCCAGGTCACACAGAGCCGGGAGCGACTGAATTGCAGAAGAGTCCTGTTTGGGTCCAGTTCAGGTGCGAATTCAGGCAAAAATTCGGACCTCACTCCAGTGGCGACTGGTGCTCAAAATTTTTGGGGGGGTGCAAACAAACTGAAAAATACTGAACCCCCCCCCATCAATTGCAGCCTCACTGTGCCCATCAATTGCAGCCTCACTGTGCCCATCAATTGCAGCCGCACTATGCCCATCAAACGCAGCCATTGTGCCCATCATATGCAGCCACTTGTGCCCATCAAACACAGCCACTTGTGACCCCCCCAGCTCACGGCTCTGATGGCCCCCCTCACGGCTCTGACGGCCCCCCCACGGCTCTGACGGCCCCCCCTTACGGCTCTGACGGCCCCCCCTTACGGCTCTGACGGCCCCCCCTTACGGCTCTGATGGCCCCCCTCTCACGGCACTGACGGCTCCCCTCACGGCACTGACGGCCCCCCTCACGGCACTGACGGCCCCCCTCACGGCACTGACGGCTCCCCTCACGGCTCTGACGGCCCCCCACACTAGCAGCTCTGACGTCCTTCCCCCCTCTCGCGGCTCTCTGACAGCACCCCCGCTCGAAGGTGGTCCAGCACTTACCGCCCGCCAGTTCTGAGTCCACCAGAGCAATCCAATAGGATGCCCTGGCGCTTTGGCCAATCGGGAAACAGGTCTGACCACCTGCCTCCCTGATTGGCGGGGAGGAGCGTTAGTGTTAAAATAGCTGAAATTCATTCGCTATCGTCACACAATTGGGTGGGATCAGGACACACTCTCTGCGCCCCGAGCCCATCCTATTTTTGAAGCCTATTAGAGCCTCTGGCTCTAAACAGGTGCTTCAAAAAGTACCACCCCCTCCCACCCCCGCCATAGAAATCCATGCGTCCGGCGTCCTGAAAGGGGCCGCCAATGCAATACTCCCAACGCACACGTACCCCATGATCTCTCAGGTCAAAATTGATGGCACAACTATCAGCCCGTCACCCCCGCATGCCACGGTCCTAGTTGTAATCCTGGACTCTGAACTCTCCTTTAAGCCCCACGTCCAATCACTGTCCAAATCTTGCTGCCTCAACCTCTGCAACATCTCGAAAATACGCCCCTTTCTAACCAATGACACAACAAAGCTCTTAATTCACTCCATGGTCATCTCTCCCCTCAATTACTGCAACTCCCTCCTCATTGGCTTATCTCTACATAGTCTATAACCTCTTCAGTTCATCATGAATGCTGCTGCCAGACTCATCCACCTCACCAACCGCTCCGTATCTGCTACCCTTCTCTACCAATCCCTCCACTGGCTTCCGTTCACCCCCCAAATTCAATTCAAAATACTAATGTAGGTTAGGCAGGGAGCTCCTCACAAATTTACTTGCCAGGAGTAGTTATCCTGGTTGATTGATAGGGATCTATTGATTTCACCCCAAGTTTGGCCTTGTTGCACTTTTCTCTTCTACCACTAGGTGGCCGGGTACTTGGTGGTACCAGATATGAGAAGGGCAACCCAAGGTCAGGTTAAGGGTATATGGGGCATCTCAGCCAATGGGCAGGGATTTTCTTGAATCCCTTGGCCTGCTGGGAGCACCTATATATTCGGGTGGAGTCAGGTGATCTGTGTTCTGTGCCACCTGGACGGCTATCCGGGTGGACGTGTGTCCTACGTCCCGGGCTGCTAGGCCAGAGATTGGGCCTATCCCGAGGGCATCTGGCTGCCAGGCTGTGTGAGGGCCTATCCAGAAGTAAGAGAGCAGCACAGGGTTGGGATTGCGGCTTGCAGTCCAACCAAAAGTGACGGTTCTGCCGGCCAGAGAACCTGTCATGGTCAGAGGTAGAAGCAGTGGCGGAATTACCGGGGTTGCAACAGTTGCGATGGGGCCCGGCATTCCGCCACTGTGGGGGGAGCCCAGCGGGGTTGCTCTTCACACACGCTCTGAGCGGAGATCCTGTGTCATATAACAATAGCACAGAGAGACACCGGCGGCGGCATTAACGTTCTATGTGTCGTCCTCTCTGGCACGGATGAGAGAGGAGGACACACAGCTGATCTCACGGCTCCCCCTTCTCCCCCCTCCCCCCTCCTGTGTACTCCGCGGGCACTCAAGTGTGAAGCTAAAGAGCTCACATTTCCCGCGGAGCACACAGGAGAGGGGAGGGGGGAGAAGGGGGAGCCGTGAGATCAGCTGTGTGTCCTCCTCTCTCATCTCTGCCAGAGAGGACCGACAAATAGAACATTAATGCCGCTGGTGTCTCTCTGTCCTATTGTTCTATGACACACGATCTCCACTCAGAGCCGTGCTGTCCGGCACTGATGGGATCTAATAGCATTCACTGTGATGGGCACTGATAGCATTCACTGATGGGCACTGATAGAAGGCACTGATAGAAGGCACTGATGAGCACTGATGAGCACTGATAGACGGCACTGATGAAAGGCACTGATGAGCACTGATAGACGGCACTGATGAGCACTGATAGAAGGCACTGATGAGCACTGATAGACGGCACTGATGGGCACTGATAGAAGGCACTGATGGGCACTGATAGAAGGCACTGATGAGCACTGATGGGCACTGATGAGCACTGATAGAAGGCACTGATGGGCACTGATAGAAGGCACTGATGAGCACTGATAGAAGGCACTGATGGGCACTGATGAGCACTGATAGAAGGCACTGATGAGCACTGATGAGCACTGATAGAAGGCACTGATGAACGGCACTGATGAGCACTGATGGGCACTGATGAGCACTGATAGAAGGCACTGATGGGCACTGATAGAAGGCACTGATGAGCACTGATAGACGGCACTGATGAGCACTGATAGAAGGCACTGATGAGCACTGATAGAAGGCACTGATGAGCACTGATAGAAGGCACTGATGAGCACTGATGAGCACTGATAGAAAGCACTGATGGGCACTGATGAGCACTGATAGAAGGCACTGATGAGCACTGATAGAAGGCACTGATGAGCACTGATAGAAGGCACTGATGAGCACTGATAGATGGCACTGATGATTGGGGCACTGATTATCAGTGTAAACAATTTACTGACATTATAGACAGTTAACGGCAGTCCTTTCCTCACACAGACACAGCGTGTGAGGAAAGGGCTGTGGATAACCGGCAAGTCTGTTTACATGTGATCCGCTGATCACATGGTAAAGGGCCGATGTGATTGTGCTGGATGCACGTCCCAGGGGTCATGCAGGAAGCACGGTTTTGGGAGGATGTCCATGGACACTCTCCCAAAATTGGAAGCCCGGGGCTCGGATGGAAGGGGGGCCCATCATGGTTTCTTGCACTGGGGCCCTGAAGGTTCTAGTTACGCCTCTGGGTAGAAGGGAAGCTGTCGCCACTAAGGGACCAATCACCTTTACCAGGCCCGGACTGGCCATAGGGCAGACCGGGCATTTGCCCGGTGGGCCGGGTCCACCCGCTCCATGGCCTGTTGATGATCAGGCCGGGAGGTAAGCGGCGACTGCGGCCTGAACATGGGTAACACAGGCCGCGGCCGCCGCTCGCCTACCGCCATGCAGCCGTACCTGTGTCATCTCTGGCGGCTGCATGGGCTGAGCTGTGTGTCTCTCTCACACACAGCTCAGCCTCAGAGCCGCGCTGACAGTTCCGCAGCCGCTCTTCTTCTCCAGGCATAAGTGTCCGCACAGTGGGGAGAGCTGCAGGCTGCTGTGATGATATTCCCCCCTCGCCCCCCTCCCCTTCTCATGTCGGCAGCAGGGGAAGAGAAGGCTTTCCGGTCTGTTCGTTTTCCCTCTGGCCACAGCGGAGGGCCAATCAGAATCAACTAGAAGGGCATCATGGGAAATGTAGTCCCAGAGCTAGGTGGCCCAATTGTTCTCAGCAGGGAGCAGACTACAGTCCCCAGCATGCACTCTGCTGGGGTGAAAGAGAAAACCCGGAAACAAGCTGAGGAGTGCTTACAGCAGGATATATGGAAAACGAAAGAGAGGACTGTGCTGGGGGAACTAATAGCCCCAGCACCACCAGATAGAGCCACACTGTACCCGCACAACCAGAGAGAGAGTCTCGCTGTACCCGCACCACCAGAGAGAGCCACGCTGTACCACGCCACCAGAGAGGGAGCCACGCTGTACCACGTCACCAGAGAGGGAGCCACGCTGTACCCGCACCACCAGAGAGAGAGCCATGCTGTTCCTGCACCACCAGAGAGAGAGCCACGCTGTTCCTGCACCACCAGAGAGCCATACTGTACCACACCACCAGAGAGGGAGCCACGCTGTACCCGCACCACCAGAGAGAGAGAGCGCCACGCTGTTCCTGCACCACCAGAGAGAGAGCGCCACGCTGTTCCTGCACCACCAGAGAGAGAGCCACGCTGTTCCTGCACCACCAGAGAGCCACACTGTACCACACCACCAGAGAGGGAGCCACGCTGTACCCGCACCACCAGAGAGAGAGCGCCACGCTGTTCCTGCACCAGCAGAGAGAGCCACACTGTACCACACCACCAGAGAGGGAGCCACACTTTACCCGCACCACCAGAGAGAGCCATGCTGTACCCGCACCACCAGAGAAAGAGAGCCACGCTTTACCCGCACCACCAGAGAAAGACTGCCACGCTTTACCCGCACCACCAGAGAGAGCCACGCTTTACCCGCACCACCAGAGAAAGACTGCCACGCTGTACCCACACCACCAGAGAAAGAGAGCCACGCTGTACCCGAACCACCAGAGAGAGAGAGCAACGCTGTACCCACACCACCAGAGAGAGAGAGCCACGCTGTACCCACACCACTAGAGAGAGAGAGAGCCACGCTGTACCCGCAACACCAGAGAGAGCCACGCTGTACTGCATCACCAGAGAGAGAGCAGGTCAGTGTCACTGGGCCGTGTGGGCACAATAGGAGACAGACAGTACTGACATTGTGTGGCCACAATAGGACCGGGACACTGTAATATAAAGGGGACTGCACTGTAATCATTGCAGTGCCCCTTTATACTGCAGTTCCCTTTATATCACAGTGTCCCTGCACATTACAGTGTGGAGGAGTGGAGGACCGACACCAGCCGTCCCCGCGAATGTCTACCGACCCCCTCCCCCCCCCCCCCGGTCCCTGGAAAAGTTGGCTGCTCAGTCGAAAATGCCCGGGCCTATTTTTTCTCCCAGTCCGGGCCTGACCTTTACCAGGGACCACAGTGAGTAACTGAAGCAAGTACCGGAGCAGTATTTTCACTGAACGGGTATGGTGGAGAATTGGGAAACTTTAGGAGGTAATCAAGTCAGGGACCCAACCAGTGAAGGTGACGCTTGCAGAACACCCTTGTGTGTCAAGCCAGGGACCGAGCAGACCAGTGGGGTGAAGCTTGAGAAATATCTGGAGTGCCAAGCTAGGGACCCAGCAGAGAAGTGGGGGTGATGCTTGAGAGAGATACCACCGCAAAGACTGCAGGAGCTCAAGGGATTCAGAGTCAGTGCATCAGAGGGTCTAGTGAGAGATTGGGAGCTCAGTGTGGAAGAACTACAAGAAGCAGTTGTAGTGAAGCTGAAGGAACTGTTACATTTGAGCTAGGAACTGTTAAAGACTGTTGCCATAGGAGACAGCATTCCTGCATGTGCAGATGTGGCGCCTTGCTGGGGCCTTTCCCTGCACGGCTGTCCTCCTATTGAAGTCTCGGAGTCTGCCAATTGAATCTACAACTACTTAAGGGTGTCCTGGCCCCAACCCCTCTTTCTCCCAAAAATACAAAAAAGGACTGTTAAGAGAAATAAAACCTCTTTTACATCCAAGAAGTGTTTGGCGCCCAATGACTTTCACCATCTTTGCACCCAGTATGCCTCACAACCCACCACATATTAAAGGATGTCAGCCATCTTTGGCCTTGGAGGTCCTCATTAGACTGGAAGAGGCTAAAGACTTTGCTACGCTAACAACAACTTCCAAAGCCATCTACAATTTAGCCCCCAGCTACAACTCTAACCTAGTCACAAGATACCAACCATCGTTCTCTTTGTTCCTCTCAAGACCTCCTACTCTCTAGCTCCCTTATCACCTCCTCCCATGCTCGCCTCCAGGACTTTTCCAGAGCCTCTCCCAACCTATGGAACTCCTTACCCCAACCTGTTCAAATATCTCAGACTCTATTAGCTTTTAAACGATCCCTGAAAACCCTTCTCTTCAGAGAAGCCTACCCTACCCACACCTAACAACTGTATTTTCATTTACTCCATCAGTTCATCCCCCACAGTTATTACCTTTTGTTCCACTTGACCCTTTCTTCTAGATTGTAAGCTCTGAGGATCAGGGCCCTCTGATTCTTCCTGTATTGAATTGTAACTGTACTGTCTGCCCTCATGTTGTAAAGAGCTGTGCAAACTATTGGCGCTATATAAATCCTGTATAATAATAAAAATAATAATAATAAGTCCGCTCTGTTCTGGTCACATGATCCCCTGTAAGCAGCGGGGCAGTTGCCCGGCCCAAGACCCAGAAGACAGCAAATCCATTGTGATCCGTGTACTCCAGGCAGAACTGTAAGTTTCATTGCTGGACGGTCGGTGCTGATTGCACTGTAGGGGGGGGGGGGGGGGATGGAAATATCACATAACAGAGCAGGAGCTGCACCTTCATTGATCCTTCATTTTTACAGTGCAAATGGCCAAAAATTGTTTTTTGGCCTGAGTTCAGCTTTAAATACATTTTGGAATTGTGGACTGAGCCCTGTTCACCTAGACTGAGAGATACAGACGTTGTGTACACAGGTGAGACTATATATATATATATATATATATATATATATATATATATATATAGTGACCCTGGATGGGTTCACCACACAAAATCAGGCACAGCAGACAGCGCTGTAGGTGAAAAAAACAAAAAGGTGCGGTTTATTTATACTATATGCATTGAAAAATATAACAGCAAAACAAAAAGAAACATGAAAAGAAATCCTGGTCAGTTTGACCGCTTACTACACACGTAGATTCCCTATCTAACAACTGGGTGCAGCCTTGTGCTGCCCCAGTCCCTCTCTCTGTTTTAGCAGTTTGAAACACAGGTGTTAAGTCACGGCACAGGACAGATCCCACACTCCCCAGTCTACACACACACAGAACTGGTTCCAGGATGGAGCATCTCCCTAACCATTCTGGGGTTTTTTGTATAGGTCTTAATGAGCCCACTTACTTCAGCTGGGCTCATTAACTCTTCCCCTGCAGGGCTCCCAGCACTCCCCCCCTAGTGGTATAAGTCGGCATAAAGCCTGAATCTAGGGCATACATATTTTCCATTCTGGATACAACCAGGTGATTTTACCTGCCTGCTGTCACATACCCCCCCCCCCCCCCCCTCTTGTTTCAACCTTGGGGTTGGAACACACGCAGTCAGGCACGCATGTACTCGAGACAAAAAGCATCCACATTCCCCATTTTAACGCCAGGGCGATGCTTTACTGTAAAGTTGAATTCCTGTAGGGCCAGGAACCACCTATTTATCCTTCTATTGGTCTCCTTGTTTTGAGCCATCCACTTTAAAGGAGCGTAATCAGTAACCAGGTCCAAAGTGCCTACCTAGCAGATAGTACCGAAGGGAATCTAGAGCCCACTTCACCGCTAAACACTCCTTCTCAATCATGGTGTAATTTACCTCATGGGACTTCAATTTCCTGCTGAGGTAAATGACCGGGTGCTCTTCCCCGTTCCAGACCCGGGACAGCACTGCTCCCAACCCAACGTCTGATGCATCAGTTTGTACAACAAAGTCCTTAGAGAAGTCTGGTGAGTACCTAAGGCTACCTAAGGCTGTTTTTAAGGACTGGAATGCTGCTTCAGCCTCTGGGGACCATTTAACCATGACAGACTCTTTCCCTTTTTGGGGCTTTATCACTCCCCTCCCAATAGTGTACCCCAGATATTTGGCCTCCTCCTGTCCAATGGTACACTTCTTTGGATTGGCCGTAAACCCAGCTTCCCGGATAGAGTCTAAGACTGCTTGCACTTTTGGCAGATGTGAGACCCAATCTGTGCTATGGATAATCACATCACCCAGGTAAGTTGCAGCATACTTCTGATGGGGCCTCAGAATCTTGTCCATTTTCCGCTGGAATGTTGCCGGTGCATTCTGTAACCCATTCTCTTGTATTGGAATGCCCCATCTGGGGTTACAAACGCAGTTTTCTCCTTGGCCGACTCAGCCAGGGGAATTTGCCAATACCCTTTGGTGAGATCGAGAGTTGTCATGTATCGGGCTGTTCCTAGCCGGTCGATCAACTCATCTATACACGGCATGGGGTAGGTGTCAAATTTTGTAACTTTATTCAATTGTCGAAAATCGTTACAAAACCGCCAGCTCCCATCAGGTTTGGGCACTAGTACGATAGGACAGGATCAGTCACTCTTCTATCACACCCAATTCCAGCATCCTTTGAACCTCCCCACGTATTGCCTCCCGTCGGGCCTCTGGTATTCTATAAGGTTTTAGTTTTACCCTTTCCCCTGGCGGAGTGATAATGTCATGCTCTACGCCAGATGTTTCTCCTGGCAGCTCAGAGAAAATCTCTTTGTTGCGAAGTACAAACTCTTTAACCTCCTGTTGTTGGGGTTTCGATAAGGTGACTGCGATTCCAACCTCAGGAACAAAGCAATCAGACTGGACCAATGACAAAGTCTCTGCAACTAGGGATTCCCTATCCCTCCAGGCTTTCAGCAGATTGATGTGATATACCTGTTCCGGCTTTCCGACCCTATAGTTCACCTCACTCACTTTTTCAATGACTTCGTATGGACCTTGCCATTTGGCAATGAATTTGCTTTCAACCGTAGGGACTAGCACCAATACCCTATCCCCCGGGGAAAAAGTATGGGTCTTGGCCCCACGGTTGTACACTCTCTGCTGTGCTAACTGCGCTTGGGCCAAATGTTCCTTTACGATTGGCATTACCTGTGCAATTCTATCTTGCATCAGGGCGACATGCTCAATCACACTCCTGTGGGGAGAACTCTCATTTTCCCAAGTTTCCTTGGCGATATCCAGCAGTCCTCTTGGGGGTCTCCCATAGAGTAACTCGAAGGGTGAGAAACCCGTAGAGGATTGGGGCACCTCCCTAATGGCAAACATCAAATAGGGTATTAGACAGTCCCAATTCTTTCCATCTCTATCCACCACCTTCTTTAACATTTGTTTTAGGGTTTTGTTGAATCTTTCAACCAACCCATCTGTTTGGGGGGGATATACGGACGTAAGTAATTGTGTCACTTTGAACAACTTGCATAGTTCTTTCATAACCCGGGACATAAAAGGTGTACCTTGGTCTGTAAGCAGTTCCTTACAAATACCCACGCGGTTAAAAACAAGAGATAGTTCTTTGGCTATGGTTTTGGCCGAGGTATTTCGAAGAGGAATCGCTTCCAGATAACGGGTGGCATAGTCCAATGTAACCACAATGTACCGATGCCCCCTAGCGGACTTCATTATCGGACCTACCAAATCCATTGCGATCCTCTCAAAGGGGACCTCAATGATTGGAAGAGGTACCAGCGGCTTACGGAATTATGGCATAGGGGCTGACTTCTGACACACAGGGCAGGAGGAACAATAATTCTCAGTTTCCTTGATGACCCCAGGCCAAGCAATACTCTCTCTCTGGTTTTCTTTGTCCCCAGATGACCTCCAAGAATGTGCCCATGGGCCAATTCTAACACCAACTTCCTGTAAGGTTTGGGCACCACAAGTTGTCCAATGGTTTCTTCTGCCCTTTGAGCCACTCGATACAGCAGGTCCCTTTCCACAATGAAGTACGGGTAAGTGCAAGTCTTATCTGGGTTCACCAACTCGCCATCTATTTTCACCACATTTTCCCGTGCCTTTATTAGGGTGGGGGCTTTTAACTGTTCTGTGGCAAAATTTTCCCTGTGGACCTCGAGATCCGAAAACTCCACAGACGGCATGCTTTCATCAGAGGATGTTGGCTACTCCCCATTTTCTCGAGTTTCCCCCGCCAATACCGACAAGGGAAATTCTGGAGAGTCCTCACCACTCTTAGAGGAACTCTGGTCATCATCTTCCTGGTCTATAGGGGCACCAGTGGGGGGCTCAGGACCATCCCAGAGATCCCAGAACTTTGGAAAACCCCTTCCCACAATGGCATCATGTGGTAAGTGAGACACTAACTCCACCTGATGAGAGAGGTTACCTTGGGGGGTCTCAAAAAACACTGAAGTTACAGGATACTCTCGGGTGTCCCCATGCACACAAATAACAGCCACCTTGTTATTCCCAGAGACCTCTGTAGTAACTAATTCAGCTTTTATCAATGTCACCGGGCTACCTGAATCCAGGAACACACCAACAATTCTACCATTAATACACATTTTACATAAATGTTTCTCAGGTCCCCGAATGGCAGTGCATGCGACTGCCGCAAACAGCGACTGACGTCTGTCCCTTATAAAGTCGCATTGCACAGGTTCATCCACAACTGGGCAATCGGCTGTAATATGTCCCTCTTGCCGGCAGCGGTAGCAAATAATCTTTTTCGCTGCCTCTTGCAGCCTGGGCTTCCCGGGCTGCTCCCACCAGACATTAGGTTGAACCCCCACCATCTCACTCTCGGCACCCTCACCCCTTGGAGTCATCTTACCCGCCACTGGGGATGGTCTGGTCTTAGGGAGTAAAGTCCGTGAGTCCCTGGAAGAGGTGGTCAGGTTCTCTGTAGCCAAGTACATCTCAACCAGATCCACAAGTTTATCTGCAGTTTCTGGGTCTCCATGGCTTACCCACTTTTGGATGGCAGTAGGAAGAGCTCTCAGGAAACCATCCATAACAGCACGTTCCACAATGTTTGGTGCAGTCAAAGTCTCTGGCTGCAGCCACTTCCTGCTCAGGTGAATGAGATCATGCATTTGAGACCTGGGGGGGGTTTCCAAGCCGGAAAGTCCAGTTATGTACACGCTGAGCCCGGACGGCCAGGGTGACACCCAGCCGTGCCAATATTTCCGTTTTTAGCACCGCATAGTCTTTTGCTTGGTCAGGCTCTAGGTCATAATAGGCTTTCTGCGATTCCCCCGTTAACAGAGGGGCCACCAGTTCAGCCCACTGCTCCTTAGGCTCGATTCACACCTATGCATGTTGCTTTTGAGCGTTTTTGGAGGTTTTTTTTTCATGCTTGCCACGTTTTTGAGCCGCGTTTTTGCCGCGTTTTTGCCGCGATTTGCGTTTTGCGTTTTTTTTTTTTTTTTTACATTTTTTTTTACAGTCTAAAAAAAAAAATGTAAAAAAAAAAAAAAAAAAAAAAAAGGCAAAAACGCACCAAAAATGCACCAAAAACGCATCAAAAACGCTGCAAAAACGGTGCACTTGCGTTTTTGATGCTTGTCCATTGAAATCCATTACATGCAAAACGCTGCATTTTGCATGAAAAAAAGTCCCCGACCCTTTCCAAAAACGCAAAGAAACAAAAAAGCATTGATGTGAACATGTTCCATAGGAACCCATGTTAAAAAAATTCCCGTGCATTTCTGCAAAATGCAAAATGCATCAAAAAACGCGCTAGTGTGAATCGATCCTAAGGCCACTTTTCTCTTTCAGCAGTCCTTTCAAATGTGATCAAAAACACCTCCGGATCATCCTCTCCAGTCATTTCTGTCAGTAAACGGCTCACACCAAAGGATGAGGTATTAGTGGAACCACTTGCCTCACTTGTCTGCGGACGTTGCTGCATTAATGTCTCCATTTGTTGTTGGAGTCTCTGCACTTGCTTTTGTAACAGGTCTATGAAGCGGGCCTCAGATTGCTGCTGGGCTTTCTGCTGAGCATCCAGACTCTGCTGCAAAGTTGCATTTGTCTGCTGCTGGGCTGCGAGGCTCTGTTGTTGAGCTGCAAGGCTCCTTTGCAAACCCGCATTTGTCTGCTGCTGATTTGCATTTGCTAGAGCCAGCTGTCTCAGTATCTCCTCCATGCTGGCCCTAAAAAAAAACTGCCCCTGCTTCTCCACCAACTGTGAGGGGGTTAGCTCGGCAGCGGGTGTGTGTGACCCCCTGGATGGGTTCACCACACAAAATCAGACACAGCAGACAGCGTTGTAGGTTAAAAAGCAAAAGGTGCAGTTTATTTATTCTATATGCAGTGAAAAATATAACAGCAAAACAAAAATAAACATGAAAAGAAATCCTGGTCAGTTTGACCGCTTACTACACACGTAGATTGCCTATCTAACAACTAGGTGCAGCCTTGTGCTGCCCCAGTCCCTATCTCTGTTTTAGAAGTTTGCCACACAGGCGTTAAGGCTCCATTCACACTAGCGCATTTTTTGATGCATTTTGCATTTTGCAGAAATGCATGGGAATTTTTTAACATGGGTTCCTATGGAACATGTTCACATCAATGCCTTTTTGTACCTCTGCGTTTTTGGAAAGGGTCGGGGACTTTTGTTCATGCAAAATGCAGCGTTTTGCATGTAATAGAATTCAATGGACCAGCATCAAAAACGCAAGTGCATCGTTTTTGCAGCGTTTTTGCATCATTTTTGCAGCGTTTTTACAGCGTTTTTACAGCGTTTTTGATGCGTTTTGCGTTTTTGGCGTTTTTTTTTTTTAACTGTATACAGTCTAAAAAAACTCGAAACGCTGAAAAAACGCTGCTCAAAAACATGGCAAGCATCACAAAAAAAACTCCAAAAACGCTCAAAAGCAACATGCATAGATGTGAATCGAGCCTAAGGCTCCATTCACACTAGCGCGTTTTTTGATGCATTTTGCATTTTGCAGAAATGCACGGGAATTTTTTAACATGGGTTCCTATGGAAAATGTTCACATCAATGCCTTTTTGTTTCTCTGCATTTTTGGAAAGGGTCGGGGACTTTTTTTCATGCAAAATGCAGCGTTTTGCATGTAATGGATTTCAATGGACAAGCATCAAAAACGCAAGTGCACCGTTTTTGCACCGTTTTTGATGCGTTTTTGGTGCGTTTTTGATGCGTTTTTTTTGTTTGTTTTTTTTTTTGTTTTTTGTTTTTTTTTGTAATTTTTTTTAAGACTGTAAAAAAAAATGTAAAAAAAAAAAAAATAAAAAAACCGCAAAACGCTAATCGCGGCAAAATCGCGGCAAAATCGCGGCAAAAACGCGGCTCAAAAACGTGGCAAGCATGAAAAAAAAACCTCCAAAAACGCTCAAAAGCAACATGCATAGGTGTGAATCGAGCCTTAATGAGCCCACTTACTTCAGCTGGGCTCATTAACTCTTCCCGTGCAGGGCTCCCAGCACTCCCCCTAGTGGTATAAGGCCTGATTCACACCTATGCAGTTTTAGTGCTTTTTGTATTTTGCAGATTTGCACTACAGTCCATTTAACATTGTTTCCTATGGAACATGTTCTGCATACCTCCCAACTTTTGAACTTCAGAATGAGGGACACTTGAGGAAGGAAGTAACCTTGCATAGCGCGCTGCGGCAAATGTGGGCGTGGTCAAACTTTTGATAGTGGGAGGAGCTTAATGGGCATCATTAAACAAAACTTGGGCTTCCTTGTATCTATAAAATATGCTTTTATTATTGTTGCACAAGCAAGAGTCTCATGGATACATACATATCCCAGCACATTCATTTAAAAAAAAGGATAAAAGAATGCAGTGTTTGGAGTGCATTACGTACAAAGTGCAGGGTTGTAGGATGAGCTATATACAGAGTGCAGGGTTCTGGCATGAGCTATATACAGAGGGCAGGGTTGTAGGATGAGCTATGTACAGAGTGCAGGGTTCTGGCATGAGCTATGTACAGAGTGCAGGGTTCTGGCATGAGCTATGTACAGAGTGCAGGGTTCTGGTATGAGCTGTGTACAGAGTGCAGGGTTCTGGCATGAGCTGTGTACAGAGTGCAGGATTCTGGCATGAGCTGTGTACAGAGTGCAGGGTTCTGGCATGAGCTGTGTACAGAGTGCAGGGTTCTTGCATGAGCTGTGTACAGAGTGCAGGGTTCTAGCATGAGCTGTGTGTGTACAGAGTGCAGGGTTCTGGCATGAGCTGTGTACAGAGTGCAGGGTTCTGGCATGAGCTGTGTACAGAGTGCAGGGTTCTGGCATGAGCTGTGTACAGAGTGCAGGGTTCTGGCATGAGCTGTGTACAGAGTTCAGGGTTCTGGCATGAGCTGTGTACAGAGTGCAGGGTTCTGGCATGAGCTGTGTACAGAGTGCAGGGTTCTGGCATGAGCTGTGTACAGAGTGCAGGGTTCTGGCATGAGCTGTGTACAGAGTGCAGGGTTCTGGCATGAGCTGTGTACAGAGTGCAGGGTTCTGGCATGAGCTGTGTACAGAGTGCAGGGTTCTGGCATGAGCTGTGTACAGAGTGCAGGGTTCTGGCATGAGCTGTGTACAGAGTGCAGGGTTCTGGCGTGAGCTGTGTACAGAGTGCAGGGTTCTGGCGTGAGCTGCGTTCAGAGTGCAGGGTTCTGGCGTGAGCTGCGTTCAGAGTGCAGGGTTCTGGCGTGAGCTGCGTTCAGAGTGCAGGGTTCTGGCGTGAGCTGCATTCAGAGTGCAGGGTTCTGGCGTGAGCTGCATTCAGAGTGCAGGGTTCTGGCGTGAGCTGCATTCAGAGTGCAGGGTTCTGGGGTGAGCTGCATTCAGAGTGCAGGGTTCTGGGGTGAGCTGCATTCAGAGTGCAGGGTTCTGGGGTGAGCTGCATTCAGAGTGCAGGGTTCTGGGGTGAGCTGCATTCAGAGTGCAGGGTTCTGGGGTGAGCTGCATTCAGAGTGCAGGGTTCTGGGGTGAGCTGCATTCAGAGTGCAGGGTTCTGGGGTGAGCTGCATTCAGAGTGCAGGGTTCTGGGGTGAGCTGCATTCAGAGTGCAGGGTTCTGGGGTGAGCTGCATTCAGAGTGCAGGGTTCTGGGGTGAGCTGCATTCAGAGTGCAGGGTTCTGGGGTGAGCTGCATTCAGAGTGCAGGGTTCTGGGGTGAGCTGCATTCAGAGTGCAGGGTTCTGGGGTGAGCTGCATTCAGAGTGCAGGGTTCTGGCATGAGCTATATACAGAGGGCAGGGTTGTAGGATGAGCTATATACAGAGGGCAGGGTTGTAGGATGAGCTATGTACAGAGTGCAGGGTTCTGGCATGAGCTATGTACAGAGTGCAGGGTTCTGGCATGAGCTATGTACAGAGTGCAGGGTTCTGGTATGAGCTGTGTACAGAGTGCAGGGTTCTGGCATGAGCTGTGTACAGAGTGCAGGATTCTGGCATGAGCTGTGTACAGAGTGCAGGGTTCTGGCATGAGCTGTGTACAGAGTGCAGGGTTCTTGCATGAGCTGTGTACAGAGTGCAGGGTTCTAGCATGAGCTGTGTGTGTACAGAGTGCAGGGTTCTGGCATGAGCTGTGTACAGAGTGCAGGGTTCTGGCATGAGCTGTGTACAGAGTGCAGGGTTCTGGCATGAGCTGTGTACAGAGTGCAGGGTTCTGGCATGAGCTGTGTACAGAGTTCAGGGTTCTGGCATGAGCTGTGTACAGAGTGCAGGGTTCTGGCATGAGCTGTGTACAGAGTGCAGGGTTCTGGCATGAGCTGTGTACAGAGTGCAGGGTTCTGGCATGAGCTGTGTACAGAGTGCAGGGTTCTGGCATGAGCTGTGTACAGAGTGCAGGGTTCTGGCATGAGCTGTGTACAGAGTGCAGGGTTCTGGCATGAGCTGTGTACAGAGTGCAGGGTTCTGGCGTGAGCTGTGTACAGAGTGCAGGGTTCTGGCGTGAGCTGCGTTCAGAGTGCAGGGTTCTGGCGTGAGCTGCGTTCAGAGTGCAGGGTTCTGGCGTGAGCTGCATTCAGAGTGCAGGGTTCTGGCGTGAGCTGCATTCAGAGTGCAGGGTTCTGGCGTGAGCTGCATTCAGAGTGCAGGGTTCTGGCGTGAGCTGCATTCAGAGTGCAGGGTTCTGGGGTGAGCTGCATTCAGAGTGCAGGGTTCTGGGGTGAGCTGCATTCAGAGTGCAGGGTTCTGGGGTGAGCTGCATTCAGAGTGCAGGGTTCTGGGGTGAGCTGCATTCAGAGTGCAGGGTTCTGGGGTGAGCTGCATTCAGAGTGCAGGGTTCTGGGGTGAGCTGCATTCAGAGTGCAGGGTTCTGGGGTGAGCTGCATTCAGAGTGCAGGGTTCTGGGGTGAGCTGCATTCAGAGTGCAGGGTTCTGGGGTGAGCTGCATTCAGAGTGCAGGGTTCTGGGGTGAGCTGCATTCAGAGTGCAGGGTTCTGGAGTGAGCTGCATGCAGAGTGCAGGGTTCTGGGTTGAGCTATGTACAGAGTGCAGGGTTCTGGGTTGAGCTATGTACAGAGAGCATGGTTCTGGGGTGAGCTATGTACAGAGTGCAGGGATCTGTGATGAGCTGTGTACAGAGTGCAGGGTTCTGGCATGTGCTGTGTACAGAGTGCAGGGTTCTGGCATGAGCTGTGTACAGAGTTCAGGGTTCTGGCATGAGCTGTGTACAGAGTGCAGGGTTCTGGCATGAGCTGTGTACAGAGTGCAGGGTTCTGGCATGAGCTGTGTACAGAGTGCAGGGTTCTGGCATGAGCTGTGTACAGAGTGCAGGGTTCTGGCATGAGCTGTGTACAGAGTGCAGGGTTCTGGCGTGAGCTGTGTACAGAGTGCAGGGTTCTGGTGTGAGCTGCATTCAGAGTGCAGGGTTCTGGCGTGAGCTGCATTCAGAGTGCAGGGTTCTGGCGTGAGCTGCATTCAGAGTGCAGGGTTCTGGGGTGAGCTGCATTCAGAGTGCAGGGTTCTGGGGTGAGCTGCATTCAGAGTGCAGGGTTCTGGGGTGAGCTGCATTCAGAGTGCAGGGTTCTGGGGTGAGCTGCATTCAGAGTGCAGGGTTCTGGGGTGAGCTGCATTCAGAGTGCAGGGTTCTGGGGTGAGCTGCATTCAGAGTGCAGGGTTCTGGGGTGAGCTGCATTCAGAGTGCAGGGTTCTGGGGTGAGCTGCATTCAGAGTGCAGGGTTCTGGGGTGAGCTGCATTCAGAGTGCAGGGTTCTGGGGTGAGCTGCATTCATTGTGCAGGGTTCTGGAGTGAGCTGCATGCAGAGTGCAGGGTTCTGGGTTGAGCTATGTACAGAGTGCAGGGTTCTGGGTTGAGCTATGTACAGAGAGCATGGTTCTGGGGTGAGCTATGTACAGAGTGCAGGGATCTGTGATGAGCTATGTACAGGGTGCAGGGTTCTGAGATGAGATTTATACAGGGTGCAGGGTTCTGGGATGAGCTATATACAGGGTGCGGGGTTCTGAGACGAGCTATATACAGGGCACAGGGTACTGGATGAGCTGTATACAGGGTGCAGCAGAGGCGTAATTAGAACCTTCAGGGGCCCTGGTGCAAGAAACCATGAAGGGCCCCCCCGACCTCCAGCATGGGCCATTCCCTTCGAGCCCAGAGCCCTTCCCACTGATCCCATCACCCTTCATGGTCCCACAGCAGATTGGGCCCGGCCATGGGGGCAGAAGGCCAGGGCCTAGTTGCAAGTGCAACCTTTGCTGGTAGTTCCGCCAGTGGTGTCAGTGTGGACTGTGAATGGTGTCAGTTAGTAGGGCAGTGGACATGGTCAGTAGAGCAGTGGAAGTGGTCAGTATGGCAGAGAAAGTGGTCAGTATGGCAGAGAAAGTGGTCAGTAAGGTAGTGGACATGGTCAGTAGGGCAGTGGACGTGGTCAGTAGAGCAGTGGACGTGGTTAGTAGGGCAGTAGACATAATCAGTAGGGCAGTGAACAGGATCAGTAGTTTTTTTTTATTGTTGTTATTTTATTTTTGTTATTATTTTTTACCATTATATTTTATCCATTTTATTTTTTAGAGTTTTTTTACAGTTTTTGATGGGAGTTGGTGGCAGTGGAGGGCAGTATGATGGGAGGGGGTGTCAGTGGAGGGCAGTATGATGGGAGGGGTGGCAGTGGAAGGCAGTATGTTGGGGGCGGAGGCAGTGGAAGGCATTATGATGGGAGGGGAGGCAGTGGAGGGCAGTATGATGGGGTGGAGGGCAGTATGATGGGGTGGAGGGCAGTATGATGGGAGAGGAGGTAGTGGAGGGCAGTATGATGGGAGGAGGCGGTAGTGGAGGGCAGTTTAATAGGAGGGGGGGTTAGTGCAGGGCAGTATGATGGGAGGGATGGTAGTGGAGGGCAATATAATGGGAGGGGGTTTAGTGGAGGGCAGTATTATGGGAGGGGTGGTAGTGGAGGGCAGTATGATGGGAGGGGGGTTAGTGGAGGGCAGTATAATAGGAGGGATGGCAGTGGAGGGCAGTATAATTGGAGGGGGGCAGTATGATGGGTGGGGGTGGCAGTGAAAGGCAGTATAATGGGGGGGTTAGTGGAGGGCAGTATAATAGGAGGGGTGGCAGTGGAGGGCAGTATAATAGGAGGGGGGGCAGTGGAGGGCAGTATAATAGGAGGGGGGGCAGTATGATGGGATTGGGGCAGTATGATGGGAGGGGTGGTAGTAGAGGGCAGTATATGGGGGGGTAGTGGAGGGCAGTAAAATGGGAGGGGGGCAGTATAATGGGGGGGGTAGTGGAGGGCAGTATGGGGGGACTGTACAGCATGACTGGAGAGGGGCAGTGTATGGGAGGGAGCAGAGTTACCATGAGTGTACTCAGAGTCAGGGCAGTGCAGCATACCTCCCAACTTTTGAACTTCAGAATGAGGGACACTTGAGGAAGGAAGTAACCTTGCATAGCGCGCTGCGGCAAATGTGGGCGTGGTCAAACTTTTGATAGTGGGAGGAGCTTAATGGGCATCATTAAACAAAACTTGGGCTTCCTTGTATCTATAAAATATGCTTTTATTATTGTTGCACAAGCAAGAGTCTCATGGATACATACATATCCCAGCACATTCATTTAAAAAAAAGGATAAAAGAATGCAGTGTTTGGAGTGCATTACGTACAAAGTGCAGGGTTGTAGGATGAGCTATATACAGAGTGCAGGGTTCTGGCATGAGCTATATACAGAGGGCAGGGTTGTAGGATGAGCTATGTACAGAGTGCAGGGTTCTGGCATGAGCTATGTACAGAGTGCAGGGTTCTGGCATGAGCTATGTACAGAGTGCAGGGTTCTGGTATGAGCTGTGTACAGAGTGCAGGGTTCTGGCATGAGCTGTGTACAGAGTGCAGGATTCTGGCATGAGCTGTGTACAGAGTGCAGGGTTCTGGCATGAGCTGTGTACAGAGTGCAGGGTTCTTGCATGAGCTGTGTACAGAGTGCAGGGTTCTAGCATGAGCTGTGTGTGTACAGAGTGCAGGGTTCTGGCATGAGCTGTGTACAGAGTGCAGGGTTCTGGCATGAGCTGTGTACAGAGTGCAGGGTTCTGGCATGAGCTGTGTACAGAGTGCAGGGTTCTGGCATGAGCTGTGTACAGAGTTCAGGGTTCTGGCATGAGCTGTGTACAGAGTGCAGGGTTCTGGCATGAGCTGTGTACAGAGTGCAGGGTTCTGGCATGAGCTGTGTACAGAGTGCAGGGTTCTGGCATGAGCTGTGTACAGAGTGCAGGGTTCTGGCATGAGCTGTGTACAGAGTGCAGGGTTCTGGCATGAGCTGTGTACAGAGTGCAGGGTTCTGGCATGAGCTGTGTACAGAGTGCAGGGTTCTGGCATGAGCTGTGTACAGAGTGCAGGGTTCTGGCGTGAGCTGTGTACAGAGTGCAGGGTTCTGGCGTGAGCTGCGTTCAGAGTGCAGGGTTCTGGCGTGAGCTGCGTTCAGAGTGCAGGGTTCTGGCGTGAGCTGCATTCAGAGTGCAGGGTTC
Organism: Lithobates septentrionalis; assembly: GCA_037952835.1. NCBI lineage: Eukaryota > Metazoa > Chordata > Amphibia > Anura > Ranidae > Lithobates > Lithobates septentrionalis. Next base: position 106,887 of record JBBDGP010003317.1, on the reverse strand, counting down.
TGGCGTGAGCTGCATTCAGAGTGCAGGGTTCTGGCGTGAGCTGCATTCAGAGTGCAGGGTTCTGGCGTGAGCTGCATTCAGAGTGCAGGGTTCTGGGGTGAGCTGCATTCAGAGTGCAGGGTTCTGGGGTGAGCTGCATTCAGAGTGCAGGGTTCTGGGGTGAGCTGCATTCAGAGTGCAGGGTTCTGGGGTGAGCTGCATTCAGAGTGCAGGGTTCTGGGGTGAGCTGCATTCAGAGTGCAGGGTTCTGGGGTGAGCTGCATTCAGAGTGCAGGGTTCTGGGGTGAGCTGCATTCAGAGTGCAGGGTTCTGGGGTGAGCTGCATTCAGAGTGCAGGGTTCTGGGGTGAGCTGCATTCAGAGTGCAGGGTTCTGGGGTGAGCTGCATTCAGAGTGCAGGGTTCTGGAGTGAGCTGCATGCAGAGTGCAGGGTTCTGGGTTGAGCTATGTACAGAGTGCAGGGTTCTGGGTTGAGCTATGTACAGAGAGCATGGTTCTGGGGTGAGCTATGTACAGAGTGCAGGGATCTGTGATGAGCTGTGTACAGAGTGCAGGGTTCTGGCATGAGCTGTGTACAGAGTGCAGGGTTCTGGCATGAGCTGTGTACAGAGTGCAGGGTTCTGGCATGAGCTGTGTACAGAGTGCAGGGTTCTGGCATGAGCTGTGTACAGAGTGCAGGGTTCTGGCATGAGCTGTGTACAGAGTGCAGGGTTCTGGCATGAGCTGTGTACAGAGTGCAGGGTTCTGGCGTGAGCTGCATTCAGAGTGCAGGGTTCTGGTGTGAGCTGCATTCAGAGTGCAGGGTTCTGGCGTGAGCTGCATTCAGAGTGCAGGGTTCTGGCGTGAGCTGCATTCAGAGTGCAGGGTTCTGGCGTGAGCTGCATTCAGAGTGCAGGGTTCTGGCGTGAGCTGCATTCAGAGTGCAGGGTTCTGGGGTGAGCTGCATTCAGAGTGCAGGGTTCTGGGGTGAGCTGCATTCAGAGTGCAGGGTTCTGGGGTGAGCTGCATTCAGGTTGCATGGTTCTGAGGTGAGCTGCATTCAGAGTGCAGGGTTTTGGGGTGAGCTGCATTCAGAGTGCAGGGTTCTGGGGTGAGCTGCATTCAGAGTGCAGGGTTCTGGGGTGCGCTGCGTTCAGAATGCAGGGTTCTGGGGTGAGCTGCATTCAGAGTGCAGGGTTCTGGAGTGAGCTGCATGCAGAGTGCAGGGTTCTGGGTTGAGCTATGTACAGAGTGCAGAGTTCTGGGTTGAGCTATGTACAGAGAGCATGGTTCTGGGGTGAGCTATGTACAGAGTGCAGGGATCTGTGATGAGCTGTGTACAGAGTGCAGGGTTCTGGCATGAGCTGTGTACAGAGTGCAGGGTTCTGGCATGAGCTGTGTACAGAGTTCAGGGTTCTGGCATGAGCTGTGTACAGAGTGCAGGGTTCTGGCATGAGCTGTGTACAGAGTGCAGGGTTCTGGCATGAGCTGTGTACAGAGTGCAGGGTTCTGGCATGAGCTGTGTACAGAGTGCAGGGTTCTGGCATGAGCTGTGTACAGAGTGCAGGGTTCTGGTGTGAGCTGCATTCAGAGTGCAGGGTTCTGGCGTGAGCTGCATTCAGAGTGCAGGGTTCTGGCGTGAGCTGCATTCAGAGTGCAGGGTTCTGGGGTGAGCTGCATTCAGAGTGCAGGGTTCTGGGGTGAGCTGCATTCAGAGTGCAGGGTTCTGGGGTGAGCTGCATTCAGAGTGCAGGGTTCTGGGGTGAGCTGCATTCAGAGTGCAGGGTTCTGGGGTGAGCTGCATTCAGAGTGCAGGGTTCTGGGGTGAGCTGCATTCAGAGTGCAGGGTTCTGGGGTGAGCTGCATTCAGAGTGCAGGGTTCTGGGGTGAGCTGCATTCAGAGTGCAGGGTTCTGGGGTGAGCTGCATTCAGAGTGCAGGGTTCTGGGGTGAGCTGCATTCATTGTGCAGGGTTCTGGAGTGAGCTGCATGCAGAGTGCAGGGTTCTGGGTTGAGCTATGTACAGAGTGCAGGGTTCTGGGTTGAGCTATGTACAGAGAGCATGGTTCTGGGGTGAGCTATGTACAGAGTGCAGGGATCTGTGATGAGCTATGTACAGGGTGCAGGGTTCTGAGATGAGATTTATACAGGGTGCAGGGTTCTGGGATGAGCTATATACAGGGTGCGGGGTTCTGAGACGAGCTATTTACAGGGCACAGGGTACTGGATGAGCTGTATACAGGGTGCAGCAGAGGCGTAATTAGAACCTTCAGGGGCCCTGGTGCAAGAAACCATGAAGGGCCCCCCCGACCTCCAGCATGGGCCATTCCCTTCGAGCCCAGAGCCCTTCCCACTGATCCCATCACCCTTCATGGTCCCACAGCAGATTGGGCCCGGCCATGGGGGCAGAAGGCCAGGGCCTAGTTGCAAGTGCAACCTTTGCTGGTAGTTCCGCCAGTGGTGTCAGTGTGGACTGTGAATGGTGTCAGTTAGTAGGGCAGTGGACATGGTCAGTAGAGCAGTGGAAGTGGTCAGTATGGCAGAGAAAGTGGTCAGTATGGCAGAGAAAGTGGTCAGTAAGGTAGTGGACATGGTCAGTAGGGCAGTGGACGTGGTCAGTAGAGCAGTGGACGTGGTTAGTAGGGCAGTAGACATAATCAGTAGGGCAGTGAACAGGATCAGTAGTTTTTTTTTATTGTTGTTATTTTATTTTTGTTATTATTTTTTACCATTATATTTTATCCATTTTATTTTTTAGAGTTTTTTTACAGTTTTTGATGGGAGTTGGTGGCAGTGGAGGGCAGTATGATGGGAGGGGGTGTCAGTGGAGGGCAGTATGATGGGAGGGGTGGCAGTGGAAGGCAGTATGTTGGGGGCGGAGGCAGTGGAAGGCATTATGATGGGAGGGGAGGCAGTGGAGGGCAGTATGATGGGGTGGAGGGCAGTATGATGGGGTGGAGGGCAGTATGATGGGAGAGGAGGTAGTGGAGGGCAGTATGATGGGAGGAGGCGGTAGTGGAGGGCAGTTTAATAGGAGGGGGGGTTAGTGCAGGGCAGTATGATGGGAGGGATGGTAGTGGAGGGCAATATAATGGGAGGGGGTTTAGTGGAGGGCAGTATTATGGGAGGGGTGGTAGTGGAGGGCAGTATGATGGGAGGGGGGTTAGTGGAGGGCAGTATAATAGGAGGGATGGCAGTGGAGGGCAGTATAATTGGAGGGGGGCAGTATGATGGGTGGGGGTGGCAGTGAAAGGCAGTATAATGGGGGGGTTAGTGGAGGGCAGTATAATAGGAGGGGTGGCAGTGGAGGGCAGTATAATAGGAGGGGGGGCAGTGGAGGGCAGTATAATAGGAGGGGGGGCAGTATGATGGGATTGGGGCAGTATGATGGGAGGGGTGGTAGTAGAGGGCAGTATATGGGGGGGTAGTGGAGGGCAGTAAAATGGGAGGGGGGCAGTATAATGGGGGGGGTAGTGGAGGGCAGTATGGGGGGACTGTACAGCATGACTGGAGAGGGGCAGTGTATGGGAGGGAGCAGAGTTACCATGAGTGTACTCAGAGTCAGGGCAGTGCAGGGAGCATTTCTCCTACCTTTATTCCAGCGCAGGAACAGCCTTCTGGGAAGACCCGGAGTCGGGGGCGGAGTCAGGGGCGGAGCCGGGGGCGGAGCTTAGGCGCGAAGAGGACTCCTCCTTTGGCTAAATGCTGGGGCTCCACTCAGGGAAGACCCGGAGTTGGGGGCGGAGTCGGGGGCGGAGTCAGGGGCGGAGCTTAGGCGCGAAAAGGACTCCTCCTTTGGCTAAATGCTGGGGCTCCACTCAGGGAAGACCCGGAGTCGGGGGCGGAGTTAGGGGCGGAGCCGGGGGCGGAGCTTAGGCGCGAAGAGGACTCCTCCTTTGGCTAAATGCTGGGGCTCCACTCTCCTCCTTGTCGTGACGTCACTGGTTGTTAGACGCCAAGCGGGCCATGCCTAGCAACCAGTTGTTTTGGCAGTGAGCCAGGCAGCGTCTGGGGGTGAAATGAAGCGGTCGCGGCCAAAACTAGTACAGCAGGCAGTGAGGGACAGCGGCAATGCGGCAATTTTTAGGGGGGCATCAGATCGGCCAGTGGGGCAATTCCGGGACATTGTATTGTCCCGGAATGAAGCTGCCCGGGACGCGGGACAGACCTCCCACAGCGGGACTTTCACGGGCAATCCGGGACGGTTGGGAGGTATGTGTTCTGTAGTGCAAATCTGCGAAATGCAAAAAGCACAAAAAATGCCATAGGTGTGAATACAGCCTAAGTCAGCATAAAGACTGAACCTAGGGCATACATATTTTCCATCCTGGATGCAACCAGGCGATTTTACCTGCCTGCTGTCACAATATATATATATATATATATATATATATATATATATATACAGGGCCGGTGCTACCACTAGGCAAACTAGGCGGCCGCCTAGGGCGCCCTGCTGCCTAGGGGGCGCCCGGCCACTGGTTTTCCTACTCTCTTCTCTCTGCAGCAAGCAACTAAGTCTCAGCATCAGCAGGCAGCCACAGCTCCGTTCACACATAGTGTCAGAGGTGCAGCAGTGGTGGAGGACTGTGTCTGTGTCCCGACTCCCGCAGCAAGCAAACATTCATTGATGGGCACTGGTAGGCTGCATTGAAGGGCGCTGGTAGGCTGCATTTGATGGGTGCTGGTGAGGATACATTTGAAGGGCGCTGGTAAGGCTACATTTGATGGGCGCTGGTGAGGCTGCATTTGATGGGCGCTGGTGAGGCTGCATTTGATGGGCGCTGGTGAGGCTGCATTTGATGGGCGCTGGTGAGGCTGCATTTGATGGGCGCTGGTGAGGCTGCATTTGATGGGCGCTGGTGAGGCTGCATTTGATGGGCGCTGGTGAGGCTACATTTGATGGGCGCTGGTGAGGCTACATTTGATGGGCGCTGGTGAGGCTACATTTGATGGGCGCTGGTGAGGCTACATTTGATGGGCGCTGGGTGGGGCTGCATTTGATGGCGCTGGTGAGGCTACATTTGATGGGCGCTGGTGAGGCTGCATTTGATGGGCACTGGTGAGACTACATTTGATGGGTGCTGGTGAGACTACATTTGATGGGCGCTGGTGAGACTGCATTTGATGGGTGCTGGTGAGGCTTCATTTGATGGGCGCTTTATTAAAAAGGTGGGATTTACATGGGCAGGGAAAAGGGGGCGGAGTCAGCCGGGGGGCAGCAAAATGAGGTTTCGCCTAGGGTGTCAAAAATCCTTGCACCAGCCCTGTATATATATATATATATATATATAATATGTATGAATATATAGACACTGTGCAATGTCCTCATAAAGACTAGAATATATTATGCAAATTCTTGCAGTAGGTGTGGTGAGATAATAATCTTGTTATGTCTTCATGGAGATGATGCCACACTGTAGAATACATTGACGTTACTCTTTTATTTCATAACATTTGGAATTTCCTGAGCCGGAGTTCTCGTCCCGTAGGTATTGACCTGGTAAATCGCCCCTCCCCCGGCTTTGTATATTTCTCAGGCATTGGTGGTGGGATATCTGTATCTGAGTGCTTCAGCTTCAGGTCCTTTCCTCTGCCTGATATATTTTATTTCAGACAAGAAGATTGCTGCAGGAGAATAGAGACTTTGTTGCTCAGGGCAGAATCTTTCCAGAAAGTCTCTGCTCTACAGCTCAGTGAACCCCGAGAAACCCCTCATAATGGGCACAGCAGGTGTACAGACCCGGGAACTCAGCACAGGGATGGTGGGAACCCCTCATAATGGGCACAGCGGGTGTACAGACCAGGGGAACTCAGCACAGGGATGGTGGGAACCCCTCATAATGGGCACAGCGGGTGTACAGACCCGGGAACTCAGCACAGGGATGGGGGGAACCCCTCATAATGGGCACAGCGGGTGTACAGACCCGGGAACTCAGCACAGGGATGGTGGAAACCCCTCATAATGGGCACAGCGGGTGTACAGACCAGGGGAACTCAGCACAGGGATGGTGGGAACCCCTCATAATGGGCACAGCGGGTGTACAGACCAGGGGAACTCAGCACAGGGATGGTGGGAACCCCTCATAATGGGCACAGCGGGTGTACAGACCCGGGAACTCAGCACAGGGATGGTGGGAACCCCTCATAATGGGCACAGCGGGTGTACAGACCAGGGGAACTCAACACAGGGATGGTGGGAACCCCTCATAATGGGCACAGCGGGTGTACAGACCAGGGGAACTCAGCACAGGGATGGTGGGAACCCCTCATAATGGGCACAGCGGGTGTACAGACCAGGGGAACTCAGCACAGGGATGGTGGGAACCCCTCATAATGGGCACAGCGGGTGTACAGACCCGGGAACTCAGCACAGGGATGGGGGGAACCCCTCATAATGGGCACAGCGGGTGTACAGACCCCGGAACTCAGCACAGGGATGGTGGAAACCCCTCATAATGGGCACAGTGGGTGTACAGACCCAGGTGTGTGGGGGGCTGACATATATACAGGTGTGGGGGGGGGGGCTGACATATATACAGGTGTGTGGGGGGCTGACATATATACAGGTGTGTGGGGGGGCTGACATATATACAGGTGTGTGGGGGGCTGACATATATACAGGTGTGTGGGGGGCTGACATATATACAGGTGTGTGGGGGGCTAACATATATACAGGTGTGTGTGGGGGGGGGCTGACATATATACAGGTGTGTGTGGGGGGGGCTGACATATATACAGGTGTGTGGGGGGCTGACATATATACAGGTGTGTGGGGGCTGACATATATACAGGTGTGTGGGGGGCTGACATATATACAGGTGTGTGGGGGCTGACATATATACAGGTGTGTGGGGGGCTGACAAATACACAGGTGTGAGAAAGGCTGACATATATACAGAATTGAGGGGTGCTGAGTGCGTACAGGTGGGGTGGCCGGTATGCGGATTCGGTAGGATGGCCCGTGGGCAAGCCCTGGGGAGTGTTGGTGGTCAGGCTCGGGGGGGGGGGGGGGGGGGCAGGCCTAAAGCTGTGTAAGAAAGAACATAAACCCCCATAGGTGGGCGGGACTTTGAAAGTGACCAAGAACAATGTATTGTATCAAAAATAGTAAATTTATTACAAAGAGCATGTAAAAAGACCTGCACACGACATCCACGGCGACTTGCAAAACGACTTCTGTATAGAAGTCTATGCAAGTCGCCCCAAAAGAAGTACAGGAACCTTTTTCTAAGTCGGAGCGACTTGCGTTGCTCCTATTAGAACGGTTCCATTGTACAGAACGGGAGGCGACTTGTCGACCTGACAAGTCGCCCCTGTGTGAACCGGCACTAAAGTCGTCAAAGACAAAATAAGTACACCAATATCGATACATTTGATTGCCTCAAGCCGGAAACGTCGGGTTCATCCAAAAAGCCTATCTGTGTCTGCACACACTATGCAATTGCAATCAAATGTATCGTTATTGATGTATTTTTTTTATCTTAAGTCTTTTTAGATGCTCTTAGTGATACATTTACTATTTTTGATACAATACATTGTTTTTGGTCACTCTGCTCTGCTCTGAAAACCTGAAATGCCCATGACCATGCACTGGAGAGAGGACCCAACACTGGAGGATGCCTGAGTGGATTTATCCCCTATACTATATATAATATTCGCAAGCACCTGGGCCACCTGGATTAACGCTTACGCTGTACAGATACCATCGTGGATCCCCACAGTTACAAGCTAGATTGACCCAGTGGGTGTACACCCATCTGTGTCCAATCTTTCCGGTAAGCCCCCAATTTAAGTGGTGGTGGATCTCCTATCAACACACATACAAAGCTTCTTCACAATTTTTTGGTGCTATATATTCTCTAAGGACTTTCTTACTCTTTTTTTTTGAATATTGTATGATAAGTGTATCACTAGCACTTTTCTTTACACTACGGACTTAATGTGTGCTGTTTCCTAAGGATTATTATACACATTTATGTACCTTATATATTGTGTTAAACTATGTACATGATTACTGATTATGTTTATAACTGTTAGCGCTACACTTTTCTTTATTTGGTTTCTCTTATTACCTACTGTAAGGCTTGTGTCCTCCCACACTCTTAAGGCATGCTGATAGGTCTGAATTGGCCCTAGTATATACTGTATATACACTATATTATCAAAAGTATTGGGACGCCTGCCTTTACACGCACATGAACTTTAATGGCATCCCAATCTTAGTCCGTAGGGTTCAATATTGAGTTGGCTCCGCCCTTTGCAGCTATATCAGTTTCAACTCTTCTGGGAAGGACGTCCACAAGGTTTAGGAGTGTGTCTATGGGAATGTTTGACCATTCTTCCAGAAGCACATTTGTGAGGTCAGGCACTGATGTTGGACGAGAAGGCCTGGCTTGCAGTCTCCACTCGAATTCATCTCAAAAGTGTTCTATCGGGTTGAGGTCAGGATTGTGCAGGCCAGTCAAGTCCCTCCACCCCAAACTCGCTCATCCATGTCTTTATGGACCTTGCTTTGTGCACTGGTGCACAGTCATGTTGGAACAGGAAGGGGCCGTCCCCAAACTGTTCCCACAAAGTTGGGAGCATGAAATTGTCCAAAATGTCTTGGTATGTTCCCTTCACTGGAACTAAGGGGCCAAGCCCAACCCCTGAAAAGCAACCCCACGCCATAATCCTCCCTCCACCAGATGATTTGTACCAGTGCACACAGCAAGGTCCATAAAGACATGGATGAGCAAGTTTGGGGTGGAGGAACTTGACCTCAACCCCATAGAACACCTTTGGGATGAAATAGAGTGGAGACTGTGAGCCAGGCCTTCTCGTACAACATCAGTGCCTGACCTCACAAATGCACTTCTGGAAGAATGGTCAAACATTCCCATAGACACCCTCCTAAACCTTGTGGACGGCCTTCCCAGAAGAGTTGAAGCTGTTATAGCTGCAAAGGGCGGAGCCAACTCAATGTTGAACCCTACGGACTAAGACTGGGATGCTATTAAAGTTCATGTGTGTGTAAAGGCAGGTGTCCCAATACCTTTGACAATATAGTGTATGTGAGATGGGGACCTTCGATTTTCAGCTCCTAGAGGGCAGTGACTGATATGAATTTACAATACGTAAAGTGCTGTGTAAACTTTCGGTGCATTATAAATAACTAATAAATAGATGCAAAAATAGCTGTGCCCCAAATAAAGCCTGCTAATGAATCCAGCTGTGCCCCTACCTGGTACAGAGGAAAACATGATCTGGCAGTGAGTGACTGATATGTGGCGGTGGTTGCTCTCGTGTATGAAAAAAAAAAAATCTTTGTTTTGCAAACAAAGTATAACTGCAGCGATTATAGAAGACGAAGTATTAGGATGCCGATAAATCATCAACCAACAATGACATGGCACCGGGAGCAGCCTAGAGGGCAACCGTTACTCCGGTATCCTGCGGGTACACTGGCACACATTCTTGGCAAACGTTTCGCCTTTTGTACATTGGCTAATTGATCGAAAATTCTGCACGTACCCTCCGAATGCTACCAGGACAGCTACAGAGAACCTGAACCCAAATACATTCTGTGGGCAAATTTTATTTTTATTGGACAAAAGATCAAGCTGGAGAGATCTTCTACTGATCATCTCCACCTTCCTGGGATGAAAAGACATTTATTCTGAGGGGGGGTAGAAAATGGAAAAGGGGAAATTCTAAGAGATAATGATCCACCATTTTCTTTATCATTTAACCACTTCAATACCGGGCACTTTTACCCCCTTTCTGCCCAGGCCAGTTTTCAGCTTTCAGCGCTGTCACAATTTGAATGACAATTGCGCGGTCATGCAACACTGTACCCATACGACATCTTTATCATTTATTTCACACATATGGAGCTTTCTTTTGATGGTGTTTAACCACCATGGGGGGGGGGGGGTTGCAAACTAATTGAAAAAAGACCAAAAATTTGGGGTAAAAAATGCATTTTTTCTTTGTTTCTGTTGTAAAATTTTGCAAATAAATCATCTTTCTTCAAAAATTTAGACCAAAATTGTATTCTGCTACATTTCTTTCTTGAAAATAACTCAAATCGGTGTATATTATTTAGTCTGTACGAACGTTATAAGGTCTACAAACTACAAAATGTACTGATCCTATTTCTTGAGGCCCCAAAAATGCCGGGGCAATACAAATACCCCCCCCCCCCCCCCCCCAAATGACCCCTTTTTTGGAAAGTAGACTGTCCAAGTTATTTAGTAAGAGGCATGGTGAGTTTTTTGAAGTTGTCATTTTTTTTTGTCATAATATTTTGGAAAATTAAGACATTTTTTAAAAATTGTTTTGTGTTTTGTTATTGTCACCAGTGCATATAACACCGACCTGTCACAGTATGTTAAAAAAAAAATGTATATAATAACTTTTGTCTTTTGTTTTGAACACACTGTGACCAAAGCAATACAGCGTTACCATAGTAACACTGTACTATTCTGGGAAAGTGATCAGGAATTTTTTTCTTTTTACACACATTATGATTTCCTACACCAATAAATTTCATTGGTATAAGCAACCATTTTTACTGAATGAAATTGATTCATTCAGTGTGTTTTGCTGTGATTGGCCACAGCTAATCAGATGGTACAGGTGGCCTGTGATTGGCCCTGTCTGTACCATGTGATCCCTGTGACCAATCACAGCTAGCAACACAATTGTAAGCAATGGATGGCATAAAAGGAAGCTTTCCATTATTTGCAACTGTGATCTGCTGTGATTGGTCACAGTGATCACATGGTACCGACAGCGGACCTGTACAGTGATCTGTCGCTCGGCGGAGTCCAGTGAACACAGCCGGTGACAGATCACGCCCTGCAGCACGGCCGCATTGGCCACGCGTGTGGCGCGTTCTGGGAGGGCATTATAGGACGTCCACCCAGAACTGGGCAAAATTCTAACTTGTATCCCAGAGATAACGTGGAGATGACCCAGCTGTCCTGGATTTCCTCCCGCCAGGCATTTGCGAACTGCAGAAGCCTTACCCCCACTCGATCAAAGCTGGGGGGCGCCCCTTCTCTGCTTTGCAAATTTCTGGCCCCCAGGGCTTGGTTTTGAGGCCTCCCCCTTGGAGCTGACGGCGGAGGCCGTCGTGACTGCCTGGAGGCTGTTGCCCCGGGCGACAGAGAAGCAGAACATTTAAGTGAAGGACGCCTACTCCTGCTTTTCACTGGAAGAAGGGTGCTCTTTCCACCCGAGATTTTCTGAATGTATTTATCCAAGTCATCCCCGAACAACCGTTCCCCATGAAAGGTAAACCCCACCAGCAGCTTCTTACAAGGCAATTCCGCTGACCAATGCTTGAGCCACAGAACCCTACTAACAGGAGGGCAAGGCGTGACATCTGATGAATAGAATATTTAAGAGTGTCAACCACAAAACAAAGGGCCCTTGGCAGCTCTGCTAGATCCGGGACCTCTTCCCCTTTGACAACCTGTTTCACTTTGTCTTTAAGGGATTGACAGACGCCTATTGATGCTACCGGCTCTAGGCTTTAAGCAATGACTCCAGCCTCTTATCAGCTCTTATCTTATCGCTGGATCCTTAAACACCTGAACATTGTCTACCGGGCAAGTAAGACTCTTATTCAGGGAAGAGACAGCAGCGTCCACTGCTGGTACACTCCACTTTTCAGTGAATTTCTCCTCCATAGGATACATTTGAGAAGATCTCTTAAGAGGAATAAAATGCCTGTCTGGATGATCAGATCATGTTCCAGCAACGGGTGCATAGGGAAAGCTTGAGAGGCCTGAGGAGGCTTTAGAGAACCCAAAGAGGAGAAGGGAACTTCAGCCGTCTCTGCTAGGGGTAACTTATATCCAAATCGGACTGTCTCAGTGAGCGACTGAATTCGTAAACTTTGAGACTGTGAAGCTGAGAAGGGCTCTTCCGAGGCTGAATCCTCAAATGAGGAACCACCCTCTTGCCCTTCTAGCGGGTCCCCTAAGGGTACATCCATATCCCCTGCCCACTCCTGATCTGCAGATGACGGGCCCGGGGCAGGGGAAGGGGACCCGTCGCGCTTCTTCCCAGCCTGGGAGGAGGACGCAAACAGACTAGCTATCTTCCCCTCCAAACCAGCCAAAGCCGTATCCAAATAGTCCATAGCGACGTATGCAGAGGCTGGAATGTTGGAAGTAGCTACAATGCCTGATGGCTCAGCCTGGTCAGCCGCTTCAGGTCTTTCAGGGGAGGATGGTACTGTGGAGGCGTGACTAAGATTCCCAGACCCTGACCGCTGCGCCCTTGCGCTCCTCCCTGTTTTTGTCCCTCTCTTTCAGGAATACATAGTCCTAACGTGCTCACCGGGGGGCGCCGCGTCCCTCCTCCCTGTGATGTCCTCTCTGTCAGCTATGAAAGGAGGGTAGCTCTCGTGCGCGTGGCAATTTCCCTCGGGAATCCCGGGGGGCGGGAGGGGGGGGAAAGGCAGAAGGGTCCCAACTCATGCCCTCATTTTATGGTAAGTGAAGCCCCCTAAACCCCCCCCCCAGGTGGCTGACAATAGGAGAGTGAGAGGCAGAACTGCTCCACAAGTGCTGCTGACACATTATCCAACCAGGCAAGTATGGAATGTTAACACCAGGTATGTTTATACTTACACCCTCTAGTGGTAAAAACAGGCAAGACATCATCCACTCATTAAAGAAGTCCATAGGAGTTACCCCAGGATCTTCTTAACTTACCATTCCCGCCGCAGGGCACTGCTGGAATATCGCAGTGACCCAATCTTCACCCATCACGGCGGGTTGGTGTCATGCCAGACCTTCAATGACCAGGTCCCCTTTGTATATAGGGTCCACTCCCTTGGACCTGTATAGCGCCCTGCCTGAGCAAACCTGTGGTATAGAATGTGACCAAGGCGCTGGATCCCAGGGCCCAGCTCTCAGCGAGAAACGTTACAGGCAAAACCTCTTTCTTCCGTACCAAGGCTCGGGTACCATCCGCTTTAGCCTTTGTTTCTGGCTCTTGGTTTGCGTAGCCCCTTGATTCTGTCCAGGACCACCTATAGATCTCTCTTTAGCACTTCATTAACCGTGACCAACACCTTAGACACTGGTGAAAAAAAAACGGAGGTACTCCCTGTATGGGAGGGGTTTATAGAGGGGGACTTCCTGTCTTGAATTATGCCAGTGTTCATCACCTGAAGGTGGCGTATAACCCACATAGTAATGACTATGGTGCTCTGCGTCCCGTGATGTACGATAAAGAAACACCCCCCGCCGCTGCAATTCAGGCGCCCGGTGTCCGAAAAGGGGCCGGACGCCTGAATAGGGGGTGGCTACAGCGCCCATCTATCCATACTACACAGAGGGGGTGGCTGCCGAGAGGGGGCGGTGCCCATGCGCCCTTCATGGACGCGCCGCCACTGGATCCAACTCGATTCGGATCATTCGATATGTCATTACGTTATTTCGGATGCTTTAAATATTCTGTCATCCAAAGGAAACGAATGAATACAAATTATTTTGTTGTTTTTTTCGTCATAGTTTTTTTCTTTTTCGGGTTCGTTTAAATTTGTTACTATTGTGATTCGGAGATACACGCGAATAACAAATTGCCCGAATTATAATTTGTAACGGAAAAAAGATAGAGATCGGTGCACCTGCTAAGGGGCCGCGATTTCGCGGCCACAATTTTGAGGTGATTTTGATGCAATTTCAGTGAATGCCTTTTAAACTTGAGGTCTTTGGACCTCCACTCGCATCAAAGTCGGACCAAAGTAGTACAGGGACTACTTTGAAGTCGGTGCGACTTGAAGTCCCACGGATAAGATTGGTACTCATTGGAAATCATGGGGAACGACTTGTCGCAAGTCGCAGGACACATCGCACAAGTGTGAAAGGGGCCTTATCAGCAACACCGATCTCTGTTTTCACCTAGTCAGAGCACCTCCCCCACACAGTTAGCAAGCACCAGCTAGGCACACAGTTAACCCTTTGATCGCCCCTGATGTTAACCCATTCGCTGCCAGTGTCATTAATACAGTGACAGTGCATATTTTTAGCACTGACCACTGTAATAATGTCACTGGTTCCCCAAAAAAAGTGTCAGTTAGTGTCCGATTTGTCTGCCGCGATGTCGCAGTCCCACTAAAAATCGCTGATCGCCACCATTACTAGTAAAAAATATAAATAAATAAAAATAAATAAAAACGCCATTAAAATATCCCATGGTTTGTAGATGTGATAACTTTTGCGCAAACCAATCAATATACGCTTATTGGGATTTTTTTATTAACCAAAAACATGTACAAGAATACATATTGGCCTAAACTGATGAAGAAATTAGATTTTTAAAAAAAAAATATTGGATGTGTTTTATAATTTTATTGTTTTTTTTTTTTATTTTTCAAAATTGTCGGTCTTTGTTTGTTTATCGCGCAAAAAATGAAAACCGCAGAGGTGATCAAATACCACCTCGTCAGATTACTGCGACCGGGCAGCATAAATGGCCCGTGCCTGCAGTCGGACGCCGTGATTAGCATCCGGCTGTCTCCCAGGGGCACACTTATTTATTCCAAGGGTCAAGTAAGTACTTTTCTACACACTTTCTGTAGTTTGGACCTTAACTTAGCAAAGTTTCTCGTGGCACTCTTTCTCCATGCCCTCTGTATAACAGGCAGAATACTTTCTCTGTACTTTCAGGCCCGGATTTACTCCCTTTGCCGCCCCAAGGCCGGGTCCTTCAATGCCGCCCCCCCCCCCCACACACACACACACATACACACACACCACGTTCTTTATCGATGACTTCTACAATAGATCAATTAAAAACATATCTCCACACACGAGAACACTGAAAATAACTGGCTTTAATTGTACAGACTAAAAATACTTCAGGGTAAGCGCGCGAGGGGTAAGGATTTTTCGCAGGTAAATTTTCAAGGCAATGGCTGGTGTTAGTGCTTCAATCATCCCCGGCACCATGGTTGTTATGGTGTCAGGATGATTGAAACACATTATTTCTATCATTACATTGTAATATAAACTGAAATAGTTCAACTCACCATAATGCAGAATCATTGGGAGCCCTGAGCGTGTCACTTGCCACCATCGCTTGTCACTTGCCACTATGCCTGCCACCAGATGGAGATGTCACTTGCTACGCTGCCTGCCACCAGATGGGGATGTCACTTGCCACGCTGCCTGCCACGAGATGGAGATGTCACTTGCTACGCTGCCTGCCACCAGATGGGGATGTCACTTGCCACGCTGCCTGCCACCAGATGGGGATGTCACTTGCCACGCTGCCTGCCACCAGATGGGGATGTCACTTGCCACGCTGCCTGCCACCAGATGGGGATGTCACTTGCCACCATGCCTGCCACCAGATGGGGATGTCACTTGCCACCATGCCTGCCACCAGATGGGGATGTCACTTGCCACCATGCCTGCCACCAGATGGGGATGTCACTTGCCACGCTGCCTGCCACCAGATGGGGATGTCACTTGCCACGCTGCCTGCCACCAGATGGGGATGTCACTTGCCACGCTGCCTGCCACCAGATGGGGATGTCACTTGCCACGCTGCCTGCCACCAGATGGGGATGTCACTTGCCACCATGCCTGCCACCAGATGGGGATGTCACTTGCCACGCTGCCTGCCACTAGATGGGGATGTCACTTGCCACGCTGCCTGCCACCAGATGGAGATGTCACTTGCTACGCTGCCTGCCACCAGATGGGGATGTCACTTGCCACGCTGCCTGCCACCAGATGGAGATGTCACTTGCTACGCTGCCTGCCACCAGATGGGGATGTCACTTGCCACGCTGCCTGCCACCAGATGGGGATGTCACTTGCCACGCTGCCTGCCACCAGATGGGGATGTCACTTGCCACGCTGCCTGCCACCAGATGGGGATGTCACTTGCCACCATGCCTGCCACCAGATGGGGATGTCACTTGCCACCATGCCTGCCACCAGATGGGGATGTCACTTGCCACCATGCCTGCCACCAGATGGGGATGTCACTTGCCACCATGCCTGCCACCAGATGGGGATGTCACTTGCCACCATGCCTGCCACCAGATGGGGATGTCACTTGCCACCATGCCTGCCACCAGATGGGGATGTCACTTGCCACCATGCCTGCCACCAGATTAGGATGTCCCTTGCCATGCTGCCTGCCATCAGAAGGAGGAGGGCGGAACAGCGGTGCGGGCAATGAGAGATGTCATCTCTCTCCCCCACCGCCGCACCGCTGACATTACTAGCTACTCTCAATTTTTTCAAAAATGGCGCCGGGCGGCGCAATCACGCTACTGCGCATGCGCCGCACGGCCGAGCGCTTACGAGCTTTCCCGAGCCCGGCTGGCTTCGGAACGGCGCATGCGCAGTTGCGTGGTCGGCTCGCGGCCATCTTATCTATGGGCACTGGTGCCCATAATAGACTTTAATGGCCAGCAGTACATGAGGTCAGGGGCGGACTGACCATTCGGCCACTCGGGCACTGCCCGAGGGCCCCAGGCCACTAGGGGGCCCAATCAGGTTTGCCAGCCTCAGTAAAACCAGGGACAGTATGTATAAATCTGTGTTTTTTTTTACATCTGTCTCTGGTCTAAAAATCGTGAGATTATAGCTGCCCCACCTCTTCTGTACCTTCTCAGCCAATAGAAACATGTCTGTGTACATGTGATTGTATACTGTGTGGCCCCATAATCTCTGATTGCCTGGGGGCCCCATAATCTCCTATTGCCCGGGGGCCCCATGAGTTGTCAGTCCGCCCCTGCATGAGGCTCATTTTCTTAAAGGTATCTTGGTTTAATGGTGTCTTTTTGTCTTTACCCCCTTGGTCATTCTAGCATATTGTTTTTTAATAATAAGATACGTACATATATGTTTCATTTTTTGATTCTAATTAGTATATATATCTCATTTTCAGATAGTGAGATTCGCTTTTGTCTCTATTTTGTTACAATTTTGAACCCCCGTTTGGGGCCTGAAGAAGGCTCACGGCGAAACGCGTACACGCACAAGGGCTCAATGTACAAACTGTATCATTTATCTATGGTTTTATCTTTTTTGACTATTGTGTAAATATTATGAATTTTCTTCAATAAATAATGTGATTATCATTTTCAATACTTCTCCATTGTTTCTGTGCCTCTAAAGTCTGACTTTTTGGTTACCATGCAGTACCCCTTTTTTTCCTATACTTATGGATGAGGCAAACTGAGTGCTCCCCTCTCCCCTTCCCCCTCTCCCTTTTCTCATTCTTCAAATACCCCCAAAAGAAAGCTCTATTGTTGGAAAAAAAAAAAAGGACATCAATTTTATTTGGGTACAGAGGCGCACGACTGCGCAAATGTCAGTTAAAGCAAAACGCAGTGCCGTACCGCGAAAAATGGCCTGGTCATGAAGGGGGTAAAAACTTCAGGGGCTGAAGTTGGGAAAAGTAAACACAATATACTTTTTAACCACTTGCGGACCGCCCACCCACAATATACTGTACCACTGTACAGTACAGTATACTGTAAATATAAAAAAACAAAATTTACAAGCAAATACAAGCATCCCTTACCTGCCCCCATGGTTGCTCCTTTCCCCCAGCGTAGTCCTCCAAGAAGGAACGGCGTTCCTCCTTCACACTTTCCTTTTCTTCTTCTCCCAGTTTGTGGTTAATCATTCAGGTCCGGCCTTTCCTCCGGCCACCAATAGTCAGCAGCATTCCTATTATTTCCCTGGTTGGGATGAGTGGAGGTGATTGTTGACCTTCGGACTGCCCTGGGCTGGCAGACCATTCCTCCGTGTGTGGCAGACATGAGGGGTCAGAGCCACGGATCCTGTGAAGTCTGCAGGGTGGGGGGCAATCAACAGAGGAAAAGTGTTTTTTTTTTTTTAAATAGTTTCTCCATCTACACTATATTACCAAAAGTATTGGGACACCGGCCGTTACACGCACATGAACTTTAATGGCACCCCAGTCTTCGTCTGTAGGGTTCAATATTGAGTTGGCTCCGCCCTTTGCAGCTATAACAGCTTCAACTCTTTTGGGAAGGCCGTCCACAAGTTTTAGGAGGGTGTCTATGGGAATGTTTGACCATTCTTCCATTCTCGCATTTGTGACGTCAGGCACTGATGTTGTGCAGGCCAGTCAAGTCCCTCCACCCCAAACTCGCTCATCCATGTCTTTATGGACCTCTTGCTTTGTGCACGAATGAAGAATGGTCAAACATTCCCATAGACACACTGCTAAATCTTGTGGACGGCCTTCCCAGAAGAGTTAAACCTCTTATACCTACAAAGGGTGGTCCAACTCGATATTGAACCCTACAGACTAAGACTGGGATGCCATTAAAGTTCATGTGTGTGTAAAGGCAGGCGTCCCAATACTTTTGACAATATAGTGTAATTCATGTATCAGGATGTTGTCTGGTTGACACAGGCAGATTCTTCCAATTTGGCCACCTGAATGCCCCCCCCCCCCCCCCAAGTTTGTTGCAGAATGTTTCGTGTACCATTCATCTGACATAAACATGTACACCTGGCTGAGCAGAGAGTACATATTTATAGTGCATCTTGGAAACGGAGAAGTGTCTTGGCTGGAACGACTGGATCCTGGCTGCATATTTGACTTCCTTTCTTTCTCTACATCACCGATCTGTTACAGCAGACCAGGGGCAGACTGACAATTGAGCCACTCGGGCACTGCCCGAGGGCCCTGGGCCACTAGGGGGCCTCATCAGGGTTGCCAGCCTCTGTAACACCAGGGACATTATGTATAAATCTGTGTTTTTTTTACATCTGTCTGTGTATACTGTGTGATTGTATACTGTGTGTGTATACTGTGTGGCCCCATAATGTCTGATTGCCTGGGGGCCCCATAATCTCCTATTGCCTGGGGGCCCCATGAGTTATCAGTCCGCCCCTGCAGCAGACCTTCATCCATTTCCACAACATGCCCCCTCCCCCCACCCTCTTACATTATTGCAGATTTTTTCTAAAGCTGTAAATAACCTTTTTTAAAATTTATGCAAATTTGCTTCCTTAAAGTGATACAAAACAATGTAATATTTTTCAAAAATAATCCTTACACATCCACTACTTAATGGCCCTGTCATCTATTCTTCTTCAAATTGTTTCTTATTGTGTTTTTCAGCCTGTATATAACAACTTCTGTGTGCTCCCGAACCTCTCCTTTTTCCCCTCAATTTCATCCAACTGGAATGAGCAGTGCATGTTGGTTGTGGTCGTATGCACTTCTCTGGGCACATGTAAGAGTCTGCCATCCTTTACTGTCTGTACATGTAAATAGTGTTTGCTTGTTATTACCACAGAGTTAGTTGGTTACAGACAGGTACTTCCTGTCCCTGCAAGCTTGGTCAAAAACCCAGACTGGAGGACTGTGATGTTATTTAAAGGGGGGTTTCCATGAAGTAGACACAGAACTAAGCCAGGTGACCTTATTCACACCCAGTTGTATTGTAACCCAGACCAGAGGCAGAGACTATTGAATTTATTCTTCTCCTCAGTCTTCACGAGGGAATTGGGGGGGGCTTCATTAACTAAAACTGCAGTGTTTATCCTCATGACACATCACAGGAAGCACCTCCATGGTTACAGAAGACAGAATTAAAATTAGACTTGGGAAACTTAACATTAATAAATCACCGGGACCGGATGGCTTGCACCCGAGGGTACTTAGGGAACTCAGTCAAGTAATTGCCAGACCATTGTTCCTAATTTTTACTGACAGTCTACTGACTGGAATGGTACCAGCTTATTGGAGAAAAGCCAATGTAGCACCAATATTTAAAAAGGGCCCAAAATACATCCCTGGTAATTACAGACCAGTTAGCCTAACAACAATAGTATGTAAACTCTTGGAGGGGATGATAAGGGACTATATACAAGATTTTAGTAATGAGAACGGTATCATTAGCAGTAATCAGCATGGATTCATGAAGAATCGTTCTTGCCAAACCAATCTACTAACCTTCTATGAGGAGGTGAGTTGCCATCTAGATAAAGGAAGGCCCGTAGACGTGGTGTATCTGGATTTTGCAAAAGCATTTGACACAGTTCCCCATAAACGTTTACTGTACAAAATAAGGTCCGTTGGCATGGACCATAGGGTGAGTACATGGATTGAAAACTGGCTACAAGGGCGAGTTCAGAGGGTGGTGATAAATGGGGAGTACTCGGAATGGTCAGGGGTGGGTAGTGGGGTTCCCCAGGGTTCTGTGCTGGGACCAATCCTGTTTAATTCGTTCATAAACGACCTGGAGGATGGGATAAACAGTTCAATCTCTGTATTTGCAGACAATACTAAGCTAAGCAGGGCAATAACTTCTCCGCAGGATGTGGAAACCTTGCAAGAAGATCTGAACAAATGAATGGGGGAGGGGCGACTACATGGCAAATGAGGTTCACTGTAGAAAAATGTAAAATAATGAATTTGGGTGGCAAAAATCTGAATGCAATCTATAGACTGGGGGGAGAACCTCTGGGGGGATCTAGGATGGAAAAGGACCTGGGGGTCCTAGTAGATGATAGGCTCAGCAATGACATGCAATGCCAAGCTGCTGCTAACAAAGCAAACAGAATATTGTCATTAAAAAAGGGGATTAACTCCAGAGATAAAATGATAATTCTCCCACTCTACAAGACTCTGGTCTGCCCGCACCTGGAGTATGCTGTCCAGTTCTGGGCACCAGTCCTCAGGAGGGACGTACCGGAAATGGAGCGAGTACAAAGAAGGGCAACAAAGCTAATAAAGGGTCTGGAGGATATTAGTTATGAGGAAAGGTTGTGAGCACTGAACTTATTCTCTCTGGAGAAGAGACGCTTGAGAGGGGATATGATTTCAATTTACAAATACTGTACTGGTGACCCCACAATAGGGATAAAACTTTTTCGCAGAAGAGAGTTTAACAAGACTCGTGGCCACTCATTAATATTAGAAGAAAAGAGGTTTAACCCTAAACTACGTAGAGGGTTCTTTACTGTAAGAGCGGCAAGGATGTGGAAATCCCTTCCACAGGCGGTGGTCTCAGCGGGGGGCATCGATCGTTTCAAGAAACTATTAGATAAGCACCTGATTGACCGCAACATACAGGGATATACAATGTAATACTGACATATAATCACACACATAGGTTGGACTTAATGGACTTGTGTCTTTTTTTTACCTCACTTACTATGTAACTATTAGGCAAGTATTCCTATGTTCTAATGGTATAACTGCAGCTTCCCATAGCTTGAGTGTGCATCTAAATCCTTGTGACAGAAGTAGTTTTGTCCTACTGTTATTATCTCTCATGCTACTCTATGTGTGTAGTGATCACCTTCCTGTTCATTGCAATAACATTCATATGCAGCTCCTGTCATTTTAATTAACTCCATCCCTTTTGGACTGGGATTCTATAGCTAGTTTTAGCTCAGAGCTCAATAATCAGCATAGACTAGAGCCAGGTTAGGCATCCGACGGCCACTTCCTATAATTAGAGGTCTGGTTGCAGGACAGATGAGAAGCTACTAAGGCCTAAGACACAGAGTAGATAGGCCAACTCAGAGTTCCATAGCCACACAATGGTTCCTGCTCGTGAAAAGCTATGTTCCAGGCAGGTTGGACAACAGTTGGAAGATCTCCTCATCTCCACAAATCTTGTCTTCAGGTCTCCGACATCATAAGGGACGCCCCCATCATGATCACCCTCATGGGGCCCCTGCAACTGAAGGTTGCTGTAACATTCATCTGGATGTATCTTTTTTAATAACAATGCATACCCGGATAAATGTGCACGATTCCACCAGGACTCCTGATGGGCCATTTGCTGATAATACCTTTTTTGCACGTTGGATGTGTGTAGTCAGGCTTCGGAAAAAAAGGAAAGATGATGTTGGATGTCTTCCAGCCAGGAAATGAGGCGGGGCTCCATCTGACTGGCTGCAGCTTCTAATGCACATTGTGAGAAGCTCACAGTGTGCAGTGAAATCAGAGGTGGCCATTTCAGTCCAGGAGAGGAGCCGCTACACCTGTGCAAGACTGAAGGGAAGATTTAAGGGAGATCTACTCAGTGTGGAGAAGACAATTTTAATCCTCACCCCCATTCCAATTATAATTCTTTATATATAAATGTATGTATGTATGTGTGTGTGCGTATATATATATATATATATATATATATATATATATATATATATATATATATATATATATATTATATTTTGTATATATATATTTTTTCTTTTGTTTCTTTTGTTTGTTTTATCTATTTGGCTATATTTTTATATTTTATTATTATAACATGGCCTCTCCCTGTGTAATACTTTGATATATATTTATTATAACTTGTGTTCATATTTACTTTTTCTATGTCCCGGAAATTAAAGCTGCAGCCAAAATTTAGTTTTTGAAGTTTTGGAGAGAATAGAGAAGGATGGGAGGCAGAGACGGGAAACAGACAGATGTTCACACTGGTGGCCCCGGGGCCGAAATACCCCTCAAACCATCTGTTCCAGCGCACACCAGCGGGATGCCGGACCTCAGAACTGATAATCTGTGTGAACTTCCTGGCCGGCTCTGCAGACCAAAAATCCAGATGTCTGTTCATTGGGAGATTTTATTTATTATGGAATTTCTAATATGATTCATAATGAGGAAGCATTGATATCATACTTTGTTACCTGGTGCTGAACAACACAAAAATGTGTCCGGCAAAACGCAGTGGCGACAAACCAGTTGGTGTCACCCGCACCTCCCCCCCAGTCAGTCGGGTCACCTCTGCATCCCCTCCCCTGGTTGGTCGGTTGGTCACCAGCCCCGCACTTACCCCATCTAGGTCGCAGGCAGCGCTTCCTCCGGGCGGTGGCTTACCCTGCGTCTCCTCCTCCTCGGCATCATGGCGGCTTCCGCCATGCGTCTCCTCCCTCCTCCTCCTAGGCGGCCAAAAGGGATCGCTTCTCCTCTCGGCCAATCGGGTGATGGGTCTTAGGACCTGCTTCCTGATTGGCTGGGAGGAGAATTGGGAAGACAATAGCGAATATTAATTCGCTATTGTCACACAAGTGAATGGGCTCCGGGCGCAGTGCTCTGTGCCCTGAGCCCACCCTTTTTTGAAGCCAATTAGAGTCTCAGGCTCTAATCATGTGCTTCTAAAAAAAAAAATCCCCATTGGATTCCATGCGTCCGGCGCCCTGCATGTAGATTAGGAGGCGGGCGCATGGATTAGGGGGGCGACGCCCCTTATGGACGGCCGCCACTGCCAAGACGCGAGCGCTAGGTGTGAACCCAACCTAAGATTGGAAGATGAATGGATGAATCGTGAATGAATCTTTATGTTGCAAATTGTTCTTTTAGAAATCACGCAGATTCTTGTATTTGAAAGTAGTTGATATTTTTTTATTAATAAACAATGTAGGAATTTCTTTTATTTTTGACAATGTCCATGATTTGAAATAACAAGAGATCTGACAGAACGAGGTAATTGGTCCGATGTAGACATATTTCATAACGCAGATTGGCTGATAAAGTGCATTATGTTCGGGTCAGAAGACGACTCGGCTTCTTATGGAAGAGACACAAAATAACGTACAACCTTCTCTGCTTCAAGAAAAAGTGTCATAAGAGATACATCAATTTTCTTCTTTTTTGTATTTTTTTTCCATTTATATTGAATGTTTTAACTTTATCTAAGTGACTTGGTCTATGATATTTTGTGTTCATATATATTACTGTTTGCATCAAAACCCCACTGCTATGTACAGGGCCGCCATTAGAAGTCATGGACCCTGTACAGCCCAACGGATAGGCTCCTCCTCTCTTGGCCCTGCAGAGGAGAAGACTGAGGCAGTGTGTCAAAATTGTGCAGTGGACTGTGATTAAAACTTGAGCATAGATGTTAGAAGTATGTGACGTAAAATGTGCAGAGGTCAGAAGTATGCAAAGTACACAGTGCAGGGGTCAGAAGTATGCAAAGCACAGAGTGCAGGGGTCAGAAGGATGCAAAGTACATAGTGCAGAGGTCAGGAATATGTCATGTACAGAGTGCAGGTGTCAGGAGTATGTAATGTGTAAAATGCAGGGGTCAGGAGTATGTAATGTACAGACTGCAGGGGTCAGGAGTATGTAATGTATAGAGTGCTGGGGTCAGGAGTATGTAATGTACAGTGTGCTGGGGTCAGGAGTATGTAATGTACAGTGTGCTGGGTTCAGGAGTATGTAATGTCAAGAGTATGCTTGAATGGAGGAGAAGATTTGGATGCCGCACACCGGATGTAGTCAAGAGTATGTAAGACACAGCATTGAGGGGGTCAGGTGTGTGCAATATACAGAGTGCAGGGGTCAGCAGTAGATAACGCAGAGCATGCAGGGATCAGGGGTGTATAATGTAGAGAGTGCAGGGGTCAGGAGTGTGTAAAACACAGCATGCAGGGGAACAGGTGTGTGCAATATACAGAGTGCAGGGATCAGCAGTAGATAACACAGAGCATGCAGGGATCAGGGGTGTGTATAGCGCACCATGATGAATGGTGGGTGTGGCCAAATTGCTCTTGCTGACATTGTCGTCCCACCCTTCAGTGATGCTAAAGCTGGCCCCAGACAGCTGCCCACAGCCCCCGGACAGCAACAGATTCTGTGTGACTATCTTGGTTACTTGGGGAGCTACAGCAAGGTCCGGGTTTCAGGTGGACTGAAACCCGGACACATGATTCAAAACCCGGACCGTCCGGGTGAATATTGGACAGGTGGCAAACCTAGAGCAGGGGTCAGCAGAAGATAACACAGAGAATGCAGGGGTCGGGGGGGGGGGTGTAGTGTAGAGAGTGCAGGGGTTGGGAGTGGATAACACACAGAGTGCAGGGGTCAGGTGGGTGTAATACACACAGAGTGCAGGGGTCAGGGGGGTGTAATACACAGAGTGCAGGGGTCAGGTGGGTGTAATACACAGAGTGCAGGGGTCAGGTGAGTGTAATACACAGAGTGCAGGGTCAGGTGGGTGTTATGTACGTAGTGCAGGGGTCAGGGCTTTCCTTGGCCTCCCATTATTGCTCATATTACTGGCCTACTACAGGCTGTGCCCACCTCTACCAGCAATCAATACCCTCAGTCCCTCCACCCATCACTGACCATGTGCCTGGCATATGCCAAACAAAGTCCACCATCCACCAGATTACATCTTGTGACACTGTAGCCGGCACCCCCCATCACCATGGAAACCTTGGCACTTCTTGCTGAGGTCAGGATGGTGGCCTGGGGACACAATCTTCCTCAGCACTGTGTGGCAGGATGTATACAGTCTATACAGGGAGTTCTGGTGGGGGGAAGCTCTGTGGGCCACCCACTATTTCAATTAAGCCCAGGCCTGGTATGGGAGGGCTGCCTGTACCACCCTAGCAGCTGCCCTGGCTATATAGCGCCCCCTTGTGAGGATCAATTTAAAAAAATAGGATTTGTATAACAGCTTACCTGTAAAATCCTTTTCTTGGAATACATCACGGGACACAGAACACCATAGTAATAACTATGTGGGTTATACGCCACCTATAGGTGAATGCACACTGGTACACTCAAAAAGACAGGAAGCCCCCCTCCCTATATAACCCCTCCCATACGGGGAGTACCTCAGTTTTTGTAGCAAAGCAATATATATATATATATATATATATATATATATATATATCCCAACAAGAGGGGAGGGACCTCTGTGTCCCGTAATGTACTCCAAGAAAAGGATTTTACAGGTAATAAAATCCTATTTTCTTTATCGTACATCACGGGACACAGAGCACCATAGTAATAACTATGTGGCCAGGCGTGGGGACCTATACTGCCGCCCGCAGCACACTGCGCCCGAAGGCGGTGTCCTCCTGCCATCTTGCATCCATTTGATCTTGTGAATGTATGTACTGACGACCAAGTAGCGGCCTTGCAAATCTGAGCCACCGAGGCTTGGTGATGCACTGCCCATGAAGTACTGACTGCCCAGGTAGAGTGCGCTTTAATCTGAAAGGGGGGAACCTTTCTTTTCAGACCATAAGCCTGACTAATCACCTGATGAATCCACTTAGCAATAGTAGATTTCGATGCTGCCTGGCCCTTTCTGGGGCCTTCTGGCAACACAAACCAAACATCAGTTTTCCGTATCTGAGCCATCGCTTTCAGATAGGCCTTAACTGCTCTCACTACATCGAGAGAATTCAATAATTTTTCTTTTGCAGAGCGAGGTTCTGGAAAAAAGGAAGGTAGGGAAACATCTTGATTCAGATGAAAACCAGACACTACCTTTGGTAAAAAGGTTGAGTGGACTCAGAATATAGATCAAACTGACATAATAATTTTGATGAGAAGTTGTCTTACTCTGCGGTGTTGAGTTATATGGTTTTAATTATATATTAGTTAAAGAAAGAAAGCAGATACTATCCCCCCCCCCCATTGTTTAGGGGGGAGAGGTACCTCTACACCGACCGATTGTCCGTTGAAGGACCGGGAGCGGGGTAGGGGTACAAAGTACTAAAAGGACACACTTACTAATCATAGAAAATACGAGATAAAGCTGAAATTGGTATAGATACGTAAAGATTTGTCTTCATAGATTGATTGTAACCCTATATATACCATAATATTGCAGGAAACATAAGCTGATTGATTGTATGTTTGTATAATAATTAGACATGTGCATTCGTTTTCGTCCGAATGCATTTTCGTTATCGTTTTAACAAACGATAACGAAAGTGCAGAGTCCGAAAAACGAAAGATCCGACATAAACAAATGCTTTATTTTCGTTTTCGTTGCTACAACAGTTCGATATAGATAGGAGATTTGACATGATGATGACAATAACAATCTGTGTCCATCAAACCTGTGGTCGAATGTGCCTAACCTTAACTCTATTAGTCCAAGATTATTCTACATAGAGAGAAAAGATTCGACGTAGAGAGAAAAGATTCGACGTAGGGGAGGAAAGATTCGACGTAGGGGAGGAAAGATTCAACGTAGGGGAGGAAAGATTCAACGTAGGGAGGAAAGATTCGACGTAGGGGAGGAAAGATTCGACGTAGGGGAGGAAAGATTCGACGTAGGGGAGAAAAGATAAATAAAAATAATGATGATGATGAATGTTATTGGCTGATTGTAACCAAAGAGGTGGAGCAGTAAAATAGCTAGAACTAAGTACACACGTACTTTGGCTTATGGTGTCTGTTGAAAGTTCTAAGAAGATTCGACGGAGCAGGTAAACTATACGGCATTGTACAGTTTAGCTGCTCCATCGAATCTTCTTTGAACATTCGACAGACACCATAAGCCTTCAATGACAGATTCGACCTTAATTTGGATTTTCGGACAAATGCAATTTTTAACTAAAAACGAAATAAATAAAAACGAATTTCGGGAGTAACTAAATAAATTTATTTTTCAGACGAAAACGAAATTCCGAAACGAAATATTTCAGTGTGCACATGTCTAATAATAATATGTCCTTGGCAATGCAATTTGATGCATGTGTTTGTTTTTGTTTTTGTTGTAAGGAAGAGTTTTTTCTCTTCTTATGTTTTAAAAATGAATAAAAAGAATCTGATTTAAAAAAAAAAAGGTTGAGTGAGGACGCAGCACCACCTTATCCTTATGAATGATTAAGTATGGCTCTTTACAAGAGAAAGCAGCGAACTCTGAAACTCTTCTTGTGGAGGTTACCGCAACTAAGAATACCAATTTCCTTGTCAAAAGGAGCAAAGGAATATTACTTTTAGATTCAAAGGGTTGTCTTTGCAACACTGACAAAACCAGATTCAAATTCCATGGGCACAAGGGTGCTCTAACTGGCGGAGTTATCCGAGTTACCCCTTGTATGAATTCTCGGACTAAACAATGCAAAGCAAGAGGCCTTTGGAAAAACACTGCCAAGGCTGAAATCTGACCCTTGATTGTACTCAAGGCCAGCTTCATTTCTACTCCTAACTGTAGAAAGGCCAGAATTCTTCCTATGACATACTTTCGAGGATGCCAATCCTTGGTTTCACACCAGGCGACAGGCCTTCCAGACCCTGTAAGAAATGGTCCTGGAGGCCGGCTTTCTGGCATTAATCAGGGTGGTTACTACTGAACCTGAACGCCCCCGATTTTTTAGAATGTGGGCTTCAATAGCTAAACTTAGCGATTGTAAGGCAGGATGGAATACCGGTCCCTACGACAGCAGGTCCGGATGAGATGGAAGAGTCCATGACTCCCCTACTGCCATTCTCACGATCCCTGCATACGAGGGCCTTCTGGGCCATGCCGGGGCTACTAAGATTACCGGCTTCCCTTCTTCCCTTATCCTGTGGAGCAGCCGTGGTAGTAGCTAAACTGGAGGGAATGCATAAATCAGTGAAATCTGATCCCATGGGGTCATTAACGCATATATTCCGAGTGCAAGTGGATGCCTTGTTCTCACCACAGTTGTCCAACTTCTTGTTGAATCTGGGCGCCAATAGATCTACGACTGGCGTACCCCATCTTTGGCATATGGCCAAAAAGACATTGGGATGTAGAGAATATTCTCCCGGCAACAACTGTTGATGGCTCAAGAAATCTGCCTGCCAATTTTCCACTCCTGGAATGTAGACTGCAGATAGGCAAGGCACATGTTTCTCTGCCCAAGACAGAATGTGGTCCACCTCCCTTTGGGCTGCGTGGCTTCTGGTGCCCCCTTGGTGATTGATATAGGCCACTGCTGTGGCATTGTCAGATTGTATCCTGACAGGAGAATTCCGCAACCTGAATGTCCAGGCTATTAGAGCCAGACGTACTGCCCGAATCTCTAGGATATTGATGGGCAAGGTCTTCTCGGACTCTGACCACTTTCCTTGAATAGTGGTCTCTTCTAGAGCTGCTCCCCAGCCCCATAGGCTGGCATCCGTTGTTACTACTCTCCATGAAACTGGAATGAAGGATTTTCCTTTCTGTAAATTCCTGGTTATCAACCACCAATTAAGACTCTGGCATACTTTTGGAGCCAGATTCATTGGACAATCCAAGGCTTGGATCTGTTTGTTCCAGACAGAATACTGTGTTGCATTTGTCTTGAATGAAACTGGGCATAGGGAACTGCTTCGAAGGAAGCTACCATCTTCCCTAGCAATCTCATGCAAAGGCGAATGGAAGGACTCTTCCTTGCCTTGACCACCTGGACCAGCTCTCTTAGAGCGTTGACTTTTGCCTGAGGCAAAAACACCCTTTCCTGGGTTGTGTCTATGACCAGGCCCAAAATACCAGCCTTCTTACTGGCCGTAAGGATGATTTCTCTACATTGAGAATCCAATCCAGGTGTCCCAGATAACTGACCGTTCTGGACACCCCATGGTTTAACCGTGCTATTGACTGATCTACCAGTAGCAGGTCATCTAGGTATGCCATTACTGCTATAGCTGGGCCCCTTAGTCTTGCCAGTACCGGGGCCAGAACCTTTGTAAATACCCGGGGAGCGGTGGCTAGTCCGAAGGGCAAGGCCACGAACCTAAAAGTGGTGCTGCTCTTCCGCAAACCGCAGAAACTTCTGGTGAATGGAAAATATTGGCACATGTAGATACACAACTTTGATATCTATGGATGCTAGAACTTCTCCTCCCCGTAGGGTGGATACAACTGACCGGATTGACTCCATGCAAAAGGAGCAGATGTTTAGGAAGTGATTCAGATCCTTGAGATCTAGAATGGGTCTGACATCTCCATTAGGTTTTGGTACTGTAAAAAGATTTGAATAAAACCCCTCGTCCCTCTCTTCTGAGGGGACCTCTATTATTACTCCCGGAGACATTAACCGGTCCAGTGCCAGAAATAAGTACTTTTTCTTTACTGGGTCCTTGGGAACGTTTAATCTTAGAAAACGAAACGACCCATTTGTCTTGGATTTCCTCTTACCAAGCTTCTGAAAACCACCAAAGTCTTCCCCCCACTCGATCGAGCGGGGGGCCCCGTCATAAGGAGGCCTTGGGACTCTGCTTTGTAGGCTTCTGCCCTCAGGCACTTCTGCAGTCCTATGCAAACACATAGGTAAATAGTTCCAGACAAAACAAGCACATACAGTGGGGACGGAAAGTATTCAGACCCCCTTAAATTTTTCACTCTTTGTTATATTGCAGCAATTTGCTAAAATCATTTGAGTTCATTTTTTTTCCTCAATAATGTACACACAGCACCCCATATTGACAGAAAAACTTTTTATTAAATTAATTTTTTTTATTAAAAAAGAAAAACTGAAATATCACATGGTCCTAAGTATTCAGACCCTTTGCTCAGTATTTAGTAGAAGCCCCTTTTGATGAGTCTTTTTGGGAAAGATTCAACAAGTTTTTCACACCTGGATTTGGGGATCCTCTGCCATTCCTCCTTGCAGATCCTCTCCAGTTCTGTCAGGTTGGATGGTAAACGTTGGTGGACAGCCATTTTTAGATCTCTCCAGAGATGCTCAATTGGGTTTAAGTCAGGGCTCTGGCTGGGCCATTCAAGAACTGTCACAGAGTTGTTGTGAAGACACTCCTTCATTATTTTAGCTATGTGCTTAGGGTCATTGTCTTGTTGGAAGGTAAACCTTCGGCCCAGTCTGAGGTCCTGAGCACTCTGGAGAAGGTTTTTTCGTGCAAGATATCCCTGTACTTGGCCGCATTCATTTTTCCCTCAATTGCAACCAGTCGTCCTGTCCCTGCAGCTGAAAAACACCCCACAGCATGATGCTGCCACCACCATGCTTCACTGTTGGGACTGTATTGGACAGGTGATGAGCAGTGCCTGGTTTTCTCCACACATACCACTTAGAATTAAGGCCAAAAAGTTCTATCTTGGTCTCATCAGACCAGAGAATCTTATTTCTCACATTCTTGGAGTCCTTCAGGTGTTTTTTTTAGCAAACTCCATGCGGGCTTTCATGTGTCTTGCACTAAGGAGAGGCTTCTGTTGGGCCACTCTGCCATAAAGCCCCGACTGGTAGAGGGCTGCAGTGATGGTTGACTTTCTACAACTTTCTCCCATATCCCGACTGCATCTCTGGAGCTCAGCCACAGTGATCTTTGGGTTCTTCTTTACCTCTCTCACCAAGGCTCTTCTCTCCCGATAGCTCAGTTTGGCTGGATGGCCAGCTCTAGGAAGGGTTCTGGTCATCCCAAACGTCTTCCATTTAAGGATTATGGAGGCCACTGTGCTCTTAGGAACCTTAAGTGCAGCAGAATTTTTTTGTAACCTTGGCAGATCTGTGCCTTGCCATAATTCTGACTCTGAGCTCTTCAGGCAGTTCCCCTAGACCTCATGATTCTCATTTGCTCTGACATGCACTGTGAGCTGTAAGTTCTTATATAGACAGGTGTGTGGCTTTCCTAATCAAGTCCAATCAGTATAATCAAACACAGCTGGACTCAAATGAAGGTGTAGAACCATCTCAAGGATGATCAGAAGAAATGGACAGCACCTGAGTTAAATATATGGGGGTCTGAATACTTAGGACCATGTGATATTTCAGTTTTTCTTTTTTAATAAAACTGAAAAAATGTCAACAATTCTGTGTTTTTCTGTCAATATGGGGTGCTGTGTGTACATTAATGAGGAAAAAAAATGAACTTAAATGATTTTAGCAAATGGCTGCAATATAACAAAGAGTGAAAAATTTAAGGGGGTCTGAATACTTTCCGTCCCCACTGTTTGTATACAGCTTTAATGTATGCAGCATGTGTTAAAGCAATGTGCCTCTATGGAAGCGTGTGTTCATGGTTTTAGCATGAGTTCATACAAATATGCATTTAGGCAGAATATGAAAAGTGTGTGCTGTACACACATATTCATGTAGCACGTGTGCCATGGAACAAGCATCTTTGCAAAGAAAGCGTACGTTTATGAAATGTGTTATGCAACATTCCGCAACACATATTCCTGTGATCCTAAGGAATCATGTATATTTACGTAAACATGTATTAACATGCCTCATTATGCAACCATGCATCTTTAGGCGATCATGCCACTTTAGGCGATCATGCATCCTTATGCCATCTGGCATTTTTATGTGATCAAGTACCTTTATGCGATCAAGCATCTTTATGCAATCAAGCCTTTCATATGCGACCAAGCATCCTTGTGCGATCAAGCACCCTTGTGCGACAATGAAAAAACTATGTATTCTTAAGCGATCCTGTCACTTTTATGCAATCACGCGTTTTTATGTTATCAACAATAAAACATGATTTTTTTTTTTCTTACACAAACATGTCCAAACATGCATTTTGTATACCCATGATCATGGATCTTTATGCAAACATGTGAACTGGTAAAAACAGTAATCTTCAGCAACCATGTGCTCCAGCAACTGTGCGTTTCAGCATCTGTGTGTGTTTTAGCAACTGTGTGTTTTAGCAACTGTGCGTTTCAGAATCTGTGCGTTTTTAGCAACTGTGTGTTTCAGCATCTGTGCATTTTAGCAACTGTGCGGTTCTGCATCTGTGCGTTTTAGCACGTTTGTAAGCAAGCACCTGCTCAACTACAGTTGGTCCTGTACTTTAGACCTGTAGGATACCAAGCACATATGCATTATATTGGAGATACAACTCCCTAAAATGCTCCCACGCTCATGTCTTTCAAACATGTACTTTAAAAGCATGCAATAAAGCAATACATTTGAAAGCGCGTATATTATGCTGTTCCTGCCCACAAGCAGAAAATAACACTTTTAAAGTGAACTGCTAATCTTCCAGGGGAGTATCTACTTTACAGGTGTACATGCCCCTTGGATAGGCAGAAAATACGCAGCATGTAATCATGACTTGTCTGCACCCAGTTCCCAAGCAAGTACTCCCACACTCACGGGCCGCCGCTCTGTCTCCATGGCCTATCTGACCTGTCACCACATGGCAATGGCCGCCCTTCTTCTTCCTGCCTAAATAAAAAAAATAGGCTAGACTTGAGCAAACCTGCACCCTCTAGTGGCTGGGGAAGAAACAGCCGCCCACATGAGTAAGAGCACACAGCATGAATCACACTGCTCCCAGTGGCTAACGGAAAAAAGCAGACAGTCAGATCTCTCTCTCTTTTTAAAAGAGAAACTGCAAACAAATGCAGACTCGCCATTCCTGGCTGCAGGACTCTGTAGATAGCAGGAGTCCAATCTTCACTCATCAGCGAGCTTTGTCATGACAGACCTTCAGGGACCGGGTCCTCCTTGTATATGGAGTCCACTCCCCTGGACCTGTACAGCACCCTGCCAGAGCAACTCTCTGGTATTGTTTTCACGTGACCAAGGTTCCCGGAACTCAGGGTCCAGCTCTCAAAAGAGAAGCATTACAGGCAGAAACCTCGCTCTTCTTCCACGAGGCTCGGGTACCATGCATTTTGGCTCTTTCAGGCACTTTAGATGGATCCGATTGCATAGACCCTTGATCCCGTCAGGGATTTCTTAGCGGAGCACTTCATTAACCGTGACCAACACCTAGACACTGGTGAAAAAACTGAGGTACTCCCAGTATGGGAGGGGTTTATAAGGAGGGGACTTCCTGTCTTTTTGAGTGTACCAGTGTCCATTCACTTATAGGTGGTGTATAACCCACATAGTAATTACTATGGTGCTCTGTGTCCCGTGATGTATGATAAAGAAAAGCTGATTTTATATACAGCTTCCTTTGGCTCATACACAGCTCGGTGTCCATCGGGGCTGAAAGATAAAGTCCTTTGTGAAGAGGGAGGAAGGGATGGTGATGACCCAGGAAAACCATTTGTGGCTGATCAGGAGTCATCCAGTTTGGAGAGAAGCTCCTCAAGAGCAGAATTGCGGATTTATAGAAATTTTTGAAAATTTTGCTTATTTTCTGTTTTATACATTTTAGATCTTCGTCTTCTTCTCCTCTATATTGTCTATACCGGTCTCATAGAAGTCGGGTATTGTTTTCTTCATATCGTCTCTGTCCTCGTCGTCTATCAGGTCATTGGGGTCCACCGGAACGAAGAAGTATCCCATGACGGAGAAGATGATGGAAACAGCGACCAGGAGTGCGCCAAACAGGATAAACTCCGCCCACTGCGAGGTGAGAGAAGGAGGGTCAGCTGATAAAAATATACAAATTCAGTATTCCATATTGCAGGATACATACAAGTGTAGCCAAAATGTGTTTTTCATCAGTTATGGTTCGGTGGGGAGATTTCCCTTCACTTCTTATCCAGAAGTCACAGGAAGTGAGAGGAAATCTCTGAGGATGAGAGTATTTGTGCTAGAAGGGGGATTTAGAAGGGTAGAGGATTAGTGCTAGGAGGGGGCATTTGGAGGGAGGAGAGGATTAGTGCCGGTGGGGGGGTTGGGGGATTTGTGCTACAAGGGGTGATTTGGGGAGGGGGGTTGTGCTGGAAGGGGGGTAGTGGGGAAGAGGATATGTACTAGGAGGAGGATTTGTGCTGGAAAGGAGTGTGTGTGTGTGTGTGTGTGTGAGGGGAGGATTTGGAGGGGGAGAGAAGATTAGGAGAGGAGATTTGGAGGGGGAAGAGAGTTAGTGCTAGGAAGAAGGATTTGGAGGCGGGAAAGGATTGTTAGGTTGGGGGGGGGGGGGATTTGTGTTAGGAGGGGTGTTTGGGGGGAATTGTGCTGGGAGGTGGAATGGGGAAGGTGATTTGTGATAAGGGGGGATTTGGTGGGGGAGATAATTAGTGCTAGGGGAGTGAAATGAGGGTGTAATTTGTCCTAAGAGGGGTGATTTGGAGGGAATTTGTGTTGGGAGGAGGTAGGGGGAGAAGATTTGTGTTAGGAGGGGGAATTCGGAGGGAGGAGAGAATTGTTGAGAATTGTTTGCGAAGAGGGGGATTTGTGGGATTGGAGGGGGGATTTGTGCTAGAAGGGGAGATTTGGGAAGGAGGTTGTGCTGAGAAGGGGGTTATAGGGAAGAGGATTTGAGCTAGAAGAGGGATGGGGGGGGTGCTTGGAAGGGTGATTGGAGGGGAGGGGGGGAAATTTGTGCTAGGAGGGTAAGTTTGAGGGGGGAGAGGATTTGTGCTAGAAGGGAGAATATAGAGGGGGAATAGGGTTAGTGCTGGGGGTGAATTGGGGGCAGAGGTTATTGTGCTAAAAGGGGTGATTTGGGGGAGGGATTTGTACTGGGGGGAAGAGGATTTTAGTTGGGAGGGGGGATTTGTGCTGGGAAGGGGTGTGTGTGGAGGATTTGTGCTGGGAAGGGGGATTTGGAGAGGGGAGATGATTTGTGCTAGTAGAAGGGGTTAGGGGGTAAAAAGGATTCGTGCTCAGAGGGAAGATTTGGAAGGGGGAGAGGATTAGTGCTTGGGTCATGATTTGGGGGTGGATTTGTGCTAGGAGGAGTGATTGGGGGGATTTGTGCTGGGAGGGGGATGGGAGAAGAGGATTTGTGGTAAGTGGGGGGATTTTAAGGGCAAGATGACTGGGGGGGTTGGTAGGAGGGGTGATTGGGGGGGTCTTGTGCTGGGAGCGGGTTGGAGGAGGTGGATTTGTGCTAGGAGGAGAGATTTGAGGAGGGGGGTTTGCTTTGAGGGGGGAAGACAATTTGTGCTATGAGGGTGAATTTGTGCTAGGAGGGGTGATTTGGGGGGCAGAGGATTAGGGGGGATCGGGGGGAGGATTAGTGCTAGAAGGAAGGATTTGGAGGGGGACAGGATTAGTGCTGGGGAGTGAATTGGGGGCGAGGGTTATCATGCTAGGAAGGGTGTTTTGGGGGTGGGATTTGTGCTGGGAAAGGGACGGGGAAGAGGATTTGAGCTGGGAGAGAGGGTAATTGTGCTGGGGGAAATAGGTGAAGGATTTGTAGGGAAGATGGAGGTGTTTGGGATTTGTGCAAGAAGAGTTAATTTGTGTGGCGGGGGGGGGGGTGATTTGTGCTAGGAAGTGGGATTTGGGTGAGAAGAGAAGATTTGTGGTGCAAGAGAATGAGGAATAAACATGCGCAGGATAGAAAAATGTGTGTTAGTTTCGGATAGATTTGTTATTTTTGTTACTTGGTTTAATTGATTCATTTCGGAATTCTTTTAGTTTTTTTAATTAATTTCCTTTCGAATTCCATATATTCGGAAGGATTTGAATTTGGATCGGTTGAAAATGATCGACTGATTTGAATTCTATGTGAAGAATAGCTGGCTGTTAAGGAGCGGGCGGAAAAGCCAAAATAAATAAATAAATAAGGGGGGGGGGGGGTAAAATCCATACCAGACCGGCAGACCAGGAAAGGGGGGGGGGGTGCTTGTTGATGGGGCCTCTTTTCCACATCCCTGGGCTGTGGTTGTTGGGATCTGCAGGCGCGGGGCTTAACAAGGGGGCCCTCAGATCCCGCCCCTCCCTATGTGAATGAGTATCAGGTACATTGTACGTTCACCAAAAAAATTGTACAAAGTGAATAAAGACACAACACGAGTTTTTGACAATTCTTTTATTAAAAAATATAAAACAATGTCCCCCCGATGTAGATCTATTAAGAAATCTATTAAGCCCCTGAAGAGCCTGGTATGGACTGGGGGGGAGGGGGCCCACACTGTGTTTTTTTTCTGGAATTTTCTATTGCTGGCATTCTTTTTGTTTACATTTCAGCTGTCAGCCGGGAAGCCCGCTGACAGCTGATGAGTTATCGGTTGCTAGCCACGTGCCGACCGCCTACTGCAGGTATACTCGGGCAGGTCGGCTCTATTGCGTGAAGCTATGTACCTGTGCGTCATTTTGCGCAATAGACAGCGGGGAAAATCTCGGTTTTCATCTGGTCAGCCCTTCCCCCACACAGTTAGCAAGCACCTCCTAGGGACACAGTTAACCCTTTGATCGCCCCCGCTGTCGAAGGGCCTGCAAAGTGCTTCTACAGCGCCACAACGTAGGTGCTTTTAACCGTTTCCTTGTTCGCTTTTGGGGGTTAAAAGCGCCCCGCGCCCCTATTCTTCACACAGAATTTGAATCGTTGATCGGCCAATCTGAATTTGAATCGTTCTGAAAATTTGGAATGTGTTAGAAAACGAATAAATGAAACAAAATTAAAAGTGCCGCTAAAACGACGGTAAAGCCGGGCGCTTTCAGTGTCAAAGTAGCCTGAAGGGGGTAACACCTTCCGGGGCTGAAGTGGTTAAGGATGCGGTGGCCGGCTTCCCAGGCCGCTCCTTAAAAAACCAGCTATTCTTCACATAGAATTTGAATCGGTCGATCATTTTTCGACCAATCTGAATTTGAATCGTTCTGAAAATTTGGAATGTGTTAGAAAACGAATAAATGAAACAAAATTAAACACATTTCAACTAAAATTGTTACTATTCCATTCAGAGACTCGGATTACAACGAATCTCCGAATAGCCAAAATTTTTTCAGAATTGACATTCAGACCGAAACCAATTGCACATGTCTAGTGAGGAATCAAGGAATGGGCGGTGGGACAGATGGATATCTGAAGGCTTCATTTGCGCGGTATTATCGTAAAATCACTTTTAGCGGGAAATCGCGGTTATCGTATTACATTACAACTCTGCTCATCAAACATCAAATCACGGTTTTGAAATAAACAAATTTGAGGTCCATTGCCTGCAGATCGGAAGGCGCACAGATGAGAATTTTAGCCTCAAATCCTCATTTGCGGACACCGGCGTTCGCCCCGCACGTTTGCCACCGGCAAAGTTTATTAATACCGCAGCCAAAAAAATTTAAGTGATGAGATGGAAGCCACACACGGGACACTATCTGTATCCAGACTCATATTTGTATCCAAGTTGAGAGTTCACGTTACCTGTTCCATGGATCCGGCCTCAGCCACAATAAGCACGATGACGTTGCCAAAAGCCACAGTGAGCAGCCACCCGGCCTGTAGGATGGACTTCATACTGGCTGGAGCCTGAGAGCCGGGAAACACAAAGAGGTCACAAGTCAACAATTTGCACCTTCAGTGCCAAGAATCTAATCTGACATTGCCGGCTTTATCTATTACTT
The DNA here is from genome assembly GCA_037952835.1 of Lithobates septentrionalis. Lineage (NCBI taxonomy): Eukaryota > Metazoa > Chordata > Amphibia > Anura > Ranidae > Lithobates > Lithobates septentrionalis. The sequence goes on along the minus strand of JBBDGP010003317.1, from coordinate 69,015 downwards.
TATATACTGTAATATATATCTTCGAAGGTGGCTGTGGGGGGTGTCACTAACAAAGGTACCACGAACTATATTCTTAAAAGGAAACTCCACCCAAAACAACGAAAGCCCACAACGCTTAGCCCTTCACCCCAGCAAATAACTTTACCATCTGAGGTTAACCCCAATCCTAAATCCTCCCTCCGGCCTCCCCTTCAGTCTTGCACAGTTGTAGAGGATCCTGTCAGGAAGTTTAATGCCCCGGCATTCACCAAACACTGAATTATCAGTTCTGGGTGGAGTCCCACCTTTTACCCCATGTGTACCTTCCAGCAGGTGCAGGGTGAGACCTATTATCTCATTGTCAGCTGTTACCTGGGCGTAGGAGAAGTCTAAGCAGGTGACTGAGAACATGACCTCTCCGGCGCTCAGTAGGAAGTATTGCGGGATCTGCCACGCCACGTGCATGCTGTTTGCATCGATGTCCTCCACCTTGTAGGCTTTTATTTCTTTCTTGGTGTCATCCACCTGATTAGAGAAGTTCACATGTGAGATGGAAATATCCAACAGATGATGCCGAGCTAATGCATATTTGGTTTGTAGGAAGAAAAAAAAAAAGAATAGAGACCATAGCTGTCAACTGTCCCAGATTGGGGCAATCCCACACCTTGCACCTTAGTCCAAATAATGATGGACCATGTCTGGGGATCACAATGTTACCCTAGTAAATTATTCATTAGGGTGATTTGGGGCAGATGGGTCCAATCTAGTGAGTGGGCCAAAACCTGGGCGGGCCAAAGGCAGACCGTGGGCGGGGTTGTGTAATGAAATGTTGGTGAGTATTTAAGACCATTCTGCAGATTCTAATTGTGGAGATGGTTAGATCGCTAAACATTGATAGTAGCAATTCTGTATTTCAAGTCTGATCGGAGTAGGATATAATGAACACGATGTATCAAATCAAAGCTTGAAATGTCCTTAAAACACAGTGTAAAGATTATATAGATGGGAAACTTAGGTATTCTCAATATAACCAATGTTGCTATACTAGGCATGAATATCTTGGCATTAAAGGGTTAAGCGGATCAAGAATTGTGCACTATTAAGATCAAAACCACCCATCTGGAGGAAAACTGGGTCCCTCAAGCTACAACCAAGCTACAAGTCCCAGCACAGCTGCTGTGCAGAAAATCAGAGAGATACACTATTTGGCCAAAGGTATGTGAACCCCCCCTCCAGATGATGGAGTTCAGGTGTCTCCAGCGAAGGGTCCTGATAATACTCCATCATACAAAAGGTATTGGAGACAATTGTGCTCTTCCAACCTTGTGGTAACAGTTTGGTGAAGGGCCTTTTCTGTTCCACCATGGCGGCACCCCCTCTGTGTACAAAGCCAGCTCTATAAAGATTTGGGTTGACCAGTTTGGTGTGATGGAACTTGAGTGGTCTGCACAAAGCCCAGCCCTAAACCCTACTGAACACCTTTAGGATGAATTAAAAACCAATAGTGAGCCAGGTCTTCTCATCCAACATTAGTACCTGACCCCACAAATCCCCACAGACACACTCCAGAATTTTGTCATGGTTGACGTGAGTGTGCTGCACAGAGCCCTAACCTGAACACCTTTGGGGTGAATTAAAAATCTGATTGTGAACTAAGTCTCTTTTTGGTGCCCAACGTGAGGCCCAATGTGTCAGCCAGGTCTTCTCATCCAACCTCAGTACCTGACATCACAAATGAAATAGTGTTCGGGTTTGATTTGAAGAAAAGGTGGCAACCCTAGGTGTTACACCTTTTATAATTTGGTCAAAATTGATGACAAGATGAATGCAGTATGTTATCAAATACTGGAGGAACATTTGCATTCATCAGCCGGGAAGCTGCACATGGGACGTACTTGGACATTCCAACATGACAATGATCCAAAACACAAGGCCAAGTCAACCTGTCATTGGCTACAGCAGAATAAAGTGAAGGTTCCGGAGTGGTCATCTCAGTCTCCTGACCTCAATATCATTGAGCCACTCTGAGGAGATCTCAAACGTGCCGTTCATACAAGACAGCCCAAGAATTTACAGGAACTGGAGGCTTTGTGCCAAGAGGAATGGGCAGCTTTACCATCTGAGAAGATGAGAATCCTCATCCATAAATACCACAAAAGACTTCAAGCTGTCATTGATGTTAAATGGGGCAATACACGGTATTAAGAACTGGGGTATGTAAACTTTTGATCAGGGTCATTTGGGTAGTTTCTGTTGTCATTATGATATAAAGAGTAAACACAGTTGATTGATAATAAATGGCTTCAGCCAAACACTAACCATGAGTGAAAGAAAAGTGTTTGTGTTTATCATTCATATTCTCTGAAAAATGGCCAAGAAATCATAAATTCTGCCAGGGTATGTAAACTTTTGAGCACAACTGTAAAGTGCTGTGTGTAACTTGTCAGTGCTATATAAATACTTGCAATAAGGGATGCACTGATACCACTTTATTTATAATACTTTTTTTTATAGTAGAGATGATGTGGGATCCTCTGCTCAAAGAGGGGCTTAAACCAGAGTGCTTGTGTCTCATTACCTCCAGGAAGGTGTAAGTGCGAAACGCGTCAGTTATTTTCGTACCACCCCACATTCGTGTTTTGTGTACCCCATGATCCTGTATTTTGAATAAAAAGACGTATTTATCCATTCCGGTGTGCGGCTGTCCAGGTCTTCTTGTTCTCTTCTACTTTTTTATAGTACCCGCCGATACCTACTGCAACTGTTTTGTTTACACAGCTGTCGCCAATGGTACAAAGTTATTTACAAATGAAATAAAAACGTTTTTTTTCTTCTTTTGCACTTTTTTTCAATGTGAAACGTGTAAATATATCTTAAAAAGTGTTAAAATATTAACGAACAAAGCAAACAAACAAAAAAAAAAAAAAATGAATAGTTTATAGAAATGAAAAAAAAAAAATCAGCAGGAAAATTAATAAAATGGAGAAGGAGAATAAGGAGATAATTATGGCTGATTAAAGTAAATTAAGGGGTAATAAGGGGTTAAACAGGGGGAAATTTAATAAAACATATATAAATATATATATATATATATAGATCTATATATATATATATAGATAGATAGATAGATAGATAGATAGATAGATATCTATCTATATCTATATAGATAGATATCTATATATATAGATAGATATCTATCTATATATATATATATATATATATATATATATATATATATATATATATATATATATATATATATATTAAAACCTTGGATTGCGTGCATAATTCGTTACAGAAGCATGCTTGTAATCCAAAGCACTCTTACAGTATATCAGAACAAATTTCCCCATAAAAAATAATGGAAACGCAAATGATTCGTTCCACAACCATTTTTTCAGAGGTCCTTCTGTTTATAGTCCATGTAAAAAGATTATAGCGATGTGATTGGTTGTGTAACCATAAAATGTCCATCCACAAATGGAAGCCTCCACAAGGGGATTAGAAGCAAAAATCCAGCAGGAGCTCCAGAGTATAAAAGAGAAGAGAGGAGCCTCTAAGTGTAGCAATATGTTGCTAAATGTAGTGCCTTCATTAAATGTAACCATATTGCTACACTTAGAGGCGCCTCTCTTCTCTTTTATACTCAGTTGTGACATGACGCTACTTGTAAATCCAGACATCGCTTGTATATCAAGTCAAAATATAATTAAAAATGTTGATTGTCTTGCAAAACGCTCTCAAACCAAGTTAATTTGTAACCAAGGTTCTCCTGTATATATTTTTTTTACTTGACAGATTGCTTTAACTGACTTCATCTGCAGATTGAAGTCTATCCCTTTGATCTGTAGATGAATAAATAGAAAGATACAAAAAAAAAAGAAACATTGTTTCTTTTTATCTTTCTGTTTCAGCGGCTGAACAATTTTGTTGATAAACATTGCCCAGCTGCTTCATTTTTTGTTGACAGATCCAATTGCCAGGACTTCTGCTACACTTCAGCTGTCAACAGGGGAACCCCACTGACAGCTGAATGAGTCATCAGTTGTTAACCACTTAAATACCGGGCATTTCAGTTTTCAGCGCTGTCGCATTTTGAATGACAATTGCGCGGTCATGCAACACTGTACACAAATGAAATTTTCATCATTTTTTCCCCCACAAATAGAGCTCTCTTTTGGTGGTATTTGATCTTCTCTGCGTTTTTCTTTTTTTTTTGCGCTATAAACAAAAGAAAAGCACCAAGTTTGAAAAAAAAAAACACAATATTTTTTTCTTTTTGCTATAATAAATATCCCAATTTCTTTTTAAAAAAAACTATTTTTTCCTCAGTTTAGGCCGATATGTATTCTTCTACATATCTTTGGTAAAAAAAAAAATCGCAATAAGCGTATATTGATTGGTTTGCGCTAAAGTTATAGGGGTTGATTTACTAAAGGCAAATAGACTGTGCACTTTGCAAAGTGCAGTTGCACTCTGCAAGAGCAGTTTCTCCAGAACTTAGTAAATGGACAGAAGCCCTGTTGACTTCCATCATCCAAACATGTGCAAGCAAAAATGTTGTTTTTTTTATTTTACTTGCACGTGATTGGATATTCTTAGCAAAGGGAATCTTTACCTCATTTATTGAGCTCTGGGGCAACTGCACTTGCATCGTGCAATTGCAGTTTGCAAAGTGCACAGTCTATTTGCCTTTAGTAGTGTCTACAAAGCAGGGAATAGTTTTGTGGCATTTTTATTATTATTATTTTTTTTTTTACTAGTAATGGCGGCGATCTGCGATTTTTATCGTGACTGCGACATATCGGACACTTTTGACACCATTTTTGGGACCATTCACATTTATACAGCAATCAGTGCTATAAAAATGCATTGGATTACTGTATAAATGTCACTGGCAGGGAAGGGGTTAACACTAGGGGGCGATCAAGGGGTTAAATGTGTTTCCTAGGGGAGCGATTCTAACTGTAGGAGGAGGGGACTCACAAGGCGAGGAGACCGATCGGCGTTCCTCTTTACTGGGAACACACGATCGGTCTCCTCTCACCTCCTATCTCCTCTCTCTTTACACACACAGATCCACGTCCCGGCTCTGTTACCAGGCAATCGCGGGTGCCCGGCGGACATCGCAGCATGTGCATCGGCTCCCGAGTGACGTGGTGTGCGCACGCCCCCCCCAGACGGCCAGGAAGCCTAGGACGTCATATGACGCCCTCCCAGGATGGGAGATCCCTCCTGCGGACGTCATATGACTATGGGCGGTATTGAAGTGGTTAAGGACGCAGCGGCCCCACTCCTTAGAGGAGAAGTCCAGCCTGAGCTCATTTGGCTGGGCTTCTCCTATTGGTCACAGGAGTGCAATTCCTTTTGCACTCCTGTGACCCATTTTCAGCAGCGAGCGGTCTGAAGTCCGCTCTCTGCTGACGTCACAAATATCAGCCCAGGCACAGCGCCATCCCGACTCTGGGGGTCTGGATCCGCCAGGTGCCTGGAGTGATTGCAGTCTCAGCCTCTCAGACCTCACAAATGAGCTTCTGGAATAATGGTCAAACATTCCCATAGACACCCTCCTAAACCTTGTGGACGGCCTTCCCAGAAGAGTTGAAGCTGTTATAGCTGCAAAGGGCGGAGCCAACCCAATATTGAGCCCTACGGACTAATGCTGGCCATACACTATACGAAAAATCGGCCGAAAAATCATTCGTATAGACACTTTGTTCCTTTTTCGGCAAGTTAATGGGCACAAATCGATAATCGTTTGTGACGTTTTTGTGGAAAAAAAACGAACGGGAAGTTTGGAAAATTTCTGCCGAACGTACGATAAATTGCAAGGTTGATGTGTTTCCCGTCCGAACTGTCTGCACTAGGTATATGTAAAAAAAGGAACAAAAAATTATTTATTCATGTCCACTGAACAATTTATCGGTCATTACATGATGGCACGATCGTTTGCGGTCACGGTCGAACGTTCGTTTTTCGAAAATGTGTTCGGCCGATTTTTCGTATAGTGTATGGCCAGCATAAGACTGGGATGTCATTAAAGTTCATGTGTGTGTAAAGGCAGGAGTCCCAATACTTTAGATAATATAGTGTAATATGTGAATGTAATGGGGGTTTTCTTTATTGTTTTTATATATATATATATTTTATTGTTATTTGTTTTCTTTCACAAGAATGATGTTGTTATTTCCTGGGTTCTTCGGGGTCTGGACTCCACAAATGTTTCTGTGATTGCTTGATGTTTATAACTTTGGTATGCTTACCTATTATACTGCTTTGTTCCTGAAGTCGGGTTGTTTCTATATGTCAAAACTTTGTATGTTTTTCTATTTTTATTTTAAATAAAATGTATTATGGAAAAATAAGAGTGAAAACCAAATTGATTCTGCTATCAATAACGGGGCTGTAGGATCCTCTGGGAGATAAGAAAGCCAAAGTGTTACTCACCTCCCTCAGTACTGCTGTGTATGCTGCACCAAAGTCCAGTAGGTCCAGGTCAATCTTGTGTTCCACTCCTTTGTAAGTCACGGCTAGGTTGGTGCTGGTGGGAGAATAATCAATAAGAAGACACTGTATACAGGCAGTGAAAAGATCTGACTAGCCCTCTATTAGGCCGGGGGGGGGGGGGGGGGGTTGGTCAAAATCAGAAACTCAATAATGAAACTCACAAAGCTCTTTTCTGGGTGAGATATTCCGATATTTCGTTGTTAGTAATATTGATCTTTGCATCGGCAATTTGGATATTGTAGACAGTTTCTGGGAGCAAATTGATGAATCTGCAAGAGACATGAAATCAGAAATGAGCCAACGATAAACGAGCCCATATAGAATGCATCATACAACATACACATAACAAAACACTGTGCTGGGGAGAGGTTTATGGGGGGCTGGGGGGGGGGGGTATTTATACTAGGACTGGGGGGGCTGGTGAATTAGAATATAATGGGGCAGACAGGTCAGTCAGGGATGGAATATGGGAAGATAAGGGGGGGGGGACTATGGCAGGTGATAAAAAGTTACCATGTTACAATCAACCATTGGAAAGTATAATACATTTGTACTACCAAAAAAAAAAAGTAAAATAAAATAAACAATGCAAAATATGATTAAGAATTAAAAGCCAAAAATCGAAACGGCTGCACATCCAAATATCCAACTTTATTGAACTTTAAAAGCAAACAGATAACAGCACTATGACACCGTGAGGACAGCAAGGTAAGTCAATGTGTTTTGTGCATCAGGACTGTGATAATAAAGCGCCTAAATGTGTAACATTTTACGTTACATGTTTATGATCATCATTTATACTGGAAATAGAGAGATTAAAAGTACCATTATTTATAGACATTGAACAGACAGGAGATAGAGAGATACAAAGTAACATTGTTTATAAACATTGATCAGACAGGAGATGGAGAATACAAAGTAACATTGTTTATAAACATTGATCAGATGGGAGATGGAGAGATATAAAGTAACATTGTTTATAAACATTGATCAGACAGGAGATAGAGAGACACAAAGTAACATTGTTTATAAACATTGTTTAGTTGAGAGACAGAGAGATACAAAGTAACATTGTTTATAAACATTGCTCAGACGGGAGATAGAGAGATACAAAGTAACATTGTTTATAAACATTGTTTCAATTGAGCAGAAAATCACACAAAAAACGGAACTTGTAGTGGAGATATGAACCAAATCCATAGAGAATAATTGATTTTTTTCTCCTCCAGCGTTTTGGCGCTTCAAGCTACAAAATGCGGAGGTGAGAATGGGGCCTTAGTATAAAACTGGATTTCCGAGCTGGGAGCGCATGATTGGTTTTGACTAGTTTGCTCATAAATGTCAAAAGGGATCTGTGATCTGTGCCATGGCAAGGCTCTTCCTTCACTTCCTGTAATCCGGTGTCACGGCTGCAGCTCAGCCAGCAAAATGCAGCATTGTCACCCTTTGGGCTGGCTGCCTTCTCGAGAACTGCAGTTCAGCGTGGTGACATCACAGTGGGCTGTTCTTTCACCACTAACAAGCCCCGTAGGTAGCCTGGCTCTACCCATCCCCACATCTATCTCACTGCTCCAGGCATGGCGTTACAGAAGAAAGAGTTTTGTGGCAGGGCAGCCGGATATTTGCCAATTCCCTCTAGCGTTTTCCAGAATTGCCAAATTGTATTTCTTGTTACAAAGATGCATTTCCTTTGCTCCTCAGCTCCATCTAGTGGCCATATTGCAGTATTTTACCACTGCTCATATTAAAACATTTTTTCCCGAAGAGAAAACATCCTAAAGAACATACGTTTTTCTCCACTTTGCATCGAACAAATGTAAATTCAGATTCACTGGACCAATGGCAATGCACATTTTTCAAATAGACCACTAAGTGGATGTTTTCTACTCCTTTAGAACATAGACTCAATTGCCTTGTAGAGGTTTTGTGCAGAGAAACATTTATTTAATCTTCAATCATCAGACGATAGTAAGACGCACCTGACCCCTGCTAATCCATTTTCTGGCTTTTCATTGGGATCTGGGATCTACAGAGATAGAATTTTTTTTTTTGTTACACTGTAACTGTTCAGTACTAAAATACATTAAAACTTATATGGATTATATGGAACTAAACAGCTCTATAATGTGATAAATATTACCCCAAAATATCGGCATTGTATTGGCTGGTCAACACTAAGGTCGGGTTCACACCTATGCGAATTAGGTGAGGGTTTCCCCACATCCAATTCGCATAGCAGGAGAATGTGACCGGCTCCCTATGGAGCGCCATATATCACATATCTCCGTTGCGGCTGCGGAGCGCACTGCACAAAAACGCTGTGCGTCTTTGGCTCTGGTTCAGGGCCAAATTCAGGCATAGAATCGGCCCTGATTTGTCCCTGAAACGGGGAACAGGGACACACAGCGCTCCGGTACGCTCCGCAGCGGGTTATAGCGGGCCTAAAGCATTGAAATAAGATAAACAAAGTGGCACATAATTGTGAAGTGGAAAGAAAATGATAAATGATACAAATAAATATGTGAAGTGTGTGGGGGTACATTTGTATGGCGCCCCCCCGGAGTCAATACTTTGTAGAACCCCCTCTCTCTGCAATTACAGCTGCAAGTCTTTTTGGGGATGTCTCTACCAGCTTTGCACCTCTAGAGAGGACATTTCTGCCCATTCTTCTTTACAAAATATCTCAAGCTCTGTCAGATTGGATGGAGAGCGTCTGTGAACAGCAATCTTGCCACAGATTCTCAATGTGATTTAGGTCTGGACTGTGACTGGGCCATTCTAACACATGAATATGCTTTGATCTAAACCATTCCATTGTAGCTCTGGCTGGATGTTTCGGGTCGTTGTCCTGCTGGAAGGTGAACCTCCGCCCCAGTCTCAAGTCTTTTGTAGACTCTAACAGGTTTTCTTCTAAGATTGTCCTGTATTTGGCTCCATCCATCTTCCCATCAACTCTGACCAGCTTCCCTGTCCCTGCTGAAGAAAAGCATCCCCACCACATGATGCTGCCACCACCATGTTTCACAGTGGGGATGGTGTGTTCAGGGTGATGTGCAGTGTTAGTTTCCCCCCCACACATAGCGTTTTGTTTTTAGGACAAAAAGTTTAATTTTGGTCTCATCTGACCAGATCACCTTCTTCCACATGTTTGCTGTGTCCTCCACATGGCTTCTCACAAACTACAAACAGGACTTCTTATGACTTTCTTTCTCCAATGTCTTTCTTCTTGTCACTCTTCCATAAAGGGCAGATTTGTGGAGAACACGACTAATAGTTGTCCTGTGGACAGATTCTCCCACCTGAGCTGTGGATCTCTGCAGCTCCTCCAGAGTTACCATGGACCTCTTGGCTCTTCTCTGATGAATGCTCTCCTTGCCCGGCCGGTCAGTTTAGGTGGACGGCCATGTCTTGGTAGGTTTGCAGTTGTGCCATACTCTTTCCATTTTCCGATGATGGATTGAACAGAGCTCCGTGAGATGTTCAAAGCTTGGGAGATTTTTTTATAACCTAACCCTGCTTTATACTTCTCCACAACTTCATTCCTGACCTGTCTGGTGTGTTCCTTGGCCTTCATGATGCTGTTTGTTCACCAAGTTTATCTAACAAACCTCTGAGGGCTTCACAGAGCAGTTGTATTTATATTGAGATTACATTACACACAGGTGGACTCTATTTACTAAATTAGGTGACTTCTGAAGGCAATTGGTTCCACTGGATTTTAGTTTGGGGTATCGGAGTAAAGGGGGCTGAATACAAATGTCCCCCCACACAATTTTTCACATTTATTTGTATCATTTATCATTTTCCTTCCACTTCACAATTATGTGCCACTTTGTGTTGGTCTATCACATAAAATCCCAATAAAATAAATTTGAGTTTTTGGATGTAACATGAGAAAATGTGGAAAATTTCAAGGGGTATGAATACTTTTTCAAGGTGCTGTATATTTTGTAGCAGTGGGACCCCGTGCTACTCAGAAGATTGCTGATTTAACACCAGATTTTTGGAGAAGCAGGCACGCTGATTGCACGGCTGTGTGCTGGGCTATTAGTTGTGACCTGACTATGGGTCAGGGCAGGGCCGGCCCTACCATAGGACCCCGATGGTACCATCGTCCCAGGCGGCACTTTCGGGGGGGAGGCAAATTGCCACCCACCAGCCAGCCTAATCTGCCTGCTTCTCTGTGGATCCCACTGTGAGGAGCCTGGCGCCGAGGTTAAAGGAGCGTGCGGGCAGAACAGGGGGAACAGTCAGCGGGCGGAACAGTTGGCAGGTGAGCTGGCTTGCTGGCCAATCAGCGGGTCGGTGTCTTGTCGAATAATGCCCGCCTGGTACTGTGCATGCACAGCGCTTGCGCAGTAGCGAGCCACCAAAAGCCTCCGAACGTCCGAATTAACGATCAGCTGTAGACGGCGCCTGCACACTATAGCTGACATAGTGCCACATGCTCCCGATGCTCGTGCAAGTCTGCAAGGGGCGGATGGCAACACAATAGGGCATATTTAGTAATGATGGGCAGTGCTGTTAAGATGGGGGCGATTGTCACGACACTCAAACACATCTCCTAAACAAATATATCTCTGCCATTCTTCCTAAACGTGTTGCCCTTAACTCGTGTAGGTAGAATAGCAGAGATATATTTGCTTAGGAAATGTGTTTCAGCTTTGTGACATATTCCGCCCCCATCTTAGCAGCACTGCCCATCATTACATAATACGCCCCCTTCTGTTGCCATCCGCCCCTCACACACTCCCCTCACACACTCCCATCATGAACAAATCCACTCCTTGCAGACTTGCACAAGCATCGGGAGCTTAGTCCAATGTTCATCGGCTTTGCGTACTGTGCAAGCGCAGTTCAGGGCAGGCATTATTCAACAGGGGGCCTTTATCGTCAGAACACCGGTGGGCGGGGGAGCAGAGAGATGACATCATCTCTCCCCGCCCGCCCTGCATCACTGCAGTTCCGCCCTCACCGTGTAGCCGCGGGCAGCAGAGAGATTGCATATCTCTCTGCTGCCTGCCTTTACTCTGGGACACAGCAAGTGGCAATCAGCTACGTGTGGCAGGTGACGTTGGGGCAAGTGACAATCTGCACTGTGTGGCAAGTGGCGTCGTGGCAAGTGACAATCCGCTACGTGTGGCAGGTGGCGTCGTGACAAGTGACAATCCGCAATGTGTGGCAGGTGACGTTGTGGCAAGTGACAATTCGCTACGTGTGGCAGGTGACGTTGTGGCAAGTGACAATCTGCAATATGTGGCAGGTGGCGTCATTGCAAGTGACAATCCGCAACATGTGGCAAGTGACAATCCACAACATGTGGCAAGTGACAATCCACAACATGTGGCAAGTGACAATCCACAACATGTGGCAAGTGACAATCCACAACATGTGGCAAGTGACAATCTGCAATGTGTGGCAAGTGACGTCGTGGCAAATGGCAAGTGAAAATCCGCAACATGTGGCAAGTGACAATCTGCATCTGGTGACAGGTGACCTTGGCAAATGACACGCTCAGGGCTCCCACTGATTCTGCATTATGGTGAGTTAATGCTATTTCATTTTATATAACAATGTAATAATCAGGTAAAGCACTGCGTCACTTTAACTGATATTTTCGCGGTCATGTGACGTTGCACCTAAACAAAATGTATGTCTTTTTTTTCCCCACAAATAGAGCTTTCTTTTGGTGGTATTTGATCACCTCAGCGGTTTTTATTTTTTGTGCTATAAGACAAAAATAGCGACAATTTTGAAAAAAAAAAAATATATATATTTTTTTTTTTACTTTTTGCTATAATAAACTTCCAAAAAAATAAAAATAAAAATTTCTTCATCAGTTTAGGCCAATATGTATTCTTCTACATATGTTTGGTAAAAAAAAAACGCAATAAGTGTATATTGATTAGTTTGCTCAAAAGTTATAGCGTCTACAAAATAGGGGATAGATTTATGGCATTTTTATTATTATTATTATTATTATTTTTTTACTAGTAATGGCGGTGATCTGCGATTTTTAGCAAGACTGCAACATTGCGGTGGACAGATCGGACACTTTTGACACATTTTTGGGACCAGTGACATTTATATAGCGATATTTGCTATAAAAATGCACTGATTTATGTGTAAATGTCACTGTCAGGGAAGGGGTTAAATGTGTTCCCTGGGAGGTGTTTCTAATTGAGGGGATGGGACTGACTGGAAGAGGAGAGAGATCTCTGTTCCTAATCACTAGGAACAGCAGATCTCTCTCTCTCCCAATCACTATGAACAGCAGATCTCTCTCTCCTCCCCTGTCAGAATAGGGATCTGTCTGTTTACATTGACAGATCCCCGTTCTGGCTCTCTGTGGAGTGATTGCGGGTGGCCGGCTGACTTCGTGGCTACGCACAGGTCCTTTTATACTCCTATATACATGTATAGAGCCATGACAGGTCCTTTTTATACTTCTACATACATGTATAGTGCCATGACAGGTCCTCTTTATATTCCTATGCATGTATAGAGCCTAGACAGGTTCTCTTTATACCCCTATATACATGTATAGAGCCATGACAGGTCCTCTTTATATTCCTTTGCATGTATAGAGCCTAGACAGGTTCTCTTTATACCCCTATATACATGTATAGAGCCATGACAGTTCCTCTTTATACATGTATAGTGCCATGACAGGTCCTCTTTATTCTCCTATATACATGTATAGTGCCATGACAGGTCCTCTTTATTCTCCTATATACATGTATAGTGCCAAGACAGGTCCTCTTTATTCTTCTATATACATGTATAGTGCCAAGACAGGTCCTTTTTATACTCCTATACATGTATACAACCATGACAGGTCCTCTGTATATTCCTACATACATGTATTGAGCCATGACACATCCTTTTATACTCCTATACACATGTATAGAGCCCTAACAGGTCTTTTTATACTCCTATATACATGTATAGAAGAAAAGAGGGGGAAATTTGGGACTTTGATGTGAGGCACATGTGTAATGTGCCTCCATCCCTGGTTCAGAAAAAAGAGATTGGGAGTTTTGGGACTTTAAAATGAGGTCCATGGACAGTGTGGAGGTGGATTTAATACAATATATATTTATTTGTCATAAAAATGTATCAAACATATCACAGACATAAACCACATAAGAGAAAAGAGCATTATAATAAATGTCATTCCAAAATACATACAATGATATATTATATGTACCTACTTATCAGTTACGACCACTATGTGGCATCCTGTTGACATATTTGATGTACTCTCGATGCCCCATTGTATGCGCACATACATATGTGTGTATCAGGGGCGGACTGACCATTGAGCGACTCGGGCACTGCCCGAGGGCCCTGGGCCACTAGGGGGCCCCATCAGGGTTGCCAGCCTCAGTAAAACCAGGGACAGTATGTATAAATCTGTGTTTTTTTTACATCTGTCTGTGTATACTGTGTGTACATGTATGTGTATACTGTGTGATTGTATACTGTGTGTGTGTATACTGTGTGGCCCCATAATCTCTGATTGCCTGGGGGCCCCATAATCTCCTATTGCCTGGGGGCCCCATGAGTTATCAGTCCGCCCCTGGTGTGTATTAAACAATTTTGGAATGACATTTATTATAATGCTCTTTTCTCTTATGTGGTTTATGTTTGTGATATGTTTGATACATTTTTATGACAAATAAATATATATTGTATTAAATCCACCTCCACGCTATCCATGGACCTCATTTTAAAGTCCCAAAACTCCCAATCTCTTTTTTTATATATACATGTATAGAGCCATGACAGGTCCTCTTTATACTTCTATATACATGTATAATGCCATGGCCGGTCCTCTTTATACTCCTATACATGAATAGAGCCATAACAGGTCCTTTTTATATTCCTACATACATGTATTGAGCCATGACACATCATTTTACACTCCTACATACATGTATTGAACCATGACACGTCATTTTACACTCCTACATACATGTATTGAGCCATGACACGTCATTTTACACTCCTACATACATGTATTGAACCATGACACGTCATTTTACACTCCTACATACATGTATTGAGCCATGACACGTCATTTTACACTCCTACATACATGTATTGAACCATGACACGTCATTTTACACTCCTACATACATGTATTGAGCCATGACACGTCATTTTACACTTCTATACACATGTATAGTGTGATGACAGGTCCTCTTTATACTCCTATACATGTAAACAACCATGACAGGTCCTCTTTATACTCCTTACACGTATAGTGCCATAACAGGTCCTCTTTATATGTATAGAGCCATACCAGACCCACTTTAGTTATCATGAAATAAAATAATGAATGTGGGGGCATTTTGGTGGGCGTGGTTTTTTTTTTTTTTTTGGGGGGGGGGGGGCAGCATTTAATTCTTGGTACCAGGCAGCACAATGTCTTGGGCTGGCACTGGGTCAGGGCTACACCCAACAGTCCCCCTTTACATCAGGTGTCTCCAATAGAGTCCCCCTTTACATCTGTGCAGGGGAGTCAGGTGGACCCCCATCCTCTCCAGGAGTTAGAGAGGCTGCACGGGGGCAGCCAGAGCGTGGATGTCTGCAAGGAGGCAGATTTAATCTTTAACAAGGCAGCAAGGAGCTGATCGGGAGTAAGCTAGGAGAGAGCTTGACTCTAAAGAAGTCTTTTGGTCTGAGGAGCAGGCCTGAACCAGCTGTGTGGCTAGAGAGTAAACCAGGAGTAGGGATGAGCTGAACACCCCCCTGTTCGGTTCACACCAGAACATGCGAACAGGAAAAAAGTTTGTTCGAACACTCGAACACCGTTTAAGTCTATGGGACACGAACATGAATAATCCAAAGTGCTAATTTTAAAGGCTTATATGCAAGTTATTGTCATAAAACGTGTTTGGGGACTTGGGTCCTGCCCCAGGGGACATGGATCAATGCAAAAAAAAGTTTTAAAAACGGCCGTTTTTTCAGGAGCAGTGATTTTAATAATGCTTAAAGTCAAACAATAAAAGTGTAATATCCCTTTAAATTTCGTAGATGGGGGGTGTCTATAGTATGCCTGTAAAGGGGCGCATGTTTCCCGTGTTTAGAACAGTCTGACAGCAAAATGACATTTCAAAGGAAAAAAGTCATTTAAAACTACTCGCGGCTATTGCATTGCCGGTCCGACAATACACATAGAAGTTCATTGATAAAAACGGCATGGGAACCCCGAACCAAAATTAAAAAAAAAAATGACATGGGGGTCCCCCTAAATTCCATACCAGGCCCTTCAGGTCTGGTATGGATATTAAGGGGAACCCCCAGCCAAAATTTAAAAAAAAAATGATGTGGGGTTCCCCCCAAATTCCATTCCAGGAAAAGAGGGGGGGACAAGAGAGCGCCCCACTCCTGAACTGTACCAGGCCACATGCCCTCAACATTGGGAGGGTGCTTTGGGGTAGCCCCCCAAAACACCTTGTCCCCATGTTGATGAGGACAAGGGCCTCATCCCCACAACCCTGGCCGGTGGTTGTGGGGGTCTGTGGGCGGGGGGCTTATAGGAATCTGGAAGCCCCCTTTAACAAGGGGACCCCAGATCCCAGCCCCCCTGTGTGAAATGTTAAGGGGGTACAAAAGTACCCCTACCATTTCACTAAAAAACTGTCAAAAATGTTAAAAATGACAAGAGACAGTTTTTGACAATTCCTTTATTTAAATGCTTCTTCTTTCTTCTATCTTCCTTCATCTTCTTCTTCTGGTTCTTCTGGCTCTTCCTCCGGCGTTCTCGTCCAGCATCTCCTCCGCGGCGTCTTATATCTTCTCCTCGGGCCGCTCCGCACCCATGGCATGGGGGGAGGCTCCCGCTCTTCTCTTCATCTTCTTCTCTTCTTCATCTTCTTCTTCATCTTCTTCTCTTCTTCTCTTCTTCATTTTCTTCTCCGGGGCGCTCCGCACCCATGCTGGCATGGAGGAGGCTCCCACTGTGTGATGCGTCTCCTCTTCTGACGGTTCTTAAATAACGGGGGTGACCCCGCCCCCCCTGACGCACGGGACATGACGGGACTTCCCTGTGGCATTCCCTGTGACGTCACAGGGAAGTCCCGTCAAGTCACGGTGCGTCAGAGGGGGCGGGGTCACCGGATGGCCCCGCCCCCCGTTATTTTGGAACCGTCAGAAGAGCAGACGCGTCACACAGCGGGAGCCTCCTCCATGCCAGCATGGATGCGGAGCCGCCCGGAGAAGAAAATGAAGAAGAGAAGAAGAGAAGAAGATGAAGAAAAAGATGAAGAGAAGAAGATGAAGAGAAGAGCGGGAGCCTCCCCTCATGCCATGGGTGCGGAGCGGCCCGAGGAGAAGAAGATAGAAGACGCCGCGGAGGAGATGCTGGACGAGAACGCCGGAGGAAGAACCAGAACAACCAGAAGAAGAAGATGAAGGAAGATAGAAGAAAGAAGAAGCATTTAAATAAAGGAATTGTCAAAAACTGTCTCTTGTCATTTTTAACATTTTTGACAGTTTTTTAGTGAAATGGTAGGGGTACTTTTGTACCCCCTTACCATTTCACACAGGGAGGGCCGGGATCTGGGGGTCCCCTTGGTAAAGGGAGCTTCCAGATTCCGATAAGCCCTCGCCCGCAGACCCCCACAACCACCGGCCAGGGTTGTGGGGATGAGGCCCTTGTCCTCATCAACATGGGGACAAGGTGTTTTGGGGGGCTACCCCAAAGCACCCTCCCAATGTTGAGGGCATGAGGGCATGTGGCTGGGTATGGTTCAGGAGGGGGGCGCTCTCTCGTCCCCCCCTCTTTTCCTGCGGCCTGCCAGGTTGCGTGCTCGGATAAGGGTCTGGTATGGATTTTTGGGGGGACCCCACGCCGTTTTTTTAAAAAAAATTGGCGCGGGGTTCCCCTTAAAATCCATACCAGACCTGAAGGGCCTGGTATGGAATTTAGGGGGACCCCCACGTCATTTTTGTTTTTTAAATTTTGGTTCGGGGTTCCCCTGTGGGGAATTCCCATGCCGTTTTTATCAATGAACTTTTATGTGTATTGTCGGACCGGCAATGCAATAGCCGCAAGTAGTTTTAAATGACTTTTTTCCTTTGAAATGTCATTTTGCTGTCAGACTGTTCTAAACACGGGAAACATGCACCCCTTTACAGGCATACTATAGACATCCCCCAGCTACGAAATTTAAAGGGATATTACACTTTTATTGTTTGACTTTAAGCATTATTAAAATCACTGCTCCCGAAAAAACGGCCGTTTGTAAAACTTTTTTTTTGCATTGATCCATGTCCCCTGGGGCAGGACCCAGGTCCCCAAACACTTTTTATGACAATAACTTGCATATAAGCCTTTAAAATTAGCACTTTTGATTTCTCCCATAGACTTTTAAAGGGTGTTCCGCGGCATTCAAATTTGCCGCGAACACCCCAAATTGTTCGCTGTTCGGCGAACTTGTGAACAGCCAATGTTCGAGTCGAACTCATGTTGGACTCGAAGCTCATCCCTAACCAGGAGGCTGTAGAATTCTGATTGTGCAAGTTACAGTAATGGTGGAACCCCCTGCTTGGGCTACTGATGTCTTTTGTGAACTTTTCCGTTCTTTTAAATAAAAGTGGGTTATTATGCCCTTAAAAATACAGTTTTGGACTGGCGCACTCATTGAAAACGCACCTACCGCTTGAGTCTGATCACCCCAATCTTACAATATATATATCATAAATAACACAAGTCAAACATATCCCCCCTCTTCCTTCACAAACCCCTCATATATCACTTGTAGAATATTTCTGTTCAACTTACCTTTCTACAATACAGAGTACCATCCGTGTTTGCATCCACCAATAAGGAGTACGCGGTTTCCTCACGAATGTCTGAGCAGGAAATGCTTTGTCCCCCAATTTCTACATTCACATTTGTAGTGCCGGTGAAATTAACCTTCATGTAATTTGGGTCCTGTAGCAGCAAAACACACAGATATCATTAGCTTTGTTCACCAGAGGAGCTCACACTCTAATGTCCCCCCACAGTCACACACTATTATTATACATTTATATAGCTCTGACATATACGGCAGTGCTGTACAGAGATCACTGAGCCAGTCACATCAGTCCCTGCACCAGAGGAGCTTCTCCACCAGGTGGTGCTGTTCTGCAAGGTGCTGTTGGCT
The DNA here is from genome assembly GCA_037952835.1 of Lithobates septentrionalis. Lineage (NCBI taxonomy): Eukaryota > Metazoa > Chordata > Amphibia > Anura > Ranidae > Lithobates > Lithobates septentrionalis. The sequence continues at coordinate 50,368 of JBBDGP010003317.1, read as the reverse complement.
CACTCCGTTGTGATCTCAGCTGAGAGAAGCAGCAAGCCTGGGGCCTCTCATGCAGGCTTTTCCCAAGCAAGCATGGACCATGTTGGGTAAGACAAAGGTGGAGGCTCTCCAGAGGCACTGAGGCCTACTCCATGTGCTCAAGCTGCAATGGATCCTGGGCCTGTCCCTATGCAAGAGGAATCCTTACCAGTCCTCCAGGATAGAGTGGTGAACAGACTTCGCTGCATTGCTAAAGAGGAACAGAAACTTGCTGTCATGAAAGAGGATCTCAGGAAAAATAAATCCCTGCACAGTAAGTCTGGAAACAGTAAGAAGGAAGTCTCCAAGCTGAAGTCTCTGGAAGAGGCACTGAAAAAGCAGGAGAAGTTGGTCGCGTCTCTGAAGGAGAGCAGCGGTGTGTTCAGAGAAAAGTGGGAGAATGAGGAGAGATTCCAACAGATGAAGGAAAGTGCCTGTGCCAGTACCAGCCAGAGGGTGGATACTAGAGCAACTGCAACAGTATGGATGGGGGGGTAAGGAAGTGGCTTCACATTGTGGCCCCAGTACTAACCCTGTCTCAGGATCTGTCATGTCTGAGTCAGTATCTGCCCCCTCCCTCCCCAGCAGCCTGGGTCATCTCAGGAGGAGGTTGAGGAAAATGGCAGATTGCTGCAGGCCATTACAGAAATGGAATCTCCCTTGAGCGGCACGACTCATCAGATGAGGATCATGATAATGGAGTGCTTGCTGAAAATCTCAATGTGTAGGGGACTTTCCCGAGATTGCATCTGCCAACAGATCCTTGCAATCAGCAGTTAATGCAGGAGCAGCTGGCTGTGAGGAGTCCCACATGACCACTAACAGTGCTGAGCAGGAATGTCGCATGAAAATTGAAAATGCAGAGCAGGAAGGCCGTATGAACGCTGAAACGGCTGGTGTTTTTTCTAAACATAAGACTTTACTTGATGACGGGACTGCTGGTATCTGTGGTACTTCTGGGACTATGGTAAGCGGGACTGTTGTGCTGAAGGGGAGGAGGGAGGATCAAGTGGTGGGTAATTTACCAAAACCAGATTTCAGAGGTTCCTACAGACAGTTATTATTTCTATGCAGCCAGTTAATGTTTCATCTGTCCTAGTTAGGAATTATGCTAAGGCTGTATTGGAACAAAGTCATGCTGCTGGTGGTGGAAGGGAGCCAGTTGTTCGACTTTCACCTAACGCACCTGCCATTAAACGCAGGAATGTGGTACAGCTCAGGTGGGAAGGAGGAGGTATTCCACCTATCAGGAGGGAGGTTGTGGATAAGATCCTAGCCATGGGATTTAAGGCGGAGGATATTTATGCTCTTATCAGTCTGGCTGGTTCCTTTGAATATGATTTGTCATTTGTGTGTCCAGAATCATTGGATCTGTTTTGGGAACGGTTTTAGCATGTATATAGTGGCCAGCCGGACTGGAAGGGTCTTGTTCCCAAAGTTGTCTCACGACAGCCCTTGAATAAGAATGTGACTATCCTGACTAGGAATGGGTCTATACCCCCCCCCCCCCCCCCGAGGATTTATGGGTCTGGTTGAGGAGGTTTGGTGAAACGTTGTGTCCCCTAAAAAAAGATTGTGGATGATAGAGGAATCTGGACGGTTGGGTGGTCAGTGTCAATGAGGTTGAGTGTGTGTGGGAATGTGGTCCAGCATTTGCCCTCCTCTGCCTTTATTGGTAGAGATAGGATTACCGTCTTCTACCCTGGTCAACCTAAGCTGTGCCATAAATGTAGAGCCAAGGGACATTTCTCCTCTAAATGTCCAGAACAGAAGTGCTCTTTTGCCGCGTACACACGACCGGACTTTACGGCATACTTGGTCCTGCGGACCGGAGTCCGTCGGACAATTCGATCGTGTGTGGGCTCCAGCGGACTTTTTTTTCCTAAAAGTTCGACGGACCTAGAAATGAAACATGTTTCAAATCTTTCCGACGGACTCAAGTCCGGTCGAAAAGTCCGCTCGTCTGTATGCTAGTCCGACGGACAAAACAGAGGCTAGGGCAGCTATTGGCTACTGGCTATGAACTTCCTTGTTTTAGTCCGGTCGTACGTCATCACGTAAAAATCCTTCGGACTTTGGTTGATCGTGTGTAGGCAAGTCCGTTCATTTGGAAAGTCCGACAGAAAGTCCGTCAAAGTCCACCCGTGTGTACTCAGCATTAGTGTTAGGAACTGGGGCATCTGGCAAGGGACTGTAAGATCATTAAATGTAACCTATGTGATAAGGTTGGTCACCCTTATAGCCGGTGCCCTGAGGCTTTGCACAATAAGCCAGAGTTGGTGGGGGAATTCTTCCGTCTGGATAGAGAAGAGTCTGGGTTGGCGGAGGTTATACCAGGGGATCCTAGTGTCTCTGTCCCATCAGAATCTGTGTCTGTGAGGCCCTCTGTGGTGTCAGTGTCCCCCCAGTCTGTGGTCTCCCAGTCAGTATCAGAAAGTGTGGTTGTCAAGTCAGTGTCTGCACCTATTGTTTCTCCTAGTGTAGTGAAGGCAGTGGAGGGTGCTGGACCAGAATGTATGGTGGTGCCAACCCCTCCTCCTCGGCGTGGCAGAAGGGCGGCTGGAGCTCGGCAGACACCGAGGGGTGGAGTGAGGGATGGATTGGATGATGGTGGAGGGGGGGGAGGTGGGAAGGGAATGAGGGTGGCTGGTGCAGAATGCAAGGTGAATGATGTGGAAGTCGTGGTGAATGATGTGGGGGGAGGGGTTAATGGGGGGGTTTTGGAATTGCATCCTAATGGCGATTAAATCTCAAAAGGTTTCTTAGCCTGGATTGTGTTTGAGTTGAGGTTCGGGGTTTGTAGTCTCTTTTTTGTTGTCATTAAAATATGTTTCTTAATATGTTATCTTGTCAGGAAACGATTTTCTTTACTTGCTGTTGTAAGCACGCTTGTTTTTGTTTAGTTGTTATTTATTTTTGTGTAAATATGTTTTTATTAATAAGCTATATGTTTGTATGATGTTTTAATAAAAAAAAAAAAAAAAATGTAAAGTCCCCTCCCCCACAATTACACACTATTATTATTATACATTTATATAGCTCTGACTTACACCGCAGTGCTGTACAGAGAACACTGAGCCAGTCACATCAGTCTCAATACTGATTTCTCTTCCCAGTGACACTAGTAGAAAAGATGAGGGGGGTCCCTGGGACAATTAAACCCTCTGCCACACGACTACACTCCATCCAGAATGAAAAGAGTACAGTCTGGAGTTCCCCTTTAATTTCACTGTTCTGGACGTTCATTCCCCTCCCCTGTGTCATGTGACTGCTCAGGTGGCGTGTCTCTTACCTGGAAATCTCCGACGATCAGTGATGGCTGTGTGAACAGAGAATTGTTTGGAACCCGAACGGTGACCGCTTGGTCTGCAAAGTTCAGAACCTGCACAGTGGCCTCTCCCGCCTTTGGAACGAGCGGATTCGTCTCCTGGAATGCCGGAATAGAAAGAAATGGAAATAGTTTATTTATGTAAAGTGGTTGTAAACTCTCCATGCACCCAGTGAAGTGACTGGCCTCAGGTCATACACAGAAACAAATCCTGCATAAGTTGTACCTGTTTATCAGTTCTCTTCTCTTCTTCACAGCCAAAGTGCAGAATTTATTTATTTTATTTTTTTTCCTTTATTTTGGTAAAAAAAAAAAAAAAAAGCGCAGAATTTATACAGCTTGTCTGAGCTGTCAGAGGTCATCCAGCTCCCAGGGCGAAGATGGTGAATTGTCCCCCCCCCCAACCTGTCAGGTGAAGTCCCCAGTAGAGTCCTCCTTTACATCAGGTGCCCCCAATAATATTCTCCTTATATCAGGTGTCCCCAATAGAGTCCTTCTTTACATCAAGTGTCCCCAATAGAGTTCTCCTTTAAGTCAAGCGTCCCCAATAAAGTCCCCCATTACATCAGGTGTCCTCAATAGAGTCCCCCGTTACATCAGGTGTTCCCAAAAGTATATCCCTTTACATCAGGTGTCCCCAATAAAGTCCCCATTTACATCAGATGTTCCCAATAGAGTCATCCTTTACATCAGGTGTCCCCAAAAGAGTTCCCCTTTACATCAGGTGTCCCCAATAGAGTCCCCCTTTACACCAGGTGTTCCCAATAGTATCCCGTTTCCATCAAGTGTCCCCAAAGGAGTCCCCCTTTACACCAGATGTCCCCAATAGAGTCATCCTTTACATCAGGTGTTTCCAATAGTATCCCGTTTCCATCAGGTATCCCCAACAGAGTCCCCCTTTACATCAGGTGTCCCCCATAGAGTCCCCCTTTACATCAGGTGTCCCCAATAGAGTCCCCCTTTACATCAGGTGTTCCCAATAGAGTCCCCCTTTACATCAGGTGTTCCCAATAGAGTCCCTCTTTACATCGGGTGTCCCCAATACAGTCACCCTTTACATCAGGTGTTCCCAATAGAGTCCCTCTTTACATCGGGTGTCCCCAATACAGTCACCCTTTACATCAGGCTTTCGTAATAGAGTCCCCCGTTACAACAAGTGTCCCTAATAGAGTACACCTTTACTCTAGGTGTCCCCAATAGAGCCCCCTTTACATCAGGTGTCCCCAATAGAGTCCCCCTTTACAGCAGGTGTTCCGAATAGAGTCCCCCTTTTCAGCAGGTGTTCCGAATAGAGTCCTCCTTTACATCAGATGTCCCCAATAGAGTCCCCCTTTACATCAGGTGTCCACAATAGAGGGAGAGAGGAAGAAGTACACGGTCCACCCTCCTACCGCAGCAGCGCCACGCTGAGACTGAGGACAGTTCTCTTTCTCAGCTCCGGGTCTTCTGCACCCCATGCAGGCTTGATGGAGGAGAAAGCCAAATCCTCCCTCCAGCAGCAGCTATTGGCCGCTGCTACTTCTGACAGGAGTGACACTGCAGCCACTTGTGTCAGTGAGGAGTGGGATGACCAACCCAGCGCCCAGGACAGGTCCCCGCTCGACCCCCCCGGTTACATTGTTCCTAGGTATTCTATGGCCACAGAACACCCCCTTCCCCCATGTTATTAAGAAGAGAGTGTTTTGTTATATTCATAAATTGCACAATAAGTGCAAAAAAAATTCAGATCTGTCCTGTGTAATCTCAAGGAGCCTAATTAGCCCTCCCAGTTCTTATCTTGGACCACAAAACCATGACCCAGCATGCAGTGTAGATGAGGAGGAGGAATTTATTAGTTTATCAAAAGACAACTGGGCAGGGCTGACACCATTTTTTGTGATTTCAAAAATCCACGCCAGAAAAAGATCAAGTGATCCATTGAACCTTTTTAAAAAAAAAATTTATTTTGTTGTCCTGAGCAAGTTTTAATGCGCTTTCTGTTGATGGGCTCACTACCGCTGCTGGAAGTCTGCTCCACATATCCACTACTCTTTCAGCAATATACTAGAGTTAGTATTGAACTATCCTCCTATTGCAGGTAAGGATCCACCTAAACCTGGTCTTAAAAAGGCCCCCACCCTTTAAACCGAACTTATAGAAGTATTAGAAGTCTACATTGTATTACTTTTAGTAACAGGAAGCAGATGAGTCACATGAGACTTAAACTCACATTTATTTTGATCTCCACAACAGTGGCAACAGCGAACGCCAGAGCTGCCAGCAGCATGCCGATGGCCATCTTTGCGATGGGGCTGCAGAGAGGAGGAATAATTACAGGTGAATGGGTGGTCCACAGATACACCGAGCAATCACTGCAATGGCCGGACTTTGTTACTCACTGGAAGTTGATCTTGCAAAGCTTGACAAGAGGGTAGATCCCCAGATCAAATACCGGGACCAGAATGAGGTTCAGAACTGAGTTCAGGACCTGGAGAGATAAGACATCTAAGATCTAAATCTCATAAAATAACTCATTAAATTCCTGCAATAATGTATATCATGGGCACCATACTGACTCCATGTAGATTGTTTTGCCTTAGGGAATCAGAAAGGAATTTTATTTCCCATGGACCATGACCTTCCTTGTGATAAACCTTGAACCATGGACCATGCCACAGAAGTCTTCAACTCTGACGAAACACGTTGGAAGGAGCTACGTACGGTGATGTCATCACGCAACCCCAAGTATCCCAGCGAGTGCGATTCGCCCATTTATAACCTGCACTGTTGAGTCTTTACATATGTAAGTGCAATTACTTTGCTTTAATACATTATATTATCAGGGGTTTTATACTGTGTGGAGCACATGGTCTCCTTTCTTTTCCCAACATGGTGTTTATAGGATGGCGAATTGAGGAATAAGTGATATATGGTGTTCCTGTTGGCGGTTAGAAGCCTGTGCTCTTTCTATTATTGGTTGCAGGTATAGTACATCATGCAATATATGACTTCTCTATAATTTGGGAGTCACATACATATACATATATATATATGGTAAGCCTTTTCCTGTGCTCTAAAGGTGGTGGAGATTCACTTGGAGTGGGATTCATAGTGTTCAAATTCTGGACATTTATTTGCACAATCTGGCTTTTCATCAGCAAGTTATGGCCCCAAGAGGAGATTCTAATTATTCTTAATAATTTTAATAATATTAATTATTATTAGTATAGTTAGAGTGAGCTGACCTTGTAGGAACTAATAATGTGAGGTCAGAATGGGCCCCTTACACAGAACAAGGTGCCACACGCAGAGGGATGTACTATATCTGATATTAATCCTTAACGTGCCATTTCCTCTGTTAATGCCATCACTGGCTGTGGTTTAAACTATCCTCTGCAAAAGAGCAGCCTGATTCAGAGTATTTCCAAGGCTCTGTCCTTGGGCCCCTTCTATTCTCTCAATACAACTCTTCCTTGGGCTATTTGATAACCCCCCATGGCTCCCAATACCACCTCTACACCAGCATCCCATGGATCCCAATACCACCTCTACACCGACATCCCATGGCATCTAATACAACCTCTACACTGACATCCTATGGCATCCAATACGACCTCTACACGGCCATCGCATGGCTTCTAATACAACCTCTACACCGACATCCCATGGCATCTAATACAACCTCTACGTGGCCATTCCATGGCTTCTAATACAACCTCTACACCGACATCCCATGCCTTCTAATAGAACCTCTACACCGACATCCCATTGCATCTAATACGACCTCTACACTGACATCCCATGGCTTCCAATACAACCTCTACACCGACATCCCATCGCATCCAATACAACCTCTACACCAGCATTTTATGGCTTCCAATACCACCTCTATGCCGACACCAAATGGCTTCCACTACCACCTCTACACCAACATCCCATTGCTTCCAATACTACCTCTACATTGATATCCCATGGCTTCCAATGCCACTTCTACACTGACATCCCATTGCTTCCAATACTACCTCTACATTGATATCCCATGGCTTCCAATGCCACTTCTACACTGACATCCCATGGCTTCCAATACAACTTCTACATGGACATCCCATGGCTTCCAATACAACCTATACACGGACATCCCATTGCTTCCAATACCACCTCTATGCCGACACCCAATGGCTTCCAATACCACCTCTACACCAACATCCCATGACTTCCAATACCACCTCTACATTGATATCCCATGGCTTCCAATACCACCTCTACACCAACATCCCATGACTTCCAATACCACCTCTACACTGACATCCCATAGCTTCCAATACCACCTCTACACTGACATCCCATAGCTTCCAATTAGGGCTGAAACAACTAATCGATTAATCGACAACTAATCAATTATGAAATTAATCGATTACTATTTTCATAATCGATTAATCGGCCAGTAACATAATGGGGTTAAAAAAGCTAAAATTAGCCCTATATACTACAAAAAGAGCAAATAATCTCTACTGTAAATATTACTTTCACTTTTGCACAGTAAAAAAACAAATTTTTTATTTTTTTTTTAACTCCATTATGTTACTAAATGTCTTAGGCCTGGTTCCCACCCATGTGTTTTTTGGTGCTTTTTGCAGAAAGGCACTACAGTTCATTTAACGTTCACATCTATGCTTTTTTCAGCTGCTGTGTATTTGGAAAGGGGCAAGGACCTTTTTCAATGCAAAACGTTGCTTTTTTGGTTCAATATACTTCAATGGAGAAGCTGCAGAAAAGCATGTAATATTACAGTTCTGTTTGAAAATCTGTAAAACAGTCTAGAATTTTTTTTTTCTTTAAATAAAAAAATTTGATCTGAGTCCAGATTCAACCTCTAATAGTATATAGAGTATAACTCTTCTGTCTGTTATTCTCAGAGAGGATTAAAGATTTTACTCCCTAACCATATAGTTGGCTATTTATATTTACCCCTGCGTATTAAGATTTTTAGGAATAAATTGCCTTTTTTTAAACTTTACATAGTAACTAAATTATACACCACACTTTCTTTAAGGTTATTAACCGATTAATCGATTAATCGAAACAATAATCGGCCAACTAATCGATTATGAAAGTAATCGTTAGTTGCAGCCCTACTTCCAATACCACCTTTTGCACCAATATCCTATGGCCTCCAATACCACCTCTACACCAACGGCACCGAGATCTGCCTCTCTACACCCCAGCTCACCCCCTCAATCTCCTCACGTATCACAAAGTAACTGAGCAACATATCAGTATGGATGTCACACCATATTTACATAGTTACATAGTTGGTAAAGTTTAATAAAGACACCAGTCTATCCAGTTCAACCTGTGCTGTGTGTGTTAGTGAGTTTATGTCAATAATAAATCCCATATCCCTTTATGTTGCTATTGTTAAGATACCCATCTAATTGTCTTTTAAAACTATCGACACTCCCTGCTGATACCACTGCTTGTGGAAGGGAGTTACACATCCTTACCGCTCTCACAGTAGTGAACCCTCTACATAGTTTAAGGTTAAACTACTTCCTCAAACTCAATCACTGGCTAAATCTTGCCACCTTAACTTCTGTAACATTTCCATAATTTGCTCCTTTTTAACTAACGGCACCACTAAACAACTTATTACCTCCCACCTTGACTACTGCAACTCTCTTCTTACTGGCCAACCTCTATAGACTGTCCCCTCTTCAATCTTTAGTGAAAGCTGCTACTAACCTTAATAATCAATCTATAACTGCTGCTCCTCTTTGCCAATCCCTCCACTGGCTTCCCTTAGCTCAACATATACAACTCAGAATACTAAGAACAACCTACAAAGCCACCTACAACTCTCCCCAGAGCTACAACACCCACCTCATCCCCACATATCACCCAAATTTTCCACTCCACTCTTCCCAGGACCTCCTGCTCTCTGGTCCCCTTGTTACCTCCTCCTTTGCCCTCCTCCAGGACTTCTTCATAGCCTCTCCCATCCTCTGGAACTCCCTACCCAATCTGGTTATCTCCTACCCTGTCCGCCTTTAGGTGATCCCTGAAAACTACCCCACCTCTAACCGAAAACTGTACTTTGGTTACCTCCATCAGCTTATCCCCCACAACTATTACCTTTTGTACCACCTCCTCCTGCCTTTAGACTGTAAGCTCCATGATCAGAGCCCTCCTAATCCTTCTGTATTTTATTGTATTGTAACTGTACAGTCTCCCTTTATATTGTAGGGTAATGCGCAAACTGTTGGTGCTATCTACATCATGTATAATGATGTTTATGCCATTTTACTGAGCCCTGATGAAGAGGTTGTGGCCCTTGAAACGCGTTGGCTGTCCTTTGCTCTTCTTATTGTTACCAGCTGAACTTAAACTTTTGGACTCTCAATGATTTTTGTTTGTCTCTTTCTATGACTTATTATACTGCCAGGTGAGTAACACAGTGATAAAAGTACAATGACTGTTCCATACCTGTATCTGGTCCGGCTGAATGACAAATGCAGTCTGTAAACAGAATTGATAATAAATAATTAATCAGCATTCACAGGTGATATTGGAGGATCGGGGGGGGGGGGGGGGGGCTGGGGAGGGGGATACAAATGTTTCAATGTTACATTATCTTGAAACCGCAATTGTCTAATGAATTCCCAGACAAGGGTGGAAATGGTGATTTAGCGAATGAATGTGAATACGGGGGTCACAATCTGGATACAGGGACTGAACTGTGAAAATAAATCTTCACTTACGAAATCGGCGTTCATTCTTGTAGCCTGAAGAGTCCATCGCGATCCCTGAAGGGTAACAGATATGGGAGGTTATTTGTCTCTGGTCTAAATTGTAGATTGGATGCTCCTCGGGGGTGTGGACTGCTGCCAGGATGTCTATAACAAATCGTTTCTCAGGTAAAACCACCCCCCATACATGTATGTTTTTTTAGCTTTAAAGTATGTTTATTTAAAAGGACAATTAAACCTTTGGCACATATACACTCACCGGCCACTTTATTAGGTACACCTGTTCAATTGTTTGGTAACACAAATTGCTAATCAGCCAATCACATAGCAGCAACTCAATGCATTTAGGCATCTAGACGTGGTGAAGACGAAGAAAGGGGATTGAAGTGACTTTGAACATGGCATGGTTGTTGGTGGAAGACGGGCCGGTCTGAGTATTTCTGGGATTTTCACACACAACCATCTCTCTGGGTTTACAGAGAATGGTGGGAAAAAGAGAAAATATCCAGTGAGCGGGAGTTGTGTGGAGGAAAATGCCTTGTTGAGGTCAGAGGAGAATGGGCAGACTGGTTCCAGATGATAGAAAGGCAAAAGTAACTAAAATAATCACTCGTTACACCCAAGGTATGCAGAATACCATCTCTGAACACACAACACATCCAACCTTGAAGCAGATGGGCTACCGCAGCAGAAGACCACACCGAGTGCCACTCCTGTCAGATAAGAACAGGAAACTGAGGCTACAATTGGCACAGGATCACCAAAATTGGACAATAGAAGATTGGAAAAACGTTGCCTGGTCTGATGAGTCTGGATTTCAGCTGCGACATTCAGTTGGTCGGGTCAGAATTTGGCGCATGGATCCATCCTGCCTTGTATCACCGGTTCAGGCTGGTGGTGGTGGTGGTGGAATGGTGTGGAGGATATTTTCTTGGCACACTTTGGGCCCCTTAGTACCAATTGAGCATGGTTTAAACACCACGTCCTACCTGAGTATTGTTGCTGACCATGTCCATCCCTTTATGACTACAGTGTCCCCATCTTCTGATGGCTCCTTCCAGCAGGATAATGCACCATGTCACAAAGCTCCAATCATCTCACCACTGGACAATGAGGTCCCTGTCCTCCAATGTCCTCCACACTCACCACATCTCATCCAATAGAGCACCTTTGGGATGTGGTGGAATGGGTGATGCCATCATGTCACTATGGAGCAAAATCTCTGAGGAACGTTTCCAACACCTTGTTGTATCTATGCCACCAAGAATGAAGGCAAAAGGGGGTCCAACCCGGTACTAGCAAGGTGGACCTAATAAAGTGGCCGGTGAGTGTATATTTACATGATTGGAATTTGTGTTCCATATGTTTTGGACCTGAGAATTACCTGCTGGTCGTAGAGAGCCCAGAACATCGGGAAGGGGATGTACAAAAAGAGCACTTTGGTCACCATTTTCACTTCTGTGATGAGTTTTTTCTGGAAAAATAAAAATTGTACATTGTAACCGGGAGAAAATCAATCAAAGCTCAGAGAAGCACGCAGAGAACAAAGGAATTGTTGAGGAATTTTCTGCTAATATAACTCGACATCCTCGAATAGGGGCCCCTGGTAATTGTTGTCTTATATAAGAAGACATATCTGACAGTGGAGAAGGGTCAGCACTTCTGCTAGGCTTTTAATATCGGAGAACTGGGAAAAAGGCTCACGGTTCGATGTACTAGCAGATTTAGATACACTAACAAAGTTCTTCTTGAAATAATAGAGTGCGCCTTTGATACAAGGAATGTGACCATGGTAGAGACGGGGGTCACTTGTGCCTATGTCTACCATGAGCCAAATAAATATGTAAAAGTATGAGAGGACCTCAAACCTAAAAGGAGTTCATGACAGGAGGTCAAAGGAAGAAGCCAACACGTTTTTCAGGGGCTCAGAGCTCTACCTTCATCAAAGATATAAGAACAAGAATGAACCCTGAAGAAGGGGGCGTTCTGAGCCCTCGAAACGCGTTGGGTTCATCCTTTGACCTTCTGTCACTTAGATTTGTGGTGTTCTTCTGACATACTTTCTAGATTTCTCCGGGGACCCCCAGGGACACTCTGGTTGCCACGCAAAAGCCTTCATAAGTTGGAATTTAGCATGATTGGCCCTGTGCCCTGACATTACTTTCCTATATCAAACACGGACCAAATTGATGTCACGAAATAGAGAAAGGACATTGAGGTGACCTATGAGCAGGCAGAAGACGCTCACACTTACCGAATAGTTCTCAGAGGCCCAGTCCAGCCAGTGCCCCCGCTTGGGGAATTGCTTAAATCGATGTCTCCAGCGGTTCTTGATAGCGAACTAAAGACGAGAAAGATAAAGCATGGAGATGAATTGGATTCCTCTCACTCTGGAGGTAAGAGGAGGGCATGACTCCCTGAACCTGCTTGTGGCCAAATCATGGAGAAAGGGGGTCCAGCTCAAAAGAACTGAAATATATTGTGCGAGGGAGAGTGAACAGAGACCCATACCACTTACTTACCAGTAGAGGACTTACAGAAATGACAGCTAGACCATAAATTAGCAAGAAACGGTGGCATTGGCTATGCACACCTGTTCTTCCCATTGTTAGGGGTTCCTTCTTACCATCCATTCTCTGAGTTTCTGGATTATTATGAGGGTTTTCCAGGTTTCCACCTGCTGTACCCATTATGAGGGGTTCCCACCATCTCTGTGCTGAGTTCCCGGGTCTGTACACCTGTTTAGCCCATTATGAGGAGTTCCCACCATCCCTTGCTGAGTTCCTGGGTCTGTACACCCGCTGTGCCCATTATGAGGGGTTCCCACCATCCCTGTGTTGAGTTCCCGGGTCTGTACACCCGATGTGCCCATTATGAGGGGTTCCCACCATCCCTGTGCTGAGCTCCCGGGTCTGTACACCCGCTGTGCCCATTATGAGGGGTTCCCACCATCCCTGTGCTGAGTTCCCGGGTCTGTACACCCGATGTGCCCATTATGAGGGGTTCCCACCATCCCTGTGCTGAGCTCCCGGGTCTGTACACCCGCTGTGCCCATTATGAGGGGTTCCCACCATCCCTGTGCTGAGTTCCTGGGTCTGTACACCTGCTGTGCCCATTGTGCTGGCCCAACGGGGCATAGAATTGATATAGATTGTTTTCCTAACCATTTTCTATGGACGTTTATATTTAGTTCACATGGTGCCATCTAGTGAACTTTTGTGGTAATTCACTTGTTTTCTTATATTCTTTTTCCCTGATGTTATGACACACTTCCTTTGTATGTAATGCTCCACCCTTCTTCCTGTTATTGTACTTCCTGTGTCATGGATGCAGCTACAAGCCACATGTAACAGGGCACATGTATTCTGCATTGTAAGCTACAGATCGCATAAATACTACAACCTATTCATCTGTTTGTATCCTGTCATCTGCTGTAACCTGATGTTCAGAATAAAAGCACCTTTGTGGATGGAATCAGTATTTGGGGAGTTCAAACTATCTGATGAGGATTGTCCTCAATGATTATATCTTATACAGGCCAGGCACAGAGGTCTCACAAGGGATAAATCGCTTTACAACAATTGGAGTCAGAATAGTCAAAAGATGTATAGAACTCCCCCAGCCTGCTGTGTATATGTGTGCGCCTGATCTGCAATCGAGCTCAGTGCCATCCGCCATCTTGTGAAGCACATGGTCGCACGAGTTTACTGCACCTCATGTGAATGTTAAAACTGTTTCTCTACATTGAACTGTGTTACCCCCACCTGTCTAAGCTGCTGTTCGTCTTCTTAAAGAGACAGTACCATTACTTGCAAAAACGTGAAAAATGTCTAGACAAGGCTCTGAGCATCATTTTGTGGCTGAACCAACGCAGATTCATCATGCCTCTGAACCCGCAGATGTACAGGGAGAAGATTCTGTAGGTATTGCCAAACAGAGTGTAAGACCCAAACGTACAATAAAACCTACACAGAAACTTAGAGAAAACTATGAAACCACTAGAGATGAATTCTCCAGCAACCTGTCAGACTTATGGGAACTTCACACTGCATGTCAGTTTTGTCACACTTTAATGATCAACCAGCTGAACGAAGAGACTCTATAGATCGCTTATCTGCCGCGTACAAACGCTACCAGCGGCTGTTTGCAAATTACACAGCTTTCTTGCAGGACTGTAATTCAGCAGAACTGACCAGGGCTGATGCACTAAACCAACAAAGGGATCTCTTAGTGCAAAATGCACAGTGTAAGGCAGAACTCCGCATTGCTCAACTGCAGGAGACCAGATCTCACAGATCCACAGCAACCAAGCACACTGCACGTTCTTCTAGATCCTCTCACTCCAGAAATTCAACATTAAGCGACAAGCTAATAGAGGCCCATGCAAGTCTGGAAGCAAATAAAGTGCGAAGCTCCTTTACCAGAAAGGAAGCACAAGAAGCAGAAATAGAAGCAAAGATGAAAGCTCAACAAGCAGAAATGGAGGCAAAGATGAAAGCTCAACAAGCAGAAATAGAAACACAAAAGGCAAAGATGAAAGCTCAACAAGCAGAGGCAGATTCCCAATTAAAGCTTCTGCAAATGGAAAAGGAAGAAGAAGCTGCCCTAGCAAGGCAGAGAGTTCTCGAACAAGCGATGGGAGAAAGTGCTAACTCAGACTGGTCCATCCCATCGGAATCGCAAGACCCAGTTGAACGCACCAGTTAATATCTACTAAAGCATAATGTTTGCAATGATACAAAGTTATCTCCTGTACATCTTACTAACAACACTGTTCTGACTCTGAACACAGAGACCTCTCAGCTCCAAATGCCTGAGCCTCTTCAAGTCTACAACACAAATGCATCTATGCAGCAAACTGCATCACCTCTTACTGACAAGGTGACTTCCAGTGACAATCTGCAGCTCAAGCCACAGCCAGCACAAGCCTTAGGGACTACACCACAGTTAAACACTCTTGCAACATCATTTCATCCTGGCAAACCTCACCCTACTTCACCAGAGAACTTTCACACCCGAGGGGTTCCACAAGTTACTTTGGCACAGAAGAGTGAGAGACCAGACTTGAATGACTTTGCCAGATATATGGTACGCCGTGAGCTCATTAACACTACCCTCTCAAGGTTTGACGACTGTTCGGAGAGCTACAGGGCCTGGACATCAACCTTCAAAGCTGCCATTGCTAATCTGAACCTTACTACCAAGGAGGAACTTGATTTGCTCATAAAGTGGCTGGGGCCAGAATCTGCAGATCGTGTTAAAAGACTGAGAACAGTGCATGTTGACCACCCAGATGCAGGTCTTGTAGCTGCATGGGCAAGAATTGAGCAACCCTTTGGTAGCTCTGAAGCCATAGAAAGCGCTCTATTCAAGAGACTGCAAAACTTCCCAGAAATAGGGAACAAAGACTATCACAAGCTCCAAGATCTGGGTGATCTTTTTTATGGAGCTGGAGTTGGCAAAGACAGACCCGCGTCTACCTGGACTAAGCTTCCTGGACACTGCTCATGGTGTCAATCCAGTGGTGTCTAAACTGCCATATGGCCTGCAAGAGAAATGGGCACAACAGGGTTCAAGGTACAAAAGAAACTATAACGTATCTTTTCCTCCATTCGCATATTTTTGCAGGTTCATCAATGATCAAGCCTGGATGAGAATCGATCCCAGCTTCAGCTTCATTGAACCCAACTTACCTGCTTCATCATCATCATCTTCATCAATGTATGATAACATAGCAGCTAAACGTACAGACTTTAATAGAGCAATATCTGTTAAAAGGACAGACATCTCACCACCCGTATCCTCTCCTGCTCACCAGAGCGATTCGGGTGACAGAGATAAAGACCCTAATTGTCAGTGCCTTATTCACAAGAAGCCTCACCCCCTAAAGAAATGTCACGTGCTTAGGGCAAAGACGTTACAAGAGCGCAGGGAGATTCTTTGGAAACTTGGAATATGCTACAGGTGCTGTGCTTGTTATGGACATTTTGCTAAAGACTGTAAAGTTGTCATCAAGTGCACAGAATGCAGTAGCGACAGACACGTTACATCTATGCATCTGGGCCCACCCTCAGACAATTCACAGCAGCCTCCTACCTTCAGCTCTGTCTCAAGTCATGGCGGGGAGCAACAAGGTCATGCTCCAGCCACAGCTAACGTTTCTTCTTCATGCACAGAAGTCTGTGGAGAAGGCTTAGATCACAAATGCTGTGCTAAGATATGCCTAGTCAAGATATACCCAAAGGATCAACCTAAGGAAGCTATTAGGATGTATGCCATAACAGATGAACAGAGCAACAGATCCCTGGATAAGCCTAAATTCTTTGAGATCTTTGGGATAGAGCAGTGGTTCTCAACCTGGGGGTGGGGACCCCCCCGGGGGTCGAATTGTGATTTGTCAGGGGTCACCAAATCCTGGGCTGTTCCTGAAGCCCACACCGCTCTCCCAGCCTTTTCTCGGCGCCCAGCTGGGCTGTTCGTGGAGCCCGCAGCTGCCCACTTAGCCTCATTGCAGCCACCCGTTCAGTTCACAGCATGGCTGGGGGGCAGAGACTAGAGGTCAGCTGACTGGTGAAGAATGTGAGGTGGGAGGCACTGAAGGAGACCCTATCTCTTGATTTCGGCATAGGTGTCACTGCTGGGAGACACAGTGAAGCCGGAGACACAGTGAATAACACTACCTGTGATTATAGTAGCGATTAAAAGTCCCCACTAAAGTTCTCAGATCAGCAGATGACCTTGATCTAGAGCACCTAAGTTGGCTGATCAGAACTCCCCCCAGCACTGCCACTTATCCCATTCCCCCCCACCAAGGAGTAATAGAAGGAATAAAATAGAGAATACTTTGAAGGGAGAGGAAAAGAGGGGGCGGAACAAAGAAAAAGGGAGAGAACGAATACGAGAAAGCACAAGAAAGACGACTAGAGAGAGGGATAGGAAAAAAAACAAGCAATTAGGATAGATAAAATAAAAGGGAAAGAAAGGATAACAAAGAGAAAGAGTGGTACATCCTAAAATGTACCATAAGGGGTTTTAATATTGTACAAGTGGAAGGGACTCGGGGAAAGCTAAATGTCCGTTGGTTAGGGGCGCAAATTACTTGTCTTGCCTTGGGTGCTAACAACCCATGCTACGAAAATAATTTTACTGTTAGGGGTCTCCAGAACTTGGGAAATTTTATCAAGGGTCACGGCCCTAGAAAGGTTGAGAACCACTGGGATAGAGGGACACGCATCACCGTATACTCTCAGAACCTGTTCTGGTCGTGAAGAGACCTTCAGCAGAAGGGCCAATGGGTTCATGGTCTCTTATATTAATAAGGGAGAGGGCATACCCCCTACCAACATTAGTCGAGTGTGACCAGATACCAGACGAAAGGGAAGAGATTCCTACTCCAGAGGCTGCATATCACCATCCTCACTTGAGGCACCTTGTTAATGAAATTCCTGCAATGGACATGAATGCTTAAATCTTGATCATGCTAGGAAGAGACATTCTCAGAGTACACAAAATACGCAAGCAGTGCAATGGACCTGATGATGCCCCTTATGCACAAAAACTTGATCTAGGCCGGGTAATCGTGGTTGACGTATGCTTGGATAGAATGCGTACGTCATCCGAGATCCACTCCTTAAGAACTTACATGTTAGGAAACAGATGTGCATCCCACTTCAAACAGTGCCCTTGCCATTATGAAGTAAAGGAGAAGCCTCTTGACATTATCCAAGTACCTGATGTCCCTTCTAACCTTTGTTATGACAACCTAGGTACCACAGTGTTTTGTACTACAAGTGATGACAACAAAATAGCCTTGTCAGTCGAAGACAGAGAGTTCCTCAAAATAATGGACAAAGAATTATTTCAGGATGAGTCTAACAGCTGGGTTGCACCATTACCTCTTCGTGCTTCAAGGGTTAAACTCTCAACCAATCGTGAACAGGCTCTATCCAGATTCAACTCACTTCAGCGAACACTAAAGAACAGGCCTGAAATGAAGGACCATTTCATTGCCTTTATGAAAAGGATCTTTGACAATGATCACGCCAAACCAGCTCCACCACTTCAAAGACACGATGAGTGTATTATCCACATAAGCCAAAGCAAATCAGGGTAGTATTTGACTCCAGTGCCAAGCATCAAGGCGTATCCCTGAACGATGTTCTTCTCACTGGTCCAAACCTAACCAATAACCTTGTAGGTGTACGTATGAGGTTTAGAAGAGAGCCAGTTGCCATAACTGCTGACATTGAACAAATGCTTCATTGCTTCACTGTGCATGAAGACCATAGGAACCTCCTAAGGTTTCTGGGGCATCGTGACAACAACATGGACAATGAGATGATTGAATATCGCATGAAGGTACATGTTTTCGGAAATAGTCCCTCACCCGCTGTTGCAACATACGGTTTACGAAGGACTGCCCTTGACGGAGAAAAGGAGTATGGCATGGATGCTCAACACTTCATTGAGAGAGACTTCTATGTGGACAATGGACTTAAATCTTTACCTATAGATGAAAAAGCCATAGACCTGCTCCAAAGGACACAAGGTATGCTTTCTGAGGCTAACCTCAGACCACACAAGATTGCCTCAAATAATGTTGCTGTCTGTCCATCTGACATCTGTTCATAGAACAGAACTGTGAAGGATTTTTTAGATGTTGTTTGGCAAACTCTAATCCGGCCTTCCTGTTTCTGAGGCTCACCAATGGTTTACATCCTGTGGTGAACCCTCTGTATTCACTCTGGTGAAGTCTTCTCTTGATTGTTGACTTTGACACACATACACCTACCTCCTGGAGAGTGTTCTTCATTTGGTCAACTGTTGTGAAGGGTGTTTTCTTCACCAGGGAAAGAATTCTTCATTCATCCACCAAAGTTGTTTTCCGTGGTCTTCTGGTGTTGCTGAGCTCACCGGTGCGTTCTTTCTTTTTCTTTCACAAAGGGTTTTATTGATAATCATAGTAATTTCACAGTTTAACAGTGTAGATAATGCATCATGAATAAACATAACAAAAAGTTTAGCATCTTATAAATAAAATAAGTATGCTAGTAAATCAAAGAAAAACAAAACAATAAGAATATAATAGAGGCTGAAGAGGTTAGAGGGAGGTTAAAGAAGAGCTAGGGGCAGAGATTAGTTGAGAAGGGAGGAGTAAAGAATAGGGGGAAAGGAGAGAAGAGGAAAAAAGGGGGAAGGGTGGGTCCTCGCGATGGGGAGCAAGAGTGCATTAAATTCAAAGAAGGGTGGTATCAAATCTGGTGGGTTTAGTATATTCGACCCATGGACTCCATACCTTCAGGAACTTATCATGAGTGTCCGAAAGGACAGCAGTCAGCTTTTCATTAACCATTATATCGTCCATGCGATTCTTAACCGCCTCAAAACTTCTGTCTGTGTCTTCCATGCCCTGGCTATTGTTAGTTTGGTTGCAGTAAAGAGATGCAGAGCCAGCTGGCGCTCCGGGCGAAGCAGCTCCGCAATTGGTTTGCAGACAAGTGCCTCGAACGGATCCTTTTTTTAGGTCAGCATGGAGTATGTTTCGGAGGAGGGAGTAAACTCTAATCCATAACCTGCGTACCCTCGGACAGGTCCACCAGATGTTTGACATTGTGCCCTCCTGGGAGCACCCTCGGAAGCACAAGGGAGAGTAGGCTGGAATGAACCGGGCCAGTTTAGCAGGCGTGTAGTACCACCTGTAAAGTATCTTATAGGCATTTTCTAAAAAGATGACATTCTTTGAGCATTTGGATATTGCTAAAGTCATGACCTGCCAATCCTCCGGATCGAGCTGTTTTCCTAGTTCCCTTTCCCATTGAAGGTGACAGAGCCGTGTCGGTGGTTTTTTAGAGGTAATAATAGAGGAATAGATCAGTGATATTAAACCCGAGGTTTGGGGTCTTGCTCTGCAGAAGTTCTGGAAGGGGGTCAAAATATAAGGGTTCGGTTGAGTTTTTGTAAGCCCCTGGAGAAAGTGACGAATCTGTAGGTAGCTATAGTGTTCGCGTAACGGGATATCGTGAGAGGAGCGTAGAGCCTCAAATGATATTATCCTGGTGGGGGTGAAAAAAGAGTGAATGTCCGTGAATCCGTTTGTCTTCCACCAGGAGAATTGCTGGGGGTTTTCGCAGCCTGGTGGGAACAATGGGCACTGGAGAAGTTGAAGTAGGGGTAGATGAGGAGAAATCAGGCCGGCCGAATACTTTACCGAGTCCCACATGCGAAGGGAATGGGCCAGACATGGCCCCGTCACGAGAGGGTGATGTGTGGAAGGGAGCCAGGGCAATGAGGAGATTGGTGTTGGGTGTGAATCCACTAGGTCCATAGTGGCCCATAGCGGCATTTGGTGTTGTGCATGGCGTTCTTTCTTTTTAAGGATGTTCCAAACAGTTGATTTGGCCACACCTATTGTTTTTGCTATCTCTCTGATGGGTTTGTTTTGTTTTTTTTAGCCTAATGATGGCTTGCTTCACTGATAGTGACAGCTCTTTGGATCTCATATTGAGAGTTGACAGCAACAGATTCCAAATGCAAATAGCACACTTGAAATGAACTCTGGACCTTTTATCTGCTCCTTGTAAATGGGATAATGAGGGAATAACACACACCTGGCCATGGAACAGCTGAGCAGCCAATTGTCCCATTACTTTTGGTCCCTTAAAAAGTGGGAGGCACATATACAAAGTGTTGTAATTCCTACACCGTTCACCTGATTTGGATGTAAATACTCTCAAATTAAAGCTGAAAGTCTGCAGTTAAAGCACATCTTGTTTGTTTCATTCCAAATCCATTGTGGTGGTGTATAGAGCCAAAAAGATTGGAATTGTGTCGATGTCCCAATATTTATGGACCTGACTGTACAACCAGACTAGACATTTCTATGTCTATGTAGAGAGAATCAGGAAATCATCTAAATCTGAACAATGGCATTATGTTCCATCTGAAATTAACCCTGCAGATCATGCCACCAGGCCAGTGTCTGCAAGTGTCTTTGCAAATTCTTCTTGGTCAACAGGTCCTGAATTCCTGCTGGATCATCCAGAAGAAACCACAGCTGATGTCTTCAGTCTTCTAGAACCTGTCAAAGATTCAGAGACCCCAACTATCCTTACCCCAGCTACTCTTCTTACCCAGAAGCTTGGGTCTGTTCCTGTTCCACCTGGAAACTTTAAAACAGGAAATCTGTGCTATGACCAGTGGAAGCGAGTACAACACCTCGCCAACTGCTTCTGGAATTGTTGGAAGATGGAGTATCTTTCTACTCTGCAAGGACGCAGGAAATGGCAACGGCTGAACCCTAACATACAAGTTGGAGATCTCGTTCTGCTTAAGGACCAGCAAGCTGAAAGAATCGAATGGCCCATGGGACTTATTGTAAAGAGCGTTCCTAGTGATGACGGTAAGGTACGTAAGGTGGAGGTGAAGGTTTCAAGACAAGAGACTGTAAAGACTTTCATCAGACCTATCACGGAACTTCTTCTGCTCTTAACCTTTGGAGAATGAACTTGTTTGCTATGCTGCTGGATCCTACCTGTGACTTCAAGAAGAAAGTGTCTTGAACTTTAGTTGATATAACTTGAAGCCTTAAATAGAGAGTTATTGTTATTGCATTATATGCATGTTCTTTTTATGTCTTACAGGTCTTTAAGACATCTAGCAAATTGCACTGTTTGTTATTTGCAGTTGCATAACTACCGTTCTGATATATATAGTGACATTTACCATGCCAGACGGGGAGTGGGCTGCCCCTACGGGGCATAGCATTGATATAGATTGTTTTCCTAACCATTTTCTATGGACGTTTATATTTAGTTCACATGCTGCCATCGAGTGACCTTTTGTGGTAATGCACTTGTTTCCCATGTTCTTTTTCCCTTATGTTAGACACACTTCCTTTGTATGTAATGCGCCACCCTTCTTCCTGAGATTGTACTTCCTGTGTCATGGATGCAGCTAACAGGGCACATGTATTCTGCATAGTAAGCTACAGACAATATCATCTTTTGACCGCATAAATACCACAACCTATTCATCTGTTGTATCCTGTCATCTGCTGTAACCTGATGTTCAGAATAAAAGCACCTCTGTGGATGGAATCGGTATTTGGTGAGTACAAACTATCTGATGAGGATTGTCCTCAGTGATTATATCTTATACAGGCCAGGCATAGAAGTCTCACAAGGGATAAATCGCTTCACAACAATCGGAGTCAGAATACCCATTATATGGGGTTTCCACCATCCCTGTGCTGAGTTCCCGGGTCTGTACACCCGCTGTGCCGATTATGAGGGGTTTCCACCATCCCTGTGCTGAGTTCCCGGGTCTGTACACCCGCTGTGCCCATTATGAGGGGTTCCCACCATCCCTGTGCTGAGTTCCCGGGTCTGTACACCCGCTGTGCCCATTATGAGGGGTTCCCGCCATCCCTGTGCTGAGTTCCTGGGTCTGTACACCCGCTGTGCCCATTATGAAGGGTTCCCACCATCCCTGTGCTGAGTTCCTGAGTCTGTACACCCGCTGTGCCCATTATGAGGGGTTTCCACCATCCCTGTGCTGAGTTCCCGAGTTTGTACACCCGCTGTGCCCATTATGAGGGGTTCCCACCATCCCTGTGCTGAGTTTTGGTGGACTGGCCCTGCAATGGATGAAATCTTAGAGTTGGTTATGAGTTTTTTCTGGTTATATCACTCACTCCGATACACTTGAAGACTTGGGCTAAGATGTTTCCTTGCGGCGGGTACTTCTTGTACATCCCGCTCCCGCTGACAAACACAACTGGAGGAGAGAAAACACAAAGTCAGACATCTGTCCTCACATGACCCAACTGTCCTTCATCTACATCAGTGGTTCTCAACCTTTCTAGGGCCGTGACCCTTGATAAAATTTCCCAAGTTCTGGAGACCCCTAACAGTAAAATTATTTTCGTAGCATGGGTTGTTAGCACCCAAGGCAAGACAAGTAATTTGCGCCCCTAACCAACGGACATTTAGCTTTCCCCGAGTCCCTTCCACTTGTACAATATTAAAACCCCTTATGGTACATTTTAGGATGTACCACTCTTTCTCTTTGTTTTCCTTTCTTTCCCTTTTATTTTATCTATCCTAATTGCTTGTTTTTTTTCCTATCCCTCTCTCTAGTCGTCTTTCTTGTGCTTTCTCGTATTCGTTCTCTCCCTTTTTCTTTGTTCCGCCCCCTCTTTTCCTCTCCCTTCAAAGTATTCTCTATTTTATTCCTTCTATTACTCCTTGGTGGGGGGGAATGGGATAAGTGGCAGTGCTGGGGGGAGTTCTGATCAGCCAACTTAGGTGCTCTAGATCAAGGTCATCTGCTGATCTGAGAACTTTAGTGGGGACTTTTAATCGCTACTATAATCACAGGTAGTGTTATTCACTGTGTCTCCGGCTTCACTGTGTCTCCCAGCAGTGACACCTATGCCGAAATCAAGAGATAGGGTCTCCTTCAGTGCCTCCCACCTCACATTCTTCACCAGTCAGCTGACCTCTAGTCTCTGCCCCCCAGCCATGCTGTGAACTGAATGGGCGGCTGCAATGAGGCTAAGTGGGCAGCCGCGGGCTCCACGAACAGCCCAGCTGGGCGGCCGAGAAAAGGCTGGGAGAGCGGTGTGGGCTTCAGGAACAGCCCAGGATTTGGTGACCCCTGACAAATCATAATTCGACCCCCGGGGGGGTCCCGACCCCCAGGTTGAGAACCACTGATCTACATGAAGGGAATCATTCACAAACACAATGCTTTCCTCACATCTGGGGGGGGGGGGTCAGCTCCACACACCAGGGACAGAAGGGCCCCCGGGGGGCCACACACATATTTCCAGAATTAAAGAATACGTCTCAGTGATTTATTTATGGATCGAACTGACTAATCTGGTGATGGGAGATATCTCTACAATACTCCAGATGTGGGGCTGAGGGGCCGGTGATAGAGATGCCGCATCTCCAATCTGCCTACAGAGGATCAGCCTGACAGCCAGGTAAACTGCCATTTTTTGGAAAGAAAGATCAGTGATGGCATCCAATATTTTTCTAACGCCCGTAGACAGCTGTAAAACGTAACAGGGAGTCAAATCTTAAGGTGTTTCACCCGATATGCTTTAAAGCCGACGTTTTATCGATCACAGCACCCCAGCCTCAGGGGTCCTCTCAAGAGCCCTCAGCCCTGATGTAGGCAGTGGGCAGACTCTTGGGAGGAGTTTTGCAAATATTAAAATGCCTTGATTGATGGGTGTCAGTCTGGAGGAGTGGGCGCTCCTAGGCAGTCTGTATTTGGACCACCCTAATAACGCCCACATGCAGGGCTGCTGTTAGAAACTAGACATGTGCAGTTCGCTTCGTTCAGAATTTTTCCGAAACAGTTTTTAGAAATCCGTACCTGAATTTCCAAATTACAATAGTAACGAATTTAAGCGATTGCGCGGCTCTTGTTCTGGGCGGGCGTCATATGACGTCCGTCCATTTAAACAGGGCATGCGCGCGATCGTGTGCACGCAGCCCTGTACCTTCGGTGGTGGCGTGTCACGGAGACACCGCTCACCACTGAGGGGGGTGAATAGCCATTGGGCATGGCTGTTTACCACGTGATTGGCGGTGATGAAGTCACAGAGACACTGCTCGTCACCGACGCTGGCAAACAGCCATTTGCCGACGGCTGTTTACCACGTGATCGGCTGTGATCCTTTCACAGCCGATCACTAAATGTAAACATAGAGCGGTAATGAGATGTTACCGGGTTCTCCTCCTCACACACACCGATCATGTGTGAGAAGGAGATTGCGGTAACATCTCGTTACTGCTTACAGTGTACACCAACACACACTGATTGCCCCCCCCAATAAAGAGGACCTGTCACCACCCATCAAAGTACCTGTCACATTCCATCCAAATACCTGTCACAGTCCATCTGAGTACCTGTCACAGTCCATCTGAGTACCCGAGTACCTGTCACAGTTCACCTGAGTACCTGTCACAATCCAAATGAGTACCAGAGTACCTGTCACAGTTCATCTGAGTAAACGAGTTCATGAGTCCCTGTCACAGTCCATCTGAGTTCCTGAGTCCCTGTCACAGTCCATCTGAGTACCCGAGTACCTGTCACAGATCATATGAGTACCGAGTACCTGTCACCGCCCTTCAGAGTACCCGAATACCAGTCACCAGCCCATCAGAGTCCCAGAGTACCTATCTGTAGCCCATCAGAGTACCAGAGTACCTGTCACCAGGCCATCAGAGTACCCGAGTACCTGTCACCAGGCCACCAGAGTACCCGAGTAGCTGTCACCAGGCCATCAGAGTACCTGAGTACCTGTCACCAGCCCATCAGACTACCCGAGTACCTGTCTGCAGCTCATCAAGCTACCCGAGTACCCATCTGCAGCCCATCAGAGTACCCGAGTACCTATCTGCAGCTCATGCCTCGTAGAATATACGTTGGGGTGTTTGCTTTCCAAAATGGGGTAATTTTGTGGGTAATTCCATTGCGCTGGTGCTCAAAGACCTTCAAAAGTGTGATAAGTAGGAATGAAATAAGATGTGTAATTTATGCTCCTAGAACGCCTGAAGGTACTACTTAAATGTTGGGCCTCTGTATGTGGCCAGGCTGTGTAAAAGTCTCATAAATGTGGTATCGCCATACTCGGGAAGAGTAGCAGAATGTATTTTGGGGTGTAATTTTTGCTATATACATGCTATGTGTTAGAAATATCTTATAAATTGACAACTTTGTGTAAAAAAAATGCATTTTCATTTCTTTTACACATTTTCCAAAAACCTTTGGAAAAAAATGAACCGTTCAAAAGACTCATTATGCCTCATAGATTATGTGTTGGGGTGTTTGGTTTCCAAAATTGGGTCATTTTTTGGGCTATTCCATTGTCCTGGTGCTCCAGGGCCTTCAAAAGTGTAATAGGTGGTTGAGAAATGAGATGTGTCATTTATGCTCGTAGAACGCCTGAAAGTGCTACTTCAATGTTGGTCCACAAACTTACCCCATTTTGGAAAGCAAACACCCCAACGTATATTCTGTATGTGGCCAGGCTGTGTAAAAGTCTCACACATGTGGTATCGCCATACTCGGGAAGAGTAGCAGAATTTATTTTGGGGTGTAATTTGTTGTATGCATATGCTGTGTGTGAGAAATAACCTGATAATATGACAATTTATGTAAAAAAAAAATAAAAAATAAAAAGGGGGGGGGGGGGCTGGGCAGCAAGGGGAAACATATGGTTCAGAGAGAGGGTGATTGGTGCAGGGGAGGGGGGGGACAATTACTAAAAAAAATGACAAAAAAGGGGAACGGCTCTCCTGTATGGCTCTGCAGCAGCTGAAAGCCCACGGGAAGGAGAGGAGAAGAAGCCGGGATCAGTTCCAGCATTCACCCCACCCCCCACCCTCTGCTTTGCCAATCACCCTCCTTACCCCCCACATCCGATTCACCCAGCTGCCTGGGTCCTCCCCTGCTGGCCCGGGCCTTGTACAGGATAAGGTGACCACGTGTCCCGGATCGCCCGGGACAGTCCCTAATTTTGCAGGTCTGTCCCGGGCCCCGGGCCGCCACATCACTCCCTGACTGTACTTGTCCTGGCCGGGAATGTCTGGGGAGGCACAATCCCCGCCCCCTGCTTGTGATTGGAGAAATCATAAATCCCGCCTCTTGTTTCTAGCAGTGGTGGCTGGTGCTCAAAATTTTGGCACAAACGAATCCCCCCCCGAGAGATGAACAGCGGCGGCTCACCCTTTTTTGAAGCTTATTAGAGCCTCTGGCTTAAAAAAAAAACACCCCCTCCATTGGAATCCATGCGTCCGGCGCCCTGCACTTAGATTAGTGGGCCAGATGCATGAATGGAGAGGGGGGGGGGCAGCCCTTATGGAGCGGTCACCACTGCACTGCAAGGCAATGTAGAGCCAGCATTGAAAGAAGGTAAAACGGGTCTCGGACGGGCAGGACAAGTACTGCAGAAGGGGTATTTTTGGGGGGTGTGGTCAGTGCTTCTGTGTAGAGCGCGCATCCGCCGCCCCAGCTGTGCTGTGATTCGCTGATTTTTGGGAAGAGGGGGGGTTGTCCCTGAATGGCAGTTTGGAAATGTGGTCACCCTAGTACGGTAGGACCAGTGGTACGCCCTTATCCATGGCCCCGCCCACATGTGATGCTGAGCCTCCCATGATTGAAAGAACTGACATCCAGACATCCAATGAATAAAAAGGGTGGGGCCAGGAACAGTCAGGCTGGGGAGGAAATAGCTAGATGATGCTGGAGGTCCTCCAGCCAGGAAATCAGGCGGGGCTCTATCTGACTTGCTGCAGCTTCTAATGCACATAGTGAGAGGCTCACAGTGTGCAGTGAAATCAGAGTTTGCCATTTCAGTTAGACATGTGCAGAACCGAAACATTTGTTTAGTTTCGATACGTTATTTAAATACATTTGTTTAGTTAAATTAGTTTCATTCGTTTTTGGAACTCGTTTCGTTTATTTGTTTTCGAATCGATTGGAATTTTTCGAATTCGGATCGATTCAAAAAGTTTTTGAATCAATTTCGAATAGTTTTGGAATTCTAATAGTTTTGGAATTCGAAAAATGTTGGAAATCGAAAAGTTTTCGAATTCGAATAATTCTCAAATCAATTTCTAATAGTTTTGGAATTCGAAAAATTTTGGAAATTGAAAATTTTTCGAATTCGAATAGTTTTCAAATCAATTTCGAATAGTTTTGGAATTCTAGTAGTTTCGGAATTCAAAAAATTTTGGAAATCGAAAAGTTTTGGAATTCGAATAGTTTTCGAATCAATTTCGAATAGTTTTGGAATTCTAATAGTTTTGGAATCCTATTAGTTTTGTAATTCGAAAAATTTTGGAAATCAAAAAGTTTTCGAATTCGAATAGTTTTTGAATCAATTTCGAATAGTTTTGGAATAGTTTTCGGAATTCGAAAAATGTTGGAAATCGAAAAGTTTTCGAATTCGAATAGTTTTCGAATCAATTTTGAATAGTTTTGGAATTGTAATAGTTTCGGAATTCAAAAAATGTTGGAAATCGAAAAGTTTTGGAATTCGAATAGTTTTCGAATCAATTTCGAATAGTTTTCAAATTCTAATAGTTTTGGAATCCTATTAGTTTTTTAATTCGAAAAATTTTGGAAATCAAAAAGTTTTCGAATTCGAATAGTTTTTGAATCAATTTCGAATAGTTTTGGAATAGTTTTCGGAATTCGAAAAATTTTGGAAATCGAAAATTTTGGAATTTGAATAGTTTTCAAATCAATTTCGAATAGTTTTGGAATTCGAAAAATTTTGGAAATCGAAAAGTTTTCGAATTCGAATAGTTTTCGAATTCAAATTTGAAAACGATTCGAATTCAAAAAGTATTCAAAAACGATTCAAATTTCATCCGAATTTTTTGTTTTCGTTATTTCAAATTTATTTAAATTCGGTACTATTCTAATTCAGAAATTCGGACACATCCGAATTACCAAAAACAAAAATTTGTCAGAATTTTCATTCGGAACGAAACGAACCGCACATGTCTAAATTCAGTCCAGGAGAGGAGTCGGTACAACTGTGCAAGACTGAAGGGGAGGCCGGAGGTGGGATTTCATCGTTGTGCCGTCCTTTTTATCAGAGGCGGATGTCCTTCCTGTTATCTTTTATTCGATCTTCTCTACCAATAAATCGGTTACAACGTTTGACTTTGTTTCCTGTACTATTTACAGGGTCATTCCTGTCATTTTGTTCTCATGAGATACTTCAACACTTTACATAATAACAAAGAATTGCCAATAAATCGGTTTACTTACTCACAGCAAAAAACATAAAAGCAGTCGGAACGCCAAACGCCAAAGCGTAACAATCCTGCCCAAAGCACTGGACGTCTCCTGCAAGACACGGGGGAAGAGGTGATGTGAGAGGAGGCATCTGGTACGACTTTAACATAATGAGACAATGAATGGAAGGGAGGTCTGTAAACAAAGGTGAATCTGAAACCTCCCATCCCTGGATCACACTCACTGTGACCGCCAATCATCCCCGCCATAACATCTGCGGTGAAGTATTCAGGGAAAATTTGCAGTGTATGTAAGTTAGGATTTCAGTATAAAATTCTTATTTGCAGGCGTGCTGGGGAGGCAATGAATGTGGACATACACTATACAATCAGATTGTACAATCTTCTTAACCACTTGCCATCCGGGCCAATTCTTACACTTCGCTCCTACATGTAAAAATCAACTTTTTTTTGCTGGAAAATGACTTAGAACCTCCAAACATTATATATATATTTTTTTTAGCTGAGGCCCTATAGAATAAAATGGTGGGTGTTGCAATTTTTTTATGTCACACGGTATTTGTGCAGCGTTTTTTCAAACGCAATTTTTTTGGGGAAAAAAAACACTTTAATGAATTAAAAAAAAACTAGCGAGTAGTGCCCCGTACACACAGTCAGATTTTCCGATGGAAAATGTTCAATGGGAGCTTGTTGTCGGAAATTCCGACCGTGTGTAGGCTCCATTGGACATTTTCCATCAGAATTTCCGTCACACAAAATTTGAGATCTGGATCTCAAATTTTCCGACAACAAAATCCGTTGTCGTAAATTCCGATCGTGTGTACACAATTCAGACGCAAAAAGTTCCACGCATGCTCGGAATCAAGCAAAAGAGCCGCACTGGCTATTGAACTTCCTTTTCTTGGCTTGCCGTACGTGTTGTACGTCACCGCGTTCTTGACGTTCGGAATTTCCGTCAAGATTTTTGTGACCGTGTGTATGCAAAACAAGTTTGAGCCAACATCCGTCGGAAAAAAATCCATGGATTTTATTGTCGGAATGTCCGATCGTGTGTACGGGGCATTAGTGTGTTATAATGTGCTATTGTGATTCTATTGTGAGTGTAGAGAGTGTCAGTGTAGTGTGAATGTTGTGAAAGTGCAGCGTCAGTGTAGTGCGACCTTCCTTTTTTAATGTAGTGTCAGTGGAGTGTGTCAGTGTAGTTTTACTGCAGTATATTGTAGTGCGTCAGTGTAGTTTTACTGCGGTATATTGTAGTGCGTCAGTGTAGTTTTACTGCAGTATATTGAAGTGTGTCAGTGCAGTTTTACTGCAGTATATTGTAGTGCGTCAGTGTAGTTTTACTGCGGTATATTGAAGTGTGTCAGGGCAGTTTTACTGCGGTATATTGTAGTGCGTCAGTGCCGTTTTACTGCAGTATATTGTAGTGTGCCAGTGTCGTTTTACTGCAGTATATTGAAGTGTGTCAGTGTAGTTTTACTGCAGTATATTGAAGTGTGTCAGTGTAGTTTTACTGCGGTATATTGAAGTGTGCCAGGGCAGTTTTACTGCAGTATATTGAAGTGTGTCAGGGCAGTTTTACTTCAGTATATTGTAGTGCGTCAGTGTCGTTTTACTGCAGTATATTGTAGTGTGTCAGTGTCGTTTTACTGCAGTATATTGAAGTGTGTCAGTGTAGTTTTACTGCAGTATATTGAAGTGTGTCAGTGTAGTTTTACTGCGGTATATTGAAGTGTGTCAGGGCAGTTTTACTGCAGTATATTGTAGTACGTCAATGTCGTTTTACTGCAGTATATTGTGTGTCAGTGCAGTTTTACTGCGGTATATTGAAGTGTGTCAGTGCAGTTTTACTGCAGTATATTGTAGTGCATCAGTGGCACTGCAAGGGGGGAAGTGTGAGAGCGGATCATGGGGTGGTGCAAAGCTGCTCTTGGGCTCCGCAGTATGCAGTGTGAACAGCAGAACACAGGATCATAAGGAAGCAGGATCTGCCAGGTTATTACTCACATGCACACTGTTCCCTCACAGCACCAGCAGCACTTTCTTCTCTTCTATCTCGCTTCTCGAGCCTCTGAATGATGTCACAGTGGGGCCGGCACTAGAAGACATTTGTCGGGCGGAGCTCACTCCGCCTGACAGGGAGGAGAATGTGTTCGGTTGTATACAGTTGTACCGGGTGCACTCAGCATATTGCAGCCCCAGTAATATCTGTACTTTAGTAGCCTGTCTGCATTGAGAGGGACTTCACCAGCGCCCCCCCCCCCCCCCCCAGTAAATTGCTGCGCACGGGGCTCCTCCTCCTTTCCACCGCCACTTGTCCTGACCCTGTGTCTGGGTATCAGGCGGACTGAAAACCGGGCACGAGTGTCTAAACCCGGGCTGTCCGGATCAATACCGGACAGGTGACAACCCTACGTGGGGCGTGCTCACGCAGGGCATCATTTCCTCTGTTTAGTGATGTTGCCCATGCTATCCAGTCACAGCATGCAGAGGAGGTGGTGGCACAGACTGGTGCGCAGTCCACCGCAACTGCCAGAGCAACTTATTCTGCCTCCTTGTCCACAGCTATTCCTGCCATAGCCCCAGCATCATGCTGTGTTCAAATAACATCAGCTGAGTTATTTGAACACAGCATCAGCCACTTGCTCCTTGATGGTGCACAGCCATTACTTGATTCAGATGTTGGTTCTGACTCTGAGGTTGAGGAAGGTAGGAACATGGGCCTACAGAGAGGGGAGAACACTGATAAACAACAAATTGGCAGTCATGTTCCCCCAGCCCCAGCGTATTGCCAAGTTGGCTCCAGTGATGATGAGGATGGAGAGGATGATGATGATGAGGTCACTGACGCAATTTGAGTGCTGGATAGAGCAGAGGAGGAAAGTGAAGGGGAGGAACAACCCCAACGAGGCAGGATGTCCTCCAGAGGCAGCCATTACGGATGAGCCGAACACCCCCCGGTTCGGTTCGCGGCAGAACATGCAAACATGCAAAAAGTTTGTTCAAACACGCGAACACCGTTAAAGCCTATGGGACACGAATGTGAAAAAACAAAAGCGCTCATTTTAAAGGCTTATATGCAATTTATTGCCATAAAAAGTGTTTGGGGACCCGGGTCCTGCCCCAGGGGACATGGATCAATGCAAAAAAAAGGTTTAAAAACGGTTGTTTTTTCGGGAGCAGTGATTTTATTAATGCTTAAAGTGAAACAATAAAAATGAAATATTCCTTTAAATATCGTGCCTGGGAGTGTCTATAGCAGGGCTTGACAAATTTGCTTGGAATCTAGGAGCCAGCTAAAAAAGTTAGGAGCCAGTTTTTTTTTTAAACGACCGACAAAGCTTTATTTTCAATATAAAAATTAACCAATCTTAAATTTACACAGAGACGACTAGAACGAATGTGACTGCTTTTATTTCCTGCCATGCAGGGACATAAGACCGCCATATTCCCGCTAAGGATCCAATCAGGTCCGCCTGAAAAACTGACAGGTGAACCTGATCAGACAGCCGTGTGAAAGGGGCCAAGCAGGGAGATGACAAATAATAAATTCATTTTAATTAACCACTTCCTTCCCGCAGGACGACTATATACGTCCTGTCTTTGAAGAGAAATACCGTTGTTATGGTAGCAGCTAGCTACCATAACCCCGGTATTCTCTTCAAGAGCCGGCGGTTCTCTTTCAGATAAAAGTGGTCTCTGCAGCAGATTCGCAGCGAGATCACTTTTAACGGCGGCAGGAGAGGGCCCCCCCCTACCACCGCGCTCCGGTGCCCTTCACCGCTTACCGTGGCCATCGGTAACGGCGGAGGCGATCCGGATCTGTCCCTGGCCTGACATGGAGACGAGTGAGAGGAAGATGGGCCCCCCCGCCCATCTCCAAGTCATTGCAGGGCAGAAGCGACGTCAAATCGTCACTTCCACCATAGCTCTTAAAGGGACATTTTTTATTTTTTTTTTCAAATGACAATTTTTTTTTTTTTTAAATGCATTTTAGTGTAAATATGAGATGTGAGGTCTTTTTGACCCCAGATCTCATATTTAAGAGGTCCTGTCATGCTTTTTTTCTATTACAAGGGATTTTTACATTCCTTGTAATAGGAATAAAAGTGACTTTTTTTTTTTTTTAAAGAACAGTGAAAAAATAAAAGTTAAAATAAATAAGAAAAAATTTTTTTTTTAAATGTGCCCCATTCCTTGTAATAGAAATAAAAGTGACACAATTTTTTTTTTTTTTAAAAAAAACAGTGTAAAAATAAAAAATAAAAAGTAAAATATATAAGAAAAAAAAATAATTTTTTTAAACGCGCCCCGTCCCGCCGAGCTCGCTTGCAGAAGCAAACGCATATGTGAGTAGCGCCCGCATATGAAAGCGGTGTTCAAACCACATGTGAGGTATCACCACGATCGTTAGAGCGAGAGCAATAATTCTAGTCCTAGGCCACCTCTGTAACTCAAAACATGCAACCTGTAGAATTTTTTAAACGTCGCCTATGGAGATTTTAAAGGGTAAAAGTTTGTCGCCATTCCACGAGGGGATGAAATTTTGAAGCGTGACATGTTGGGAATCAATTTACTCGGTGTAACATTATCTTTCACAATATAAAAAAAATTGGGCTAACTTTACTGTTTTCTTATTTTTTAATTAAAAAAAGTATTTTTTCCCAAAAAAGTGCGCTTGTAAGTTTGCTGCGCAAATACGGTGTGACAGAAAGTATTGCAATGACCGCCATTTTATTCTCTAGGGTATTAGAATAAAAAATATATATAATGTCTGGGGGTTCTAAGTAAAGGGAAAGAGATGAGCGGGCAGTGAAAACAGGCAGGGGAAGCTCCATTAGCATTGGTGGTTGTCTTGTAATACCAACGGCCACCACCAGAGGGTGCCCGATTGCAGAAGGAACCATAGGACTGCAGTAGGCCGCAAAGCCGGGGCCTCAATTACCGGCGCGGCCCAACGCGATCGCGCCGGGAGGGGGGGGGTGTCGAACGGACACAGGATACCCCAGCTGTGCCGCCCCAGGCGGCAGGTCGCTAATTCTAGTCGCAAGTGCGACCTGGCACCCGGGGTTTGTCGAGCCCTGGTCTATAGTATGACCGTGAAGTGGCGCAGTTTTCTTGTGTCAGTCCCGCAGCAAAATTACATTTCTAAAGGAAAAAAAGTAATTTAAAACTTAAAATTTAATTAAAATCATTGAGAGAAAGGCATGAGTCCCCCCCAGCCAGTTACCAGGTGCCTTGGGTCTGTTATGGATATTAAGGGGAACCCCGCACCCAAATTAAAAAAAAAAGGTGTGGGGGTCCCCCAGGCACTATATACTCTGAATAGAAGTACATATACTGTATGGCCTGCCCTATATACTCTGCAGAAAATTGAGCCTTAGGTGTTGGTGGTACCAGAACACTGTAAGTCCTCACAGTTACTCTTGGTGAGCGCAGGAACGGGCCCTGCTGTCAAATACTATATCAAAAATTGTAATTACATGCCCCTGTTAAACAGGGGCAGACAAATTGGGGCTTTGGTGGTGGTTCCACAACACTGTAAGCCCTCACAGTTACTCTTGGTGGGCTCAGGAATGGGCCCTGCTGTGAAATATTAGATCAAAAATTGTAATTATATGCCCCTGTTAAACAGAGGCAGAAAAATTGGGCCTTTGGTGGTGGTGGTGGTGGTGCCACAACACTGTAAGCCCTCACAGTTACTCTTGGTGGGCGCAGGAATGGGCCCTGCTGTGAAATATTAGGTCAAAAATTGTAATTACACGCCCTTGTTAAACAAGGGCAGAAAAATTGGGCCTTTGGTGGAGGTGGTGCCACAGCACTGTAACCCCTCACAGATACTCTTGTTGGGAGCAGGAACGGACCCTGCTGTGAAATATTGGATCAAAAATTGTAATTGCATGCCCCTGTTAAACAGGGACAGAAAAATTGGGCCTTAGGCAGTGGTGGTGGTGCCCTAAACCAAAAATATTGTTGGAAGCTAGCATCATCAAGATTGAGGAGGAATAGGATAGTCACTCAGCAAAAGCAGTCTTCAAGGGATTCCACATCCATAGAAAAATCAGTTACATCAGGTGCTTAATAGCTGCTGATCCAAGACTGATTCATCTTTATGAATGTGTGCCTATCAACGGAGTCTGTGGACAGGCGCACTCTATGATCCATTACAAACCCTCCAGCAGCACTGAATGTGCATTCAGAAAGAACACTGGATGCAGGACAGGCCAGTAGCTCAATTACATATTGAGCAAGTTCTGGCCAGTGGTCCATCCTCAAGACCCAGTAACCCAGTGGATGGTCTGTTGGAAAGGTCTCCAAGTCTGCTCTTGCCCCTAGATATTCCTGCACCATGTAATGCAGAAGCTGGCGATGGTTGCTTGAACCAATCAGACCTTGGCGCTGAGCACTGAAAAATTGTGTAAAGGCATCGGTCAGCTGGCCACCTTCTCCACCGCTCTTCCTCTGACTGAACGAAGCCTCTGCAACACGTTGTCCAGCACCAGGAAAATGTAACCTCCCAGGGTCTGGAAACGTATTGCACAAACCTTTCTTCAAGGCCTCCTGAAGATGTTTCATCCTCTGCTCCCTCTGCGAAGGAAGGATGAGTTCTGCAACCTTACCCTTGTAATGTGGATCAAGAAGGGTTGCCAGCCAGTAATGATCCCTCTCCTTGATACCACGAATCCTAGGGTCCTTTCGCAGGCTTTTCAGAATCAGCGAGGCCATGCAGCTTAAGTTTGCAGAGGCATTAGATTCTGAGTCCTTTGGGTCACTAAGAATCACATGATCCGTAACAACCTCCTCCCAGCCACGTACAACTCCATGGGTTTCTGGGGACTGAAAACTATCCCTTGAAGACTCTTCCACGTCCATGCTGACACAATCCTCCTCCTTCTCCTCCTCCCCCTCCTCTTCTTCCTGTGTGTTTGGCGGGCCTGCAGGAATACTATCTGGATAAAGGGGGCCTTGAGAGGTAAGGATGTCCTCCTCTTCCTCCCGCTGTTCTGCCTCAAGTGCCCTGTCCATTATTCCACGAAGCGTGTGCTCCAACAGGAGGACAAAAGGGACAGTATCACTGATGCATGTATTGTCGCTGCTCACCATCCTCATGGCCTGCTCAAATGGTGACAGGACAGTGCATGCATCTTGATCAGTAGCCACTGGCGTGGCAACAAGAAGCCAAGTTCCCCTGACTTATATATACAACAAGAATCCAAGTATCACTACCGAGACTCAAAAAAGTGGCTACCTTTGCAGCAGAAAATCTAGACCGCTTAGTTAAAAAAAATACAAAATGTATTAATTAATAGTGATAAATCGATACAATTCATCATAAGTGAAAATGCAATACAACTCCATACATTATTTTCCACGGGTCTCATACTGGAGATGGATGACCCGGAAGATCTAAAAATATATACAGGCACAGACAAACACGACAACACACAAAACACTTACACTGCCCTAATAAAACACCCACTCCCACACATACACACAAGACAAGTCCGGACGCCGACTCATAAGCTTTACTCGCAGGAAAAGAGAACAGCAATATTAGATAAAAATTAGAAAAAATACATAGAAAAAAGGTGATGTGGCAATGCCTAAAAATTCACCATGCTGTGCTGATTTTCTGCGAGTAATCCCCGGGGGAAGGTGGTATTATTTATTTGATAATCAAATACATGTATACACACATACGTGTGATTTGCCTAACTTAAAAGATTAGGAATTCCTTAGATTAAATACACATGTAGGGTGAAATCACTGACTGAAAGACACTGATCTTGAAAAGTCACTATTTATCAACTACAGTATTGATCTCCATGTATCAGAAACACGCAAGTGACTTTTCAAGATCAGTGTCTTTCAGTCAGTGATTTCACCCTACATGTGTATTTAATCTAAGGAATTCCTAATCTTTTAAGTTAGGCAAATCACACGTATGTGTGTATACATGTATTTGATTATCAAATAAATAATACCACCTTCCCCCGGGGATTACTCGCAGAAAATCAGCACAGCATGGTGAATTTTTAGGCATTACCACATCACCTTTTCTATGTATTTTTTCTAATTTTTATCTAATATTGCTGTTCTCTTTTCCTGCGAGTAAAGCTTATGAGTCGGCATCCGGACTTGTCTTGTGTGTATGTGTGGGAGTGGGGTGCCTTTTCCTTGTCCAATTGTTTTATTAGGGCAGTGTAAGTGTTTTGTGTGTTGTCGTGTTTGTCTGTGCCTGTATATATTTTTAGATCTTCCGGGTCATCCATCTCCAGTATGAGACCCGTGCAAAATAATGTATGGAGTTGTATTGCATTTTCACTTATGATGAATTGTATCGATTTATCACTATTAATTAATAATTTTTTTTTTTTTTTTAACTAAGCGGTCTCGATTTTCTGCTGCAAAGGTAGCCACTTTTTTGAGTCTCGGTAGTGATACTTGGATTCTTGTTGTATATATAAGCTAGGTGTCTTTGGCTACAGCAGCAGCACCAGAACAGGTGTACCTTATCGGTAAATTGGTGAGACAACCAATATTGGTGCTTGGTTTTGCAGGAAAGGCTTTTCTTTTTCTTTGTCTCTTGTTTCTTTGTTTTTTCTTATTTTGGTTCAAGTTCCCCTGACCCTGTCCTGGTGCCATACTCACACAGGTACTCATTGATGGCCCTCTGCTGCATGTGCAGCCGCTGCAGCATTGCCAACGTTGAGTTCCACCTGTGGGCATGTCACAAATGAGGTGGTTGGTGGGCAGATTGCATTCCCTTTGAATGTCAGCCAGCCGAGCACTGGCATTGTATGACCAGCGGAAATGACCACAGACTTTTCTGGCCTGCCTCAGGAGATCCTGTAAGCCTGGGTATTTGCTCAAGAACCGCTGCACCACCAAATTCAGGACGTGTGCCAAACATGGGACATGGGTCAAGTATCCCTGTCGGAAGGCGGAGAGAAGGTTGGTGCCATTGTCGCATACAACCATTCCTGGCTGAAGCTGGCGTGGCATGAACCACCTCTGAGCCTGCCCCTGCAGAGCTGACAGAATCTCTGCCCCAGTGTGGCTCCTGTCCCCTAAGCAGACCAACTCAAGCACCGCATAGATCTTTTTGCCTGAGTGCTTGTGTAGGCCCTTGAACGCTTACAGAGCACTGCTGGTTCAGAGGACAAATCTGCAGAAGAGGACATAGAAGAAGAAGAGGAGGGGGTGGAGGAGAGAGCTGTGGCAGAATCACCACTAGCATTTTGGAGGCGTGGTGGCGGAACAAGCTCCAACAATACTGAACCCTATTCTGCATCCTTACCGGATGCCAGCAGAGTTACCCAGTGCACCGTGAAGGAAAGGTAACGTCCCTGCCCATGCCTGCTGGACCATGAGTCAGCAGTAATATGCACCTTACTGCTGACCACCCTGTCCAACGAGGCCAAAACATTGCCTTCTACATGCCGGTAGAGAGACGGAGTGGCCTTCTGTGAAAAGAAATGGCGTTTTGGAACCTGCCAATGAGGTACAGCACATTCCACAAATTCACGAAAGGGGGAAGAGTCTACCAGCTGAAAAGGCAGCAGTTGCAGTGCTAGCAATTTGGCTAAGCTAGCATTCAGGCGCTGAGCATGTGGATGTCTGAGACCAAATTTATTTTTACTGTTTAGCAACTGGGGTAGGGAAATTTGCCTGATAAAATCAGATGGAGGTGTACTGATAGCAGATTGGCTGCAAGTATTTGGGACAGCTATTGCTACAGTAGGTGACCGCGATATTGTGTCAATCTCGCCGCATTTCTCGGCGAGATTTGACACCTGCGAGCCCCGTCGCAGGAGCCAGCGCCGAGATGGCTCACTCATCGGGAAAGGAAAACTTTGTTTTCCTTTCCCGATGAGTGACAGGCAGTGCTGACAGCTGTCTGGTATGAATCCTGAGGCAGGAACACCGCGCCAAATTTTAAATGAAAAAAACGGCGTGGGTTCCCCCCCCAGGGGCATACCAGGCCCTTAGGTCTGGCATGGATTGTAAGGGGAAGCCCCTACGCCGAAAAATCTGCGTGGGGGTCCCCCCCAAATCCATACCAGACCCTTATCCGAGCATGCAGCCCGGCCGGCCAGGAAAGGGGGTGGAGATGAGCGTGCGCCCCTCCCCTCCTGAGCCGTACCAGGCGGCATGCCCTCAACATGGGGGGGTGGGTGCCTTGGGGGAGGGGGGCACCCTGCGGGGGCCCCCCCACCCTAAAGCACCTTGTCCCCATGTTGATGAGGACAAGGGCCTCTTCCCGACAACCCTGGCCGTTGGTTGTCGGGGTCTGTGGGCGGGGGGCTTATTGGAATCCGGGAGCCCCCTTTAATAAGGGGGCCCCCAGATCCCGGCCCCCCACCCTGTGTGAATGAGTATGGGGTACATGGTACCCCTACCCATTCACCTGGGGAAAAGTGTCAATATAAAAAAAACACAGTACACAGGTTTTAAGAGTCATTTATTAGTCAGCTCCGGGATCTTCTTCCGACTTCGGGGGGTCTCCTTCCGACTTCTGCCGGTGTTCGGCCTCTTCTCCCGGGCCCCGCCGCTAACTTCTTCCAGCTCTATTGCCAGCGAGGGGCCCGGTCTGCCGCCGCTGTCTCGTCGCCGCTGTCTTGCCGCTTCTTCTCTTCTTCCCCGATGTTGACACGACGCTCTCTCCGGCTCGAATGCTGTGTGCGAGCTGCGGAGCCATTTATATAGGCGGTGACCCCGCCCCCTTACGACGTCATTGTCCCAGCATGCGCAGGGACTCTGGGGTCACGCCCCCTTATGACGCCAGAGTCCCTGCGCATGCTGGGACAATGACGTCGTAAGGGGGCGGGGTCACCACCTATATAAATGGCTCCGCAGCTCGCACACAGCATTCGAGCCGGAGAGAGCGTCGTGTCAACATCGGGGAAGAAGAGAAGAAGAGAAGAAGCGGCGAGACAGCGGCAGCGAGACAGCGGCGGCAAGACAGCGGCAGCAGACCGGGTCCCTCGCTGGCACTAGAGCTGGAAGAAGATAGCGGCGGGGCCCGGGAGAAGAGGCCGAACACCGGGAGAAGTCGGAAGGAGACCCCCCGAAGTCGGAAGAAGATCCCGGAGCTGACTAATAAATGACTCTTAAAACCTGTGTACTGTGTTTTTTTTATATTGACACTTTTCCCCAGGTGAATGGGTAGGGGTACCATGTACCCCATACTCATTCACACAGGGTGGGGGCCGGGATCTGGGGGCCCCCTTATTAAAGGGGGCTCCCGGATTCCGATAAGCCCCCCGCCCGCAGACCCCGACAACCAACGGCCAGGGTTGTCGGGAAGAGGCCCTTGTCCTCATCAACATGGGGACAAGGTGCTTTGGGGTGGGGGGGCCCCCGCAGGGCGTCCCCCTCCCCCAAGGCACCCACCCCCCATATTGAGGGCATGCCGCCTGGTACGGCTCAGGGGGGGGGCGCACGCTCGTCCCCACCCCCTTTCCTGGCCGGCCGGGCTGCATGCTCGGATAAGGGTCTGGTATGGATTTGGGGGGACCCCCACGCCAATTTTTCGGCGTAGGGGTTCCCCTTACAATCCATGCCAGACCTAAGGTCCTGGCATGCCCCTGGGGGGGAACCCACGCCGTTTTTTTCATTTAAAATTTGGCGCGGTGTTCCCGCCTCAGGATTCATACCAGACAGCTGTCAGCACTGCCTGTCACTCATCGCGGAAGGAAAACAAAGTTTTCCTTTCCCAATGAGTGAGCCAGCGCGACATGCACAGTACCCTGTCGCCGAGAACCAGCGCGATGCTATCGCGCTGGAAACACAATCTCGCGGTCAGGTACTGTATGCCTTCATTCCTCTCGGAGCAGGTTTTTGAGAGGACTGGAGGTATAATGGGGTTGGAGATCCCAGATTAGGAGCAAGGAGAGGTCCCCCTTTTTCTTTGATGTGGGTCTTTCAAGTGCTGTTGCCAACGGACTGCATGGGAGGTCGTCATATGTCTGGTCAAGCATGTGGTGCCCAAGCGGCTGCTGTTCTGGCCACACTTGATCCGCTTCAGACATAGGTTGCAAAC
Source organism: Lithobates septentrionalis (assembly GCA_037952835.1). Classification (NCBI taxonomy): domain Eukaryota; kingdom Metazoa; phylum Chordata; class Amphibia; order Anura; family Ranidae; genus Lithobates; species Lithobates septentrionalis. The sequence goes on along the minus strand of JBBDGP010003317.1, from coordinate 9,466 downwards.
AGCAATGGTGCGATCTGCTGCACATGGGTCAAAAAAGGCCCACACCAAGGAACTTTTCAAAATCAGCGGGGATTCAGCAGCGCCCTGCACCTGCGGAGCTCTGCGGTGTGATGCAGTAGGGTGGCTGCCCTTAAGCTGCCCCTAGAGGACATCCTGCCTCGTTGGAGTTGTGCCTTCTCCTCCTCTCTTCTATCAGGCACCCAAGTAGAGTCAGTGACCTCATCATCCCCTCCCTCCTCTGGAGCAAACTCACTGGAGCAAACTTGGCAGTATGCTGCGGCTGGGGGAACATGACTGCCAGTTTCTTGTCCTTCTTGGGCACCCCCTCTCTCTAGGCTCACGTTACTCCCTTCCAACCTGGGACCCAACATCAGAGCCTTCAAATCGCTGCGCATCCTCCAGCAGCATGTACCCGACACTGTGGTTGAATAGTTCGGGGGACTCCTCCGTGCATGATGGTGGGGCTACGAAAGGAGAGACTGTGGACAAGGAGCTGGTGGAATAGGCCGCTTTGGCAGCTGCATTGGAACACAAACTACTCTGAGTCTGTGTGACAGAGGATGAGGAGGATGAGGACGGCTTTGTTATCCACTCCACCAACTTTTCTGCATGTCTGGCTCAATAACACGGCCAGCAGCAGAAAAAAAGGACAAGCGTGACCCACGGCCACCTGCAGAGGATGCACCATGTCCACGACCACCACTGTTGACTGTAGACACAGAGGCTGTGTGCCCTCTTTTAGTGGCCTGTGAGCGTCTGCCTCTCCTTGGAGCCTTCCGGACACGATGTATATTTTGTTTTGCAAAACCACACCACACTGTATTGTGTACTGTGTACACCACCAGAAAAGTAGTATCAACTGCACTACAGCTGGACTGTATTGTGTACTGTGTACACCACCAGAAAAGTAGTAGCAACTGCACTACGGTTGCACTGTATTGGGTACTACGGTTGCACTTGTATTGATGCAGAGTATATATATATATATATATATATATATATATATATCACAGCTCGTCTGTGGTACACACCCCCTCTCAATCACAGTCCACCTCTGGCACACACCCCTTCCAATCACAGCCTGTTTCTGGTACATTCCCCTTCCTAATCAGGGCCTGCCTCGGGTACACACCTCCTCCCATTCGCAGCCTGTCTTTGCCACACCCCCCCCCCCCCTCAATTGGAGCCTGCCTTTGGCACACACCCCCTCCAATCACTGCCTGCTTCTGGTACACACCCCCTTCCAGTCACAGTCTGTCCCTAGTACATGACCCTCCCAATCAGAGCCTGCCTCTGGCACACACCCCTCCCAATGACAGCCTGCCTCTGGTACACGCCCCCTCCCAATCACAGCCTGTCTCTGGTACATTCCCCTCCCTAATCAGGGCCTGCCTCTGGCACATGCCTCCTACCATTCGCAGGCTATCTCTGGCACACACCCCCTCCCATTCAGAGCCTGCCTCTGGTACACACCCCCTCCCAATCAAAACCTGCCTCTGGCACACACCCCCTCTCAATCACAGCCTGCCTCTGGCATACACGCCCTCCAATCACAGCCTGCCTCTTAAACATGCCCCCCTGTTCCTCAGGCTGAACAGAGTCCTGTAACCCCGCCTCCCACTGTGAGGAAGGAGAGATGATTGGTCACATAACAGAACTCTCTAACCTTGTAAAAAAGGTAAGAAAGATCATTTCTGAAACTAGGCAAAAGCAGATATGGTGCTGGCCAGTGGCGGCTGGTGCTCTATATTTGGGGGGGGGGGGGGGTGCAAACTAACAACACCCCCTACCCCGCAGTCTAGCAGCCCATACAGCAGCAGGGGTGATCTGGCAAAATGCACAGAGCTTGTGCTTTGCAGATCCTGGCTCTCACCTCGAAGAAACTGATTCTGCTGCTCATGATGGTTGTGTGGAGAAGTCCTCTACAGCAAGCCATGCATGTTCAGCCAGTGATTGGATTATGATGGGATGAGTGCAGAGATCGGATCATGGTGACATCCCCATAGACAGAGCAATCCAATAGATTGAGCACACCGGGGTCCCTCATCCAATGACCCCCCAACTAGGTCTCTTCCCATCTCTGACCTCTCTGAGAAATGTCTGTACACCCCAATCAGGGACACACACATTACCCTGACTTCCGTGACCTCACTCCAGGTGCTCCGGGGATCGGCAGGTGTGCCCGCACACGGAGACGCACCTCCCGGCAGGAAGGATGTGTGATGGGAGGCAGGCCAGGGTGTGGAGGGCAGGATGATGCTTGGAGCCTTCATCCCGGCACGTGGATGGACAGTGTATACAGCGCGGAGCTGGGAGCCGTCCACCGGGAATGGGAGCCCGCTGACTCGCAGTGGAGGCTGGTGGGTAGGCCGGGCTTCCCTGCGTCTCCTCCCTCCTCCTCCTGGTGGCCAATCGAATCGCTTCTCCTTTCGGTCAATCAGAAACGGGTCTCAGGACCTGGCTCCTGATTGGCCAGGAGGAGAATCAGTGTGATAATAGGGAATATTCATTCGCTATTGTCACACAACTGGGTTGGCTCAGGACGCAGTGCTCTGCGCCCCGAGTCCACCCTTTTTTTTAAGCCTATTGGAGCCTCAGGCTCTAATTATGTGCTTCAAAAAAAAAAAACGCATTGGAATCCATGCGTCTGGCGCCCTGCATGTAGATTAGGGGGCTGGACACATGAATAGGGGGTGGCGCCCCTGCGCCCTTAATGGACGAGCTGCCACTGGTGCTGGCATAGTTATAACTGGATTAGAAAGTGTCTATAACATTGAGTGTTCACAACTACTTTAAACAATGTATTTGATCTGTATTCAATCAGGCAGGCCCTAGCACAACATAGTTGATCTTATTGAGATTGTACAACCAGATTGTATAGTGTATGGTCAGTAGATGACAAATGGAGCTGTGTATAGGGGGGGGGGGGGGGGGTCTTCACACCATGACATCTGTTGATCAAACATAAAGATTGGAAATAATATTGTGATCGGAGGGGGAGTTACTTCGCTGCACACAAATTACGTTCTGTTGGGAGCCCCATTAAAGAAATGTATGACAGTAGAAAACATCAGCTCACATTTGTAGGACCTATTCAAAGGACTGGAGGTGCATAAAAAATAACTGACCTCTGAGAATCGGCGTCACGAAGGTGGAGATGAGACTGCCGGCATTGATGGACATATAGAAGATGGAGAAGAATTTTCCTCTCTCTTTTACCTGGAGAAGACGGGAAAAAAGCAGTTTATTTATAAGTTTCCTGTTTCTGGGCTTTTTTTAGCATCTCTCACTTTCCAAAGAGATAAAATCTTACATGTTCTGCATCGAACTGGTCACCACCAAAAGCCGTGACGCAGGGCTTGATACCGCCGGTCCCGAAGGCGATGGCAATCAGACCAATCATAGACAGAACTCTGAGAAAGAGACATAGACAAAGGATTATGTATAATGGGGTCCACTTACCTGTCCCCCCCACTTCTGTATACAGGGGACAGTCCTATTCTCACTTACATTGACCAAAGTTATGATGGTATTTTTGGGGAGGTGGTTGGGGGGTCATACTTACACGTGCAAATCCTTGTTTCCAATATCCGGGATGGCGCCCACAGACATGATCACATGACCGAACACGTACAGAATGGACAGCCAAAAGATAGTGCTGTGGGAACAGAGGAGTGTTGTAATGAGGAGCGGAGATCATACAATGTATCTACAAAAAGATCCCCCCCCCCCCCCAATAGATTTCAAAATGGGCACTGATGTGGTTTACAATCCTGATCCAGATTTTATTCAGAATCGAAAATCGATAACATACCGAATGTTTAATCTGGCTACTTGTACACCCATTTGGGGAGAGAATCCGTGGCAAATCAGCATGGCCCGTCGGGGGTCTGCACTACATTCTGAAACAGTTTGACAATTTTTAGACACAGCTTTTCACAGATTGGTGAACCTCTGCCCATCTTTACTTCACTCTGACTCTCTAAAATGCTCTTTCTATACCCAATCATGTTACTGACCTGTTGCCAATTAACTTAATTAGTTGCAAAGAATTCTTACAGTTCTTCCTTGTTAGTACCACTTACTTTGCCAGGTATGCAATTGAGCTGCTGGTCCGCCTACATCCAGTGTGCTTTCCGAAGGGGCATTCAGTGCTGCCGGAGGTTTGTGACAGATAAGAGAGTGCGTCTGAGTCAGGGCTGGGCTCAGCCCTTCCTTCTCTGAGCTGGCCACTCAGCTGTCGGCTAATTGCCAGCTCCTATCCCTTCACAGTTACTCAGCTGTTGATGATATCCTGCTCGTCAGTCCTGCCTACTTAAGCCGTCCAGTCCAGAGGATCTCTGCCTTCGCCTTGGTCAACATCACAACTATCTCCTGTGTTCCTCTTAAAGACTTGCTTGGCTGACATCCCTTCTGGTTCCAGATCCTGCTTGCTGTTTTACTACGCTCATCGCCAGCTCCCTGACATTTGGCTTGTCTGACTATCTGTTCCGGTTTCTAAACTCTGGCTATGTTTTGACTATGTTTTGACTACGTTTGTTCTATTTTCTTTTAATATTAAACAAGTGTGATTTGTCTGTACTTCTGTCTCGGTCTGATTTCATGGTTTCTGACAGTCTGTTCACAGACTTTGTGGACCGGCTGACATTTATCAAAATGAATCAGTCCTGGATTATCAGCAGCTATATCAAGCCCCTGATGCCGATGTCGCTGATGAGGTGTTATCCTGGATTTGGAATCTCTGAAAGACTGTCTAGGCTGCCTAGCTTTGTGGGTATTTATATCATCTGGAAGTAATTTTTTGGTGTTGGTTTCATGGGCACAATACACAAAAGGACAAATTTTTCCACACCTGTTTGACAGGTGCATATCATTTCAATTTTTGACAGCAAGGCCAATTCTTGCATTTATCAAGAGTACCTCTATAGGGTTACAGTGTTAAGGCTCCACCGACACCCAAAGACCAATTTTTCCACCACTGTTTGACTGGTGCATATTATTTAAATTTTTGACAGTAAAGCCAATTCTTGCTTTCAATAAGAGTACCTCTATAGGGTTACAGTGTGAAGGCACCACTGACACCCAAAGCCCAATTTTTCCCCACCTGTTGCTTCTATACAAAGTCTGTGAAAGAGACACCAGAATGTATCCAAAAAATCTCTAATCTTGTTCCGAGTGCACTACATTGTGGTCTCATCATACAGACTGCCTGCCCCCCCAAGTTGTTGTATACAAAATAAAGAAAGCTTGAATGGAAAATGTAATTTTTTTGGCTTTATAAGTGTAATTATTGCTGCAGCAGGTTCTATACATGGTACAGGAAGACTAAGGGGACCCCCAGGCACTACATTTAATGGTATTTTTTATTTTTATGGTTATTTCTCATTTTTATGGTTTCACTTTAAGCATCAGTAAATCACTGCTCATTTAAAAATGATGTTTTTACAAACTTTTTTTCATTGATACATGTCCCCCAGCGCAGTACCCGGACCCCCAAAACCATTGTATGCCCAATTACTTGCATATAAGCCTTTAAAATGGGCACTTTTGATTTCTCTAGTTCGGGTCCCATAGACTTTAATGGGGTTCGTTATTCGGTTCCGAATTTTAGCAATATTCGAACGTTCTTCCGCGAATCGAACCAGAGGGGGAGGGGGGTGTTTGGCCCATGTCTAATCACAACCATTACTAGTAAAAAAAAAATAATTCCAGTATATATAACATAGTTTGTAGGTGCTATAACATTCACGCAAACCAATTAATATACAGTACACTTATTGGGATTTTTTTTAACCAAAGACATGTAGCAGAATACATTTTGGCCTAAAGTTATTAAGAAATTCAATTTTTTTAAATCGTTTTATTGGATATATTTTATAGCAGAAAGTGAAAAATATTGTGTTTTTTTTCCCTAACTTTTTGGCCTTTTTTTGTTTATATAGTAAAAATTAAAAAACTCAGCAGTGATCAAATACCACCAAAAGAAAGCTCTATTTGTGTGAAAAAAAATGATATAAATTTAATTTGGGTACAGTGCTGCATGACCGCTCAATTGCCAGTTAACCCCTTCAATACCGGGCACTTTAACCCCCTTCCTGCCCAGGCCAATTCTCAGCTTTCAGAGCTGTCAGACTTTAAATGACAATTGTGCTGTCATGCAACACTGTACCCATAGGAAATTTTTATCATTTTGTTCACACAACTAGAGCTTTCTTTTGGTGGTATTTAATCACCACTGGGGACCAAAGATTTTTTTTTTTTTTTTAAATAACTATTTTCTTTGTTTCTGTTATAAAATTTAGCAAATGTATAAAGAACGTTTAAATGGAAAATGTATTTTTTGGCTTTATAAATGTAATTATTGCTGCAGCAGGTTCTGTACATGGTACAGATGGTTCTTAATAATTTTACCCAAAAATGTATTCTGTGACATTTCTTTGGTGAAAAGAACCCAAATCAGTGTATATTATTTAGTCTTTTGGAAAGTTATAGAGTCCACAAACTATGGGATATGTCTGAAAATCGATCAATCGGTACTGAAGGCCGATCTCATTTCATGAGACCCTAAAATGCCAGGACAGTAGAAATACCCCCCAAAATTACCCCTTTTTGGAAAGTAGACAGTCCAAGCTATTTAGTAAGAGGTATGACGAGTTTTTTTAAGGATTTTTTATTTTGTCACAATGTTTTGGAAAATGAAGAAATGAAAAAAAATGTGCTATTTTTTTTTTAACATACTGTCACTAGTGCAGTACAGTGTCATCATATATCTGGTGTGGCAGTGATCAGGGACACTGACTGATGACAGTACAACAAAAAAAGTTATAATTTAAATTTTCTTTTTAATTCGTTTTTTTTTAATTACATTTTTTTCTCTTTTTTTTTTTTTTTTAACACACTGTGACCAGAGCAATATAATGATACCATAGTAACATTGTACTACTCTGGGGAAGTGATCAGGACTTTTTTTTCCCCACACATTATGTTTGCTTATATCAGTGAATTATGTTGCTATAAGCAAACATTTTACTGATTGAAACTGAATCATTCAGTTTGTTTTGTTGTGGTTAGCTGTGATTGGTTAAAGCTAATCACATGGTACAGGTGGGCTGCGATTGGCCCTGTTTCTGTACCATGTGATCAAATTGACTAATCACAGCTAGCAACACAATTGTACACAATGGATGGCATAGAAGGATGGCATCCATTGTCTACAACTGTCATGTGACCTGCTGTGCTTGGTCAGGGCGGTCACATGGTACCGGCACCGAGCCGCTACACTGATCAGTCATTGGCTGTGTCCCCGTGGACATTTCTTGTGGGCCGATTTCTAGGTGGCAGAAGTATTCTTTTATTTCCTGAGATTGGTTAGAGAAGACACCATTGAACTCACTTGAATTTGCCCAGCCAGGCGTCAGCGATGGGGGCTCCGATGAGCGGGGTGAAGTAGCAGAGCCCGGAGAAGGCGTGGTAGATGGTGGTGGAGCGGTTCCTGTCCCATCCCAGGTAGTTCAGGAAGTAAAGTGTCAGGACAGCTGTAAAGTGAGACAATTTGAATTAATATTTTATAGGACAGGATGCACCTGTAATAAAGAATAATACATACTCAGGGGCGGACTGACCATTCGGGCACTCGGGCACTGCCCGAGGGCCCCATGCCACTAAGGGGCCCCATCAGGGTTGCCAGCCTCAACAAAACCAGGGACAGTATGTAAAAATCTGTGTTTTTTTAAAAATCACAAGATTATAGCTGCCCCACCTCTCCAGTACCTTTTCAGTGTGTGTATATGTGTATTCTGTGTGTGTATTCTGTGTGTGTATATTGTGTGTCTGTGTGTGTATACTGTGTGGCCCCATAATCTATTGCCTGGGGGCCCCATAATCTCCTATTGCCTGGGGGCCCCATAATCTCCTATTGCCCGGGGGCCCCATAATCTTCTCCTATTGCCCGGGGGCCCCATGAGTTGTCAGTCCGCCCCTGTACGTACTGTATATATAGATATAATATCCTAATCTAGCCCCCAGTGCCTGAAACATGTCAGACTGAGCACAACTTGGAAAACCCTGACTATCTCATAGCACAATGCTTTCATTATTATCCTTGCAACATTGTAAATTGCACTATGTTGTCAAAAGTATTGGGACACCTGCCTTTACATGCACATAAACTTTAATGGCATCCCAGTCTTAGTCCGTAGGGCTCAATATTGAGTTGGCCCCGCCCTTTGCAGCTATAACAACTTCAACTCTTCTGGGAAGGCCGTCCACAAGGTTTAGGAGTGTGTCTATGGGAATGTTTGGCCATTCTTCCAGAAGAGCATTTTGTGAGGTCAGGCACTGATGTTGGATGAGAAGGCCCGGCTCGCAGTCTCCGCTCTAATTCATCCCAAAGATGTTCTATCAGGCTGAGGTCAGGATTCTGTGCAGGCCAGTCAAGTTCCTCCACCCCAAACTCGCTCATCCATGTCTTTATGGACCTTGCTTTGTGCACTGGTGCGCAGTCATGTTGGAACAGGAAAGGGACATCCCCAAACTGTTCCCACAAAGTTGGGAGCATGAAATTGTCCAAAATGTCTTGGTATGCTGACGTCTTAAGAGTTCCCTTCACTGGAACTAAGGGGCCAACCCCTGAAAAACAACCCCACACGATAATTCCCCCTCCACCAAATGATTTGGACCAGTGCACAATGCAAGGTTCCAGTGAAGGGAACTCTTAAGGCGTCAGCATACCAAGACATTTTGGACAATTTCATGCTCCCAACTTTGTGGGAACAGTTTGGGGACGGCCCCTTCCTATTCCAACATGACTGCACACCAGTGCACAAAGCAAGGTCCATAAAGACATGGATGAGCGAGTTTGGGGAACTTGACTGGCCTGCACAGAGTCCTGACCTCAACCCAATAGAACACCTTTGGGATGAATTAGAGCGGAGACTGCAAGCCAGGCCTTCTCATCCAACATCAGTGCCTGACTGAACAGATGCCCTTCTGGAAGAATGGTCAAACATTCCCATAGACACACTTCCCAGAAGAGTTGAAGCTGTTATAGCTGCAAAGGGCGGAGCCAACTCAATATTGAACCCTACGGACTAAGACTGGGATGCCATTAAAGTTCATGTGTGTGTAAAGGCAGGCGTCCCAATACTTTTGGTAATATAGGGGTTTATTTACTAAAGCTAGAGATTTACTCTGCATAGTAACCAATCAGCTTCTATCTTCAGCTTGTTCAATGAAGCTTTGCCGATAAAACCTGGAAGCTGATTGGTTTGTATGGAGAATTGTGACTCATTTTGTACTCTCCAGCTTTAGGAAATAAATCCCTATAGTGTATAAAGATATTATATTTCCTGTGTGGGAGGGGCTTTATCGAGGAGTTGTCACCTTCCGGTGGGTCTGGGAGTATAAAATAAATGTGATGACAACCTTTCCATTGCTGAGATGTAACAAGCCGGCAGCACGCTTATTC
>JBBDGP010003316.1:190000-199448 GCA_037952835.1 Lithobates septentrionalis | reverse complement strand
TAATCACCACAACCTACCTGAGTATTGTTGTGACCATGTCCGTCCCTCTATGACTACAGTGTCCCCATCTTCTGATGGCTCCTTCCAGCAGGATAATGCACCATGTCACAAAGCTCCAATCATCTCACCACTGGACAATGAGGTCCCTGTACTCCAATGGTCTCCACACTCACCACATCTCATCCAATAGAGCACCTTTGGGATGTGGTGGAGAGGTAAATTGGCATCATGGATGTGCAGTCGACAAATCTGCAGCAACTGTGTGATGCTATCATGTCACTATGGAGCAAAATCTCTGAGAAACGTTTCCAACACCTTGTTGTATCTATGCCACCAAGAATGAAGGCCAAAGAAGGTCCAACCCGTTACTAGCAAGGGGGACCATTATAAAGCGGCTAGTGAGTGTATATAGAAGCAGCATTTATATGGCTTCTATATATGACAGATTCCCTCTGTCAATGGTTGCTAAGTGGCATGCCAACCATGGCATCCCTAGCAGCTGCTGAAGTCACTGGCACAATAGACTTACATGGCCGGGAATGGCGGGCTAGCATAAGCAAGAGGCAGGGATAGCGGTAACATTATAGGCCAAATTGGTGATATTGGGTCAATAATGGTACCACTACCCCCTCCCCTTCCCTGATATCGCCGATGAAGCTGAAGTAATGTTGGGATTGGTTGTTTGTGCCAGGTCCATCAGGTCTATTTAATTCGGTGACTTGGCCGGCAGCAGGCAGTGTGAGTGACGATCGATTTACAACAAGGGACTTTTGGGAGGGATGTTAATTCTTTTTAATAAATGACTTGTCAAACGTTTAGGTGTCCTTTTTTTTTTTGCAGGTTAATTTCTTTTTGTGAATGAGTAGGGCTACTATGTACCCCTTACTCATTCATGTGGGATGGGGGTGGTATCTGGAGGCCCCCTAATTTTTAAATGAATAACATCAACATAATGGTCTACTATGTAGTTTGGGGATCTGTGTGCTTTTTTTGTTGTTTAAAGCGGAGCTCCACCAAGAAGGGGGAAGCTCTGCTTGTTTGCTTCCTCCCCCTCAATAACATAGAAAACATTAAAAAGTGTAAAAAAAAAAATATATATATATATATATATATATATATATATATATATATAATTTTTTTTTTACACTTTTAATGTTTTTTGTTATTGATATCACAAGGGGGCTTAAATGCCCCCTATGTGATAGTGGGGGCAGAACACCCCCTTCCCTCTCCTTTTCTCCAAAACATGGGGGGAGTTCTATAGTCCTCAGAGGTAGCTGAGAGCCTTGCTAACTGATGAGAGTATAGGCACAGAGTATAGTAATCTATTTTCTGCAGGATCAACACGTATTTTTTGCACCTATTAAACAGATATCACGGATATCCTTTCAATGGGATAGCACTGGTAAGTTGATTGTACTCAGAGTTGGGCTTTAAATATACAATTCAATATTTAAAGCCCAACTCCGAGTACGATCAACTTACCAGTGTTAAAATATTACTAAATGCAAAACTTTTGCATTATGCATTGTGCATTGTACAATGTGCAGATGTCAGGAATATGTATTGTAGAGAGTGTATTGTACAATATGCAGGTGTCAGGAGTATGTAATGCATAGAGTGCATTGTACAACATGCAGGTGTCAGGAGTATGTATTGTACAGAGTGCATTGTACAACGTGCAGGTGTCAGGCGTATGTATTGTGCAGAGCGCATTGTACAATGTGCAGGTGTCAGGAGTATGTATTGTAAAGTGTGCATTGTACAATGTGCAGGTGTCAGGAGTATGTATTGTAAAGTGTGCATTGTACAATGTGCAGGTGTCAGGAGTATGTATTGTACAGAGTGCATTGCACAACGTGCAGGTGTCAGGAGTATGTATTGTACAGAGTGCATTGTACAACATGCAGGTGTCAGGCATATGTAATGTACAGAGGGCAGGGGTCAGGAGTATGTATTGTACAGAGTGCATTGTACAACATGCAGGTGTCAGGCATATGTATTGTACAGAGTGCAGGTGTCAGGACTATATATCACACATAATGCAGGCATCAGGAGTATGTGTCCTACAGACGGCAGAATCAGGAGTATGTATTGTACAGAGTGCAGGATCAGGAATATGCACAAAGTGCAGACATTGGGAGCTGAGTCACTTAATAATATTTCACCTTCTCCGGAAAGCAAAAACAAAAAGTCCCCTCATGTTTTCTGGACTTACAGGGCACTACATTTGCCTAACTATGCCTGTCATGTGGCCCCTTGGGGGGGGGGGGTTCTGTCCCCAACACTAACCCACTTCTTCCCTCTCCTCTTTCTTCTAACCTCTTACTTCCTCCTTTTTCTTTCTATTCTGTTGCCTTTTCTTCAGCACCGTCTGTTGCTCTTAACAACAAATTACCATCCCATCCTAATGAGGTTTACCTCTTTCAACAGCTAAGTGTTCTACTCTCGGAAGGTTTGACCATTGAATAGGATAGCTCTTTTAGTAGTCCTGTTGCACCTTAGCTTGGCCTTTTAGCCTGTATCACATACGCACATGTGGTGCAGATGGTCTGGTCTATTGTCATTTTTCATTCATGACTCTTTTGTTTTTCTTGTAAACCTTCTTTCGATAAAACATTGTGAAAGAAAAAGAAGTCCCCTCTCTGGCCCAGGCCCACCTTCTGGATCAATAGGGCCTAGTGGACTTAACTTTAATTGCTGGGAGCTATTGGTAATACTCTGCCCTGTGCCCCATGGAAAATAAAAATGTCCTTCTCTGCCCCTGATCCATCCTACTGTACTTATGGGGTCATGGCCCAGTACAGGAGGGCCGGTTCTTCCCCTCCTTATCAGCGGTCCATCTTGTAGGCACCTCCATGTTCCAGGCTGACATGGCCCTGGGCTCCCCTACCCTTCAGTTGTATGCAATGCCCCCCCTTCCATCTTTCATAGGCACAAAAAAAATATGAAGACGCATGTTTTTAGAAAGTTCTATTGGAACAAGCATCCAATCTTTGTAGCAGTGATGAAGAGTAGCCTGGTCTATGTCAATGTTCTTCAAAGCATGTTGTACAAATTGCTTATCTTTAAAAACCCTGATATCCTTCTCCAGCTTACCTTTGAAGCTCATGTCACTGAGGACTGACATGTTCTGTTCAGTCATTCTGATCCAGTTATCACAATACAGCTTACCAATCCTACTTCACTGCAAAGAATGCTGATGATGGGAAGCAATGATGGGACAATGTGGAGATAATGGGAAGCAATGACGGGACCTTGTGGAGATAATGGGAAGCAATGACAGGACATTGTGGAGATAATAGGAAGTAGTGACGGGACAATGTGGAGATAATGGGAAGCCCGTGATGGGACAATGTGGAATCTGAGTTCCACTTCTCCAACTTGTAGCTTCTTATCTGGGAATCAACAGCTCGATGTGTTACGTTGGGTGCTGAGTGAGGCAGGAAGGGATCAGCGCCCAGGCATGAAATCAATACTTCACATACCTAATCAAATAAGCTACATGACAAAATCACTCGCCGCAGGTTCAGTAATGGAAAACGCTGACGTACAGTAATAGCTCTTCCCAGAACCTGACTCGGCCACATATGGACACCAAAGAAAGCTCTAAACCAAAACCATAAGGAAGCCAAGTTCAGGGCAGAATTCACACAAAGGAGTTCATCATTCAAGGAGGTCACCAACTTTTAGTGATCATAAACAAAGCCATTTATTTATTTCTACATATTCACTGTATATAAATACCAAGAATTTGCTCAACACTTTAGATACTGTACAGTCACATCAGTCCCTGCCCCCCATGGAGCTTGCAATCTAAAGCCCCTATCTCACATACATGCTAGGACCATTTTTGACCAGAGGCAATGAACCTATCAGCCTGTCTTTGGAAAGAAACTGGAGGTTCCCAGAGGAAACCCCCACAAGCACATGGTGAACATGGGACTGAAAGCCACCTGTGATGCTTGTTAACGAGGACACATACTAAGAAAGCTGTGCCCAAAAAAGACAAGCAGAGGGCAAAGGACTAGTCACCAGTATTGCCCGTGGTCCCTCTGAAGCTTATTACTGACTCACCACACCTTATTCTGCACTGTTGAGGAAAATGGAAAAATAGCGCTGGACCCGTAGAGTTTTCTCAATGGTGTTGCTATCTTAAAGTACTGATGTTGATGTAAATGATCTGGTTCCTGGGCAGGTGGCTTCTACACCCCAGAGAATCTTCACAGTCCCCTTGGCTTGTAGTGCAATGTAACAAAAAGGGAACTTGAAGTGGCACACTACTGCTTAGAGCAGCCATTCTCAACCAGGGTTCTGTGGAACCCTGGGGTTCCTCCAGAGGTTGCTAAGGGTTCCTTGAGCTGTGGCTGATGATGAACCACCTATTTGATGATGCCTACAGAGTTCAAGGTTCAGCACCCCTTAGCAAAGCCAACAGCATGACACCAAATATCTTTATAGCTGTCTTTAAGGGTGGCATTCTAAACACCACTTTAAGGGGGACATTCTTCCTATTGACCACTAATATAAGGAGCATTGTTCCTATCAGGGGCGAACTGACCATTGAGCCACTCGGGCACCGCCCGAGGGCCCTGGGCCACTAGGGGGCCCCATCAGGGTTGCCAGTCTCAGTAAAACCAGGGACAGTATGTATAAATCTGTGTTGTTTTTTTTTACATCTGTCTGTGTATACTGTGTGTACATGTACGTGTATACTGTGTGATTGTATACTGTGTGTGTGTATAATGTGTGGCCCCATAATCTCTGATTGCCTGGGGGCCCCATAATCTCCTATTGCCCGGGGGCCCCATGAGTTATCAGTCCGCCCCTGGTTCCTATTGAGCCCTGATGATTTGGTTTTAGCAAGGGTTCCTCAAAACATAAAAATCATTTTTGGGGTTCCTCTAGTGTTAAAAGGTTGAGAAAGCGAGGTCAAGATACAACTGCATTCAGATAAAAAACGGACAATTCAAAAGGTAGCCAACGTGTTTCAAGGGCCCAAGAGCAAGAGGTCGAGAAAAATCATCGACATCTCCATATCAATCTGATATGAATATAATTTCCTCTCCCTGGGGTGATATTTAAAACCAAATACCCAACAGCCAATAGTATTGGAAGTATAAAAATGTTTGCAGGCTGGCTGGTAAGTGAGCTGGGAATTTTCGTTTGTCACCCGTCCATGTGCTCCTTGCTGCATAGGCCAGTTATAGGTTGGGGTGGTCGCCATTTGTTTGTACTGTAATTGGTGAAGGGATGCACTGGATATCTTCGCTGCCATTGTGCTATTGCTGGGTGTCCAGTGTGGTCTGTACCTTTAAGAAGGCGTAGGCTCCCTCCAGGCATACTTGCCCTCAATCTATCCATTATTATACCCTATATTACCAAAAGTATTGGGACGCCAGCCTTTACATGCACATAAACTTTAACCACTTGCCTACAGGACACAGGTGGCACTGATGAGCACTGATAGGTGGCACTGTTAGGCATGGATAGGTGGCACTGATGAGCACTGATAGGTGGCACTGTTAGGCGACACTGATGGGCACTGATAGGTGGCACTAATAGGTGGCACTGATGGGCACTGATAGGTGGCATGGATAGGCGGCACTGATGGGCATTGATTGGCGGCACTGATGGGCACGAATAGGTGGCACTGATAGGTGGCACTGATAGGCGACACTGATGGGCACTAATAGGCGGGCACTGATGGGCATTGATCGGTAGCACTTATGGGCAATGATAGATGGCATGGATAGGCGGCACTGATGGGCACTGATTGGCGGTACTGATGAGCAGGCACTGATGGATACTGAAAGGCAGCACTGAATTGCATCACTGATGGGCACAGACTGCCGTCACTGCTGGGCACTGTTGGGGCTGCACTGATATTCAGGGTACTGATAATCAGCGCCCTGATTATCTGTACAGGTCTCCCCTGTGAGGAGATGCCGCTGATCGGCTCTCCTCTCCTCACACTTCTGTGCTTACATGTAATCGGCTATGTCACATATAACACATGGGACACATGGGTAAAAAGCCATGTCATCGGCTCTTTACTGAGAAGGGGGACACGGCGCGCCCACGATCGTTGAGCTGCGCACAACCCCCCCCCCCCCCCCCCCCCGCGGGCGCGCATAGGTGGCGAGACTGGGTAAAGTCATATGATGTCAGCTCTGAACAAGCACGGATCCCCTCCGCCGTCATTTCTCTATATAGCGGGCAGGAGGCGGTTAATGGCATCCCCGTCTTAGTCCGTAGGGTTCAATATTGAGTTGGCCCACCCTTTGCAGCTATAACAGCTTCAACTCTTCTGGGAAGGCCGTCCGCAAGGTTTAGGAGTCCACTGCCCACTCTGTTGAAATTTTAAGACTCATTTTAATCTGAAGTTATGATTTTTATATTTGTTTTTAATCAAAATTCACACCAACGCTAATGTTTTATCTTTCGAAACATTTGCAGACCAAAAAAATAAAGTCAAGTGAAGTCTGCTGGCTCATAGGCTTGGATTGCACTAAGCTAGTTTTAATGTACCTGTTCCCTCCACAAAGTGGGGGTTAACCACTCTGGTGGCTCAGATATTTTCAGAGAATTCACCCTGGAGGCGAGAGACCTCGACCATCGCTCGGGGGGCACGGGGCAGGTACGTCTCCTGAGTATTTGGAGTCCATTCCAGCATCTGACACATCTTTGTGAAAGTGCAGACGGGCCCCCCCCAACAACATCTTCCCTGAAGAACGTGCAAACCGCAGTCAGTACGGGAGGTCTGTCAGCAAAGCCATTCCCAGAATTTAGAGATCTCCTGGCTGGAGGGGGAAAGAAGGAACAAAATCCAAAAAAAAAAAAAAAAAAAAGCATTTTTTAGCATAAGTACATCTCGGGAAGCCGTCACCTTCACGCTGGAACTGCCCGAGAAGGAAAAAATCGTTTGGCTTTCAAATGTGAGTTTAACATTCAGTTTGCTTCTGTAAAACAAATAAGAATAAGAGTGTGGTCTTTACAAACGGCCTGGAAAACTCCGACGTTGGCTGACACCTCTGCTGGGAGGCATAGGAGGGAAGAACTCAGCGCACCGATCACAGACCACACATTCATTTCTCCTCCGTGGCCACCAAGATGGATGAAGATCGGCTGAACTGAAAGGAATAGGCCTGGCGAAAAGGTTCTGGAGCTGAGCTGTCATTCCTGTGTGCCCAGCTGCACTTCTTCAAACTGGCAGCTCACAATAGTACAAGTGTACCGACCTGTCATCACTACCCAATCAGCTTGTTCAATACGCAGGCAATCAAAGCACGACTTTATGAAGTATGGACCCAACAACATAAATAGGCCTAAGGCACCCTGCCCACCACTTACATGGAAATGTTATTCAAGGGGGGGTGGGGGGGAGAAAGCCAAAGGACTTAAAATTACATTAAAGTCTGGTTTAAAAAAAAAAAAATTCTATACAAGTGTCGTGGCAGTGCGATGCCCTGTCACTGTGAAAATGGAGGCGCAATTGACACATTTACATTAAGGGTTAAAGTGGTTGTAATGCTCAGACTAACTACTGTATGTAACTATTGGATACTTTAACCAATTTCCAACCGCGCTGTAGACAAATGACGGCTACAGCACGGCCGGCCAGTTCTGGGAGGGCGTCATATGATCTCCTCCCATGATCGTGGCCGCCGTGCGCCGAGCGCCTCTTTACCACGTGATTAGCTGTGTCCAATTGCAGCTGATCACAATGTAAAGAGAAGCCAATTATGGGCATTCCTTTCTCACGCTGACAGCATGAGGAAGGGAGAGGAGAGCCGATAACCGGATTCTGTATAAGGGACATCTACACTGATAATCAGGGCACTGATGTCAGTGTCCTGATTATCAGTGCAGCCCCAACTGTGCCCACCAGTGCTGCCAATCAGTGCCCATCAGTGCCACCTCATCAGTGTCATCTATCAGTGCTGCCTATCAGTGCCCATCAGTGCCACCTACTAGTGCCCATCAGTGCCGACTACCAGTGCCCATCATCAGTACCCATCAGTGCCTCCTCATCAGTGTCGCTTACCAGTGCCTCCTCATCAGTGTCGCTTACCAGTGCCCATCAGTGCCACTTATCATTGCCCATCCATGCCACCTATTAGTGCCCATCAGTGCCACCTATCAGTACCACCCATCAGTACCGCCTCATCAGCGCCCATCAGCTGATCCCTTTCTGCTGCCCTGCCGACCTCATGTCTGCTGCCCTGCTGACCCCCCTGTCTGCTGCCCTGCTGACCCCCCTGTCTGCTGCCCTGCCAATCCCTTTCTGCTGCCCTGTTGACCTCCTGTCTGCTGCCTTGCTGACACCCTGTCCGCTGCCCTGCTGACCCCCCTGTTTGCTGCCCTGCTGACCCCCCTGTCTGCTGCCCTGCTGACCCCCCTGTCTGCTGCCCTGCTGACCCCCCTGTCTGCTGTCCTGCTGATCCCTTTCTGCTGCCCTGCTGACCCCCCTGTCTGCTGCCCTGCCAATCCCTTTCTGCTGCCCTGTTGACCTCCTGTCTGCTGCCTTGCTGACCCCCTGTCCACTGCCCTGCTGACCCCCCTGTTTGCTGCCCTGCTGACCCCCCTGTCTGCTGCCCTGCTGACCCCCCTATCTGCTGCCCTGCTGACCCCCCTGTCTGCTGTCCTGCTGATCCCTTTCTGCTGCCCTGCTGACCCCCGTCTGCTGCCCTGCTGACCCCCATCTGCTGCCCTGCTGACCCACTGTCTGTTGCCCTGCTGACCCCCCTGTCTTTCTGCTGCCCTGCTGACCCCTGTACACTGCCCTGATAACCCACTGTACACTGCCCTACAAACTGCCAACCCTATCCTCTGCCCTGCTGCTCCTTGTACACTGCCCTACTGACTCTTATGCCGCGTACACACGGTCGGACTTTTCGTCTACAAAAGTCAGACAGCCTGTCCGACAGACTTCCGGCAGACTTTCGGCGGACTTGCGGCGGACTTGCGGCATACTTTCTAACGAACGGACTTGCCTACACACGACCACACAAAAGTCCGACGGATTCGTACGTGATGACGTACACTGGACTAAAATAAGGAAGTTCATAGCCAGTAGCCAATAGGTGCCCTAGCGTGGCTTTTTGTCCGTCGGACTAGCACACAGACGAGCGGATTTCGGGGTCCGTCGTAGTTACGACGTAAAGATTTGAAGCATGTTTCAAATCTAAAGTACGTCGGATTTGAGGCTAAAAAAGTACGTTGAAAGTCCGGAGAAGCCCACACACGATCGGATTACCAGCCAGCTTTAGTCCGTCAGCGTCCGTTGGACTTTTGTAGACGAAAAGTCCGACCGTGTGTACGCGGCATTACACACTGCAACGCTGACCTCGTATCCTCAGCCCCCCCCCCCCCCCCCTGACATTTTTTACTGTACTCCCACATCAGACAGGCTAGATCCGGCCCCGACAGCAGGAGAGATCGTTGC